>CM043004.1:29795294-30395294 GCA_023678885.1 Pogostemon cablin | reverse complement strand
TAAAAGCTTGGTCGAGCTTGGGAATGAGCTGACACTATTTTGATTAGGCCATTTCTGAAACTACCTCAGCATTAAAATACAGATTACATGCTGTAATAAAGATAGGAGAAAGGAAGAAAGGGATTATTTTTTAGCTCTACCTGAAGTTCAGAGTAGATAGAACAGAAACGCCCATAAGAAAAGAAAGGATTCAGGATATAATAGTTGTGTAGAAGACCTTCAAATTCAAGATGAGAATTTTACAAGACCAATCAAGTTTCACTGAATTTACAAACTCAAAGCATGTCTTACACAAACTGAATCAACCTGAAACAAATGAATCTTCCCCTGTTTTTTCCACTTTCAATTGCGCAGCTGTTCTTCCCCTTTCCATCGACAAACACGGGGTATGGCTGTTTTTGCCTATTTGGCGTTCTGGGGATAATGAGCCTAATTTATATATTGAGAGACCCATTTGAAGCCATCACCATACCCCATTTTGCGCACAATGCTGCACATGAATACCTCTAAAGGGCGTACATTTGAATCCGCAAGATTCACATTCCCTTTCCCGGTGGTTAATCCAGTCAGGCCAAGGTGATAACGCAACTCATCTTCTGAGGCAGCATAAGGTATGTCAATCTTGTTTCCTAAAATGAGAAATGGGACAGTGGCAAGGGCCTCATCGGAAAGGAGCGCATCTAATTCCTTTTTGGATTCTGAAAACCGCTCTTTGTCATAAGCGTCCACCAGGTAGACTACAGCATCAACCTGTAGAATAACAATGGAGAAAATTTCAAGAAGACAGTTATGGACCTACGAAGAAACTTATGTGCTGCTGGTAAGCTAGGATTCATACTCCATGATGGTATTTACTACACATTGCTAATTTGTTAAAGATCACAATATGAAAAATTGCAAACTTGTATAATAATGTGGTCTTTCTTCGATGACTTGCTTAAATATGGGGGCTTGGCATTGACAGGGATCCTACCGGCTACCAGTATATACTCATAGAGAAAGTTCCACAAGGGCGACTCCTCAAAAACTGAAACTACATTTTATCAACCAAGATTCTCCAGCTGAAAGGTTGAACTAACTGATAGAGTAACTAAACAATTGACAAATATCCAGAACTGAACCATGCAGAATGATTATTACATGTTATGATGCCGTTAATGCTCGTAACTGCAAAATCACATTATACTCAAAAGTTTACTACCAAGTAACATCTCAAAAACAACATTTTACAAATATATAAAGCCTTTTTTCCCTATATTGGTTAGGCACTGTCGTAACAGCCTTCCCCACGTCTAACCGATGTGGGACTTTGGTTGACAACCAACCTAGGAATAGACTCTCTTACACTTATGAACTCACAGCCTTCCCCACGTCTAACCGATGTGGGACTTTGGTTGACAACCAACCAACATTTCCCGCTCAAACAAAGTCCCGCAGCTAAACCATCCGGTTTTGATCTCTGGGCTTCACACCCAAAAGGCCTCATGCTAGGGAGAGACTCTCTCACACTTATAAACCCACAGCCTTCCCCACGTCTAACCGATGTGGGACTTTAGTTGACACCCAACCAATAATTTCGTGGTCTCCTCTTACAATCCTATTATACCTTATGTTAAGGGTGTTTAAATTAAGGGGACCATAATTTTAACAAAGGTTTACAAGGGGGATCATATAGTTTACACCACAAACTCGATTTACAGGAGATTAACTCCCAAAAAAAAGCAGAAAAGAGTAGATAAAATGAATGAAAAGAATTAGATGGTATGTCATTCATGTGATCAATTCAATCACATTTACAATGGTAAGGGGAAGATTGGTGCCAGTATACTAAGATCAATTCAATTCAGTTTTAATGATGAACTCTTAACATCACAGTCCCCTTGCTATACCAAGTGTTCGCATCATTAAAAGAGAAAACCACTCCACTCAGTGATTCATAACACGTATCGTCAAACATAGATCAGTCATTTGCAATTGTACAGATAAAATCAATTAATCTTATGCTAAAAATATCAGAATAATTAATTTAAACCCAATTTTTGAAAGACACATCCGTATTAAACAGTAAATCAAATCTACCTTGGCATAATAATCCTTCCAAACTCTACGAGCGATCTGATGTCCTCCCAAATCAAACGCCTTGAACTTAATTTTACCAATACTAAGCTCTTCCGAGGTTGGATATTGGGTCGGCTGATGCTGCACTAATCTCTGCATAAAACCAGAAATTCTACTCAACCTACTCTCACTGAGATCCAAAATCATAAAAAATTGGCAAACGAATCCTCCAAAAAAGTTTTTTTAAAAAAAAAAACCTCATCCTTGAGCATGTGAAGAAGCGTAGTTTTTCCGGCATTATCGAGACCGAGGAACAAAATCTTTGCCTCTTTTTGCCACAATCCGAGCGATGCCAAAACTCCGTAAAACCAATCCAAGAGAAACATATCGATCGCAGCGGATTTCCAAAACAATAACGGTAGATCTGAAGTAAACTTTATTTTTTTTTTTTAATTGTCTGATAATCCTAGTTTGGTTCTCTTCACTGTTCTGAGAGAGAGAAGAATTTGGAGTAGCGATGGGATCGATTTGTTAACTGCCAATAATTTTGGTTCACGTGTCCGTCTTCAAAGAGGTTACTCTAAAGAAAATTGAATATAAATAAATCTCTGTGTTTGAATGGATGAATTTGAGTGATAAGTTTATAAATTTATCCCTTAAATTTATTCATCATGTGTGGGTGCTACTTGAAATCAACGGATTTATAAATCCAAGATTTTAAATTAATGGATTTCAAATCATGAATTTGATTTTGAATTTTTTTAGTTGTTTTTTAATGAATTTCAAATCCTTACTCAAACCGTGTCATTTGAAATCTTCCATTGTTGTGTAATTGATTATATTAATTATAAAAATAGTATAAAAATTTGATAAATTAATATATATATATATATATATATATATATATATATATATATATATATATTTTATATTTCAAACTCTATCATTCAGTCTACCCCTATCCACCCCACCCCATCTGGGCACCCCTTCCCCAAAAAAAAAATTTATAAAATTTAAAATTTTTTATATTTAAATAATAAAAATATTACCACCCACCTTTACCCCCTACCCATGCACCCCCACCCCACCAACACCACCCCCAAGCCAAAATTTTTTTTTATAAAATTTTAAATTTTAATATTTGAATAATAAAAATATTACCACCCGCCCCCCACCCCCACCAACACCATCTCCAAGACAAATTTTTTTTATAAAATTTTATATTTGAATATTTAAATAATAAAAATATTATCACCTAAAATAAAATTTTTGATTTTATTTTTTAAATATTAAAATCTAAAAAAAAATTTAAAAAAAATTTGGTGGGTGGGGTGGGTGGATGGATAGAATGGTAGGGTTGGATGATAATATTTTTATTATTCAAATATTAAAAATCTAAAATTTTATAAAAAAAAAAATTTGGTGTGGGTGGGGGTGGAGGGGGTAGGTTGGGTGGTAGAGTTCCTTCCCAAAAAAATTATTTTTAATAAAATTTTAAATTTTAATATTTAATATAATAAAAATTTATTATTTTTATTTATTATATATAAAAATTTATTTTAAAAATTATTTTTGAATCATGGATTTGAAATCTTTACAAAGATCCATAATTTATTCAAACAGTGGAATTCAAATGAATTGATTTAAAATCCAAGGAATTTAAAATCCACACCCTTCACACTTTCCTTATTTGTTTGTCCCACAATAACCTTTCACACCCCAAAAAATGAAGAAAAAAACATTTTATACAATAATCTCAAAAGTTACTTTAATTTCAAATTTGTCACTCATTTTTCACACACATACCATTACTTTATATTTTGTATTACTTAAAAATACATATACCTTCTAAAGTCAATAAAGTTGGTTAAAAAGTATAATTTTTCTTAAATAACGTGAAATAATAAATGTGAAGCGTATTGTAGGGACGAAGGGAATATTTGTGTTATTCAATACTAGAAGACATGCTTCACACAATATGGCCTATAATAATATTAATCATTTTAAATTATAATATAGTTAAATGAGTTACCACGTTCAGAAAATATTTTTTGAAATAAAAAAATCATACTTTGATACCAACTATTTATGGAAGGTAATTTCATAGGAAAAAAATATTTGATCATTTGAAGTTAAAAATTTTCAAATGAAAGGCACAAATATTTGTATGGGGCCTAGAAATTTAGGTGGAAATGTTTGAGCTAAAATGTAATTTTAAGTTATTAAATTCAGTTGACATTTACCTTTATTATTAATACTGTGAAAGGGTGTTTCAAATGAGGAGCGTGGGATTCTATGAAAGCCATGTGAATATAGAATTACTTTAAAATTAATTATTATATTAAATGTAATAACAGTATGATAGACGTGAATATCCAGGATGATCTGACAAGGGAGCTGCTCAAAGCATTAATAACTTATCTTTGCATATTTTATAAAGAAAATTAAAGAAATTGAATAAATATAAAGGACCAACTTGCGTGAGATTCTGATTTGGTTTTTATTTATTGTGAAAGAACTTCTAATATTTGTTTTAATGAGAAAGACCTTTGGGAAATTGGGATGAACATTTCGGGAAAACATGCATCCTATTCCCGTAAAGCCAAACTCTATTTTTTATTTCATCGTACCATAGAAGTTGACACATTTTTCTTTTTAGTTTGTCCCACTAAAGTTGACACATTTCCTTTTTAATACATGGACTCACACAAAAAACAATTAATCTATTCTCATGGGCCCACATATCACCTCTAATACAACTACCCTCTACACATTAAATATTATTTATCTCACTTCACTCTACTCCACTTTACATTAAATTATTATACTCCTTAATCTCCGTGCCCAAAAAATTATACCAACTCCTACTAAATAATTATAAGTGGAATAGTTGATAACTATGCATGAATATTATTGATATAAAGCATAATAGCACAAGTTACATTTATTTTGTTAAAAATATATATACTCCACATATTATTCACAATTGTATTGTATAATTAACACCCCAATCTTGCTTACGTGATTAATGGACTGCTAAATGGGAAGAAATATTACCGAAATCTTGCGCACGTGATTAAGGCAGTACTAAATAGGCAGAAAAATAATTTGTTATACAATATACTTATTGCGTTGGTACGCCATAAAAAAAAAAAAAAAAACCAGGGTATAGTTTGGCGACGTGACAAAAAATGGAAACAAACAAATCTAAAACCTTAAATTAAACAATATAGAATATGGTCATGCATTTATGTCCCCATCATAATTGAATTGCCACCACCCCGAGCCAATGAGTATTGGCCACGTGTGATTTCGAAATTACTAAACACGAACCACTTGCAAGGCCATCGGAGACAAATAATGTGATAAGTCAGTGGTAAGTAAGAGACCATCGTTTTGCCCACTCTCACTACTCACTTCTCTCCCATCCTATTCATGTAATCTAATCTAAGTGCACTTAGAATTCGTTTGGTTCAAATTCCGGAATAGCAATGACAATGGGAATCATTGATGAGTGTGATGGTAATGAGAATGAAAGTGATTAAAGGGATGTGGTATACATTGAATCAATGGGAATAGGGATTTGAATTCTCATTACTTCTCACCAAGCATGAGGAATGAGAATCAATACTCTTTCATTCCCATTACTCACCCCTAATACCTCTAACCAAGCACTTAATTTTTTTTAATCAAGTATATGAATCTCCTTATGAATATTGAGTCTAGTTAGATCACCTTACCCATTTTAATGGTTAGATTTTAAAGCACACACTTTAAACATAAGATTTCAGGGGATGTTGTCAAGAATAAATCATGTACAAATTAGGCGTGATGATAATAATAAGGAAATGTAGAATAATAATAAGGTAAAAGGAAAGAAAGAATGTGGTGTACTCATTTATTGGCTTACAAGAAACCTCGAGTAATCTTATCCCTTCTCTTGCAACTTGCATCTTTCACAACAGAAAAACCCTACATTTGTACAAAGTAAATTTGAAATCTGTGCACCCACTTTTTATCCAATACATGCAACTTGCACCCCTCTTTCTTTCCCAAATTACCTTTTTAAATGTATATATTCATACACTATCATTTCATCATATAATGGAGTACATGATTTATTATTATTTTTTTTTTATTCGAATATATAAATACTTAAAATATCTATTTTGATCGTACTTGTATTTATTTTTCCTCGTGGTCTAACACTAAACACTCACCGCTATTACAATTATTTACTCAAGGATTATAGGGAGTAAATAATAATAATACTAAAATTGAATACTTCATGGGACATATAGACCATACAAAATATAAGAATAAAATGTACATTATGGGCATCAACTCATCTCACACAACACCATCACCATCACCATCTCCATCCCCATAAACCCACGAACATCATCTATATAAACCCACTTCACTTTTCCCGCTTTCCTCGCCTCCACATAATTATGCAGATTTCTCTTGGAAAGATGAAGAGATTTCCCCTGTTTGTAATTATGGCATTTGTGCTGGCGGTTTCTGCAGTAGTTGGAGGCCGAGAATCATTCGCCTGCGATCCGAGAGATTCCGCCACGAAAGGTCTGGCATTTTGTCGAACAGATTTGCGTACAGAGAAAAGAGTAAAGGATTTGATTGGGCGTTTGACATTGCAAGAGAAGGTTAAGCTGCTGGTGAATGCCGCCTCCCCTGTTCCGCGCCTGGGGATCAAGGGCTACGAATGGTGGTCGGAAGCTCTCCACGGCGTTTCCAATGTTGGTCCGGGGACTCGATTCGGCGGCGATTTTCCCGGCGCCACCAGCTTCCCGCAGGTCATCAACACCGCAGCCTCTTTCAATGCGTCTCTGTGGGAAGAGATTGGAAAAGTAAGACTACTATCCTTAAACTTATAATTAAGTAGCTACATTTGATTTATTTGGTGTATTAGTTATGATCAAATGGTGATAATTATCTATCTAGTTCTTCAGGTTGATCAGACTCATTTTGTCCTACTACTCTGTTTCTAGCCTGGTGTTTGGAACTTTATTTTTTGGTTTACGTTGGCAACTAATGACTAATGTATATGTTTGGACTTGCTATTTCAATTACAGAGTATATTGAATTGAACATTGTAAATTAAATGATAATGATACACAATTCAAGCAATAACTTATGCCTTATTACTATAATTGTTAACATTGAAGTTAATAATTTCTATTATAACCTCTTTACTCTACTTTCTGGAAAGTAGTTATATCAGGATTAGGAACCACTTTGCTGATATTTTTAACATTATCTCTCTGTCACTTAGAATATATTGCTTTTCCAAATAATTATCTTATCGAAATCAATATATAAAAGAAGTTGTGATTATTAGTTTGTACTTTAGGTTCCGTCTTCGAATAATTAGTTTACTTTTCATATGATTTATTAAAAAAAATGGAAAAGTAGAATTAAAGGGTAATCAAAATTCTGTTGCAAGTTGCAACCAATCCGTTGGATTCTGACAGTTTGGTGGGCAGTGGGCCTAGCCTAATATCTGTTTTGGAAAATATAACCCAATAATCCACAGGTGGTGTCAGATGAGGCCCGAGCGATGTACAATGGGGGGATGACGGGCCTGACATATTGGAGCCCAAATGTGAATATATTCAGGGACCCTAGGTGGGGCCGCGGGCAGGAAACTCCGGGCGAAGATCCATTGGTGGCCGGTGAGTACGCGGCGAGGTACGTGAGGGGTTTGCAGGGGACGGGCGGCGGCGAGCGGCTGAAGGTGGCGGCGTGCTGTAAGCATTTCACGGCGTACGATCTTGATAACTGGGGTGGGGTTGATCGATTCCACTTTAATGCAAAGGTAAAAGTAAAACCCTATAATTGTTTCTTTGACCGCTCACATCTATTTCTACTATGTTTGGGAAATAATTTACTACTTTATCACTACAAACATGCTACTACAAAATTATTATGACAACATATTTCACCAAAATGTCGACTTGTTACGGATGTAGCACTATTGGTCATGTTTTATGGACGAAATATGTTGAATTTGAATTTACTAGTCTCAACTTGTAAAAACTATAGGGTTTCATCTTAAGTTGGCTTGATTTTGTTTTACAATGTTCCAAATTTATAGTCTGTTATTTATATTTATCTAGACAGTATTTAGTAATATTTACTCCACATAATAAACACACAAAGTAATTATCGATTAACTATGGAGTATCACAATTGAAGTGCACATTTGTTATTTGGTTAGCTGAGAGAATTAAATTGTGCAGGTAAGCAAACAGGACATAGAAGATACATTTGACATACCCTTCAGAAGCTGTGTAATGGAAGGCAATGTTGCAAGTGTGATGTGTTCTTACAATCAAGTCAACGGCATTCCCACCTGCGCCGACCCCAGACTCCTCCGAGGAACTGTACGAGGTGCTTGGCGTCTCAACGGTTACATTGTTTCAGATTGCGACTCAGTCGGCGTTTTCTATGATAATCAGCACTACACTTCCACCCCAGAAGAAGCAGCTGCAGCTGCACTAAAAGCAGGTGATCAAAGTTTATGATTAATGATCATCAGTCATAGATTGGCATGACTAATCAGTGATCTATGATGTAAATGTTGTTAGGATTGGATTTGGATTGCGGGCCTTTCCTGGGAGTACACACAGAGAACGCAGTACGAAAAGGATTACTAAAAGAAGCCGATGTGGATCTTGCTCTCTTCAATACAATCACAGTTCAAATGAGACTTGGTATGTTTGATGGAGAGCCATCTTCTCAGCCATACGGACATCTCGGCCCGAAAGACGTCTGCTCCCCTGCTCACCAAGAGCTTGCTCTTGAAGCTGCCAGACAGGGCCTAGTCTTGCTAAAGAACCAAGGCCCTGTGCTTCCTCTTTCTCCGCAACGCCACCATCCCATTGCTGTCATTGGTCCTAATTCTGATGTTACACTCACAATGATTGGCAATTATGCTGGTTAGAAAAATCAAAAACCATTTTAATGTACTATATGAATAATGCATTGTTCAATGTTCCTTTTGTGTTGTATGTGTAGGCGTTGCTTGTGGATACACAACGGCAATGCAGGGAATAAGAAAGTATACGAGGATCATCCATCAGCCAGGTTGTGTGAATGTTGCATGTCGCAGTGATGCGTTATTTGGTGGAGCTATTGAGGCTACTCGTAGATCGGATGCTACTATTATGGTGATGGGATTAGATCAATCCATAGAGGCAGAGTTTCGAGACAGGGCTGGGCTTTTGCTACCGGGCCGACAACAGGAACTCATTTCTAAGGTTGCTGCTGCTTCCAAGGGCCCGACCATTTTGGTGTTGATGAGTGGTGGTCCTGTTGATGTATCCTTCGCTAAACATAACCCGAAAATCAGGGCAATTTTGTGGGCTGGCTATCCAGGCCAAGCCGGAGGGGCTGCCATTGCTGATGTCCTTTTTGGAGCTCACAATCCAGGTTTATATATACCCTTTATAACTGGATAAGTAGATATTAGGGATATAGTGAATTTGAATATATGTTGAGCATGCAAATTGTAGGTGGAAAGCTTCCAATGACATGGTACCCTCAAGAATACCTGAATAACTTGCCAATGACAGCAATGGACATGAGATCAAATCCATCAAGAAACTATCCAGGAAGGACTTACAGATTCTACCAAGGACCCGTGGTGTATCCATTCGGGCATGGATTGAGCTACTCCACCTTCGTGCATACAATAGTTGATGCCCCAAAGTTGGTGGCTATCCCGGTGGATGGGCGCCACCACACCAACAGCACCGTCGTTTCCAGCCAGTCCATCCGGGTGACGCATGCCAGATGTGGTGGGCTGTCAATCAGCCTAAGCGTGGATGTGAAGAACGAGGGGTCACGAGACGGGTCCCACACGCTGCTCGTGTTTTCGAGCCCACCGGGGGGCCGGTGGGCGCCGCACAAGCAGCTGGTGGCATTCGAGAAGGTGAGGGTGGCTGGAGGAGGGAGTCAGAGAGTGGGTATCAGGATTCATGTTTGCAAGTGTCTGAGTGTGGTGGATGAGGCTGGGATAAGAAGAATTCCTATGGGAGATCATGCACTGCATATTGGAGATATTAGGCACTCTGTTTCACTTCAGCCTCACACTCTTGGGATTATCAAATCATAGTAATCTGAACAAGAATGTTCGACTTAGGATCATGATTATTGTCATAAAATTTAGCTGTTGGGGTAATTTTTTAATAAGAAGAAAGCCATCATCAACCATAAGGAAATGATGGGTTAAAATGTATCGAACATCACAGCAATCTAAGTAATGATTAGAGGCGTTAAACCGATTCATATAATTAGATGTTACGTTATTTTTATTTATTTATGTTAGGATTAGTAAATGGCATGAGCACAAGTTTTGTCTTCTTGTTTTCTTTGCACAACCGATTGATTGAAGAATAAACAATGAGTGAATTTGCGATATACATAAAGTTGGATTGGGCCAGAAATTTGAATGGATTACAATACACTAAACCCAGCCCATTCAACTATATAATTCAACAAGGATCGTAATTTAATTTTAATAACTTAAAAAGTAATGCATGGAGTAATAATTATCTCGAGAATTGGAATATGGTTTATTAAAAAATAAATAAGTAATACTTTGGAGTGAAAACTTTGTTCATAAAAAATGATCATATAGAGACAATTTCATTGTAGTGTAGTGTAGTGTAGTGTATGAGAAATCTTCTTCTAGAAATTCTATTTTCCTCGAAGGAGGTTAATAGCTACTATATTAATGTGGTTCTATGCTTTAAATTGATGTTTCACTTTCTAGATGTCAAACGCTATAAATACTCTCTTAAATAAAATATCCTCCACAACTTACATTCATTATACCCTGTATTAATATATTTTTCAAAACCCATATTCCACTTCTCAAACAGGTAGCTCAGTTTATAAATATATAAAATAGAAAGAAAAAAAAAATCAAAACAAAATTTTATAGTTAATAAAGTATGATTGAATTGAATTATTATATGAGAATGGAATGAATTCATTAATAGAATAAAAATGAAAATGGAATAATTATGAAATAATAATTATCATGATTGTATTGCTTAGTAATGATATATATATATATATACCCTTTAACATATACAGTGGTTCAAAATTTAATTTTATTCATTTTAAATGTAAAATAAAAAAAGTTATTATAATAATTAATTTTATAAGAGTAAAAGTAAGAAATTTTAATATATTTAATTATCTACTTTAATATACAATCACATATATTGCGTGTATATATAAAAAAAATTAACAAATATTAACTTTCAATTATAAAACAAGCATTATATAGTTAAATTAGTTTTTAATTATTATTTGATTAACTATAATTTAAAAATTATATATTCTAAAAAAAGCATACACATTAATTTAATAATGATAAATTATAAAAATTCTTTTGTTAAAAAAAATTCCTGTAAATTTTAAAATTAATAAAGGGTAAATATCAAAATTAGTCATATAAGTATAACGTTTTTCAACTTTAGTCATTTTTCTTTTGCAATTCTCAATTTTGGTCCTTTTCTGTCCACTTTCAGTCCTTTTGGTCCAATTTTGGTTCTTTTCTCAAAATTTACTCATTTTTTTGTCTACTTTTAGTCCTTTATGTATACACTTTCAGACCATTTTTGAACTTTTTTTAACATAAATGACTAAATTTGGACAAAAGGGACTAAATTTGGACTAAAAGTAGACAAAAAAAGGACCAAAGTTGAGAATTGCAAAAGAAAAATGACTAAAGTTGGAAAATGTCATACTTACAGGATCAATTTTGATATTTACCTATTAATAAATATAAATATTTTAATTAATTCAAATAAAAGAATCATAAATAATAATACTATTACTATTATTATTATTATTAATTATCCTCTTAAAAAAATATTCTACAACATAATTTATAAATTAATTTTTTTATTATATTTAATATATGGGTGTATATTTAATTATTAATATGTAAATATATTTTGCATTATTAAATAACGTTTTACTTTTTCAAAATAAAAATTTTGTTGTAACCACGTATTTCTACTAGTTATTATTATAATATAATAAAAAAATAAAAAACAAAAATATAAAAGTAAAATATTTCTCATTCCAATAAAATACTCAATAGTCAATACCATAGGATAGAGGAATTTATCATTCCTTATTTTAAGGGATAGTCATTCCTTTTGGAATTATAATTTTCATAAATAAAATATACCAATTATTATTATAAGAATTAAATTAAGAATGACGATTCAATTATATTATCATATATTATCTCGTCCCAAAAAGAAATTTACAGCTACTGTGATACGGAGTTTAAGAAAGAAGTTGTTTTTTTACTTATTAGTTTGGTATTTTTAGGTAATAAATAAATTATAAAGTGAGTTATGCACCTAAAATACATTATAAAGTGAGTTATGTGAATTGTAATGAGGTGTCAATTTTAAAATTAAAGTGGGTGGTAATTTTAAAATTAAAGTGTGTGGTGGGTATTGATTTTTATATATTTTCTTATTTGAGAGTGTGAACTTATTTATGAAACGGATAAAAAATAGAATATGTGAATTTATTTATGGAACGGATGGGTATCAATCATGAGGTAAGTGAAATTGATTGTAAAAGAGATCATATACTTTTTCATTAAATTTATCACGGATTTTACCTTTTTGTACGCAGCTCTCGTATACCCAATTCATTTAGTATTTTATTTGATACCATTACTAAAAATACTCCATGTAACAAAAATTCACTCAAATTTTTACATGGATTCCTATAGTAAGTCGATAGTTTATACTATTGTTGTTAAGAAAAATCCATTTAATTTATTTGTAATAATCCAAAAAACCATTATAGAGATTCTTCAAAAAAATGTTAATTTAACTGCAATTTTTTTTACCAAGGCCACATTGTGCAGTGAACTTATACGGAAAGCCTACTAACTAAAAATTAATTACCTCACCATCGTACAGTATATTTTATGAATTTTTTAACCTTAAATTTGTACTTAATGAAGTAAAAAAGACTACACAAAGGCTGATTTGGAGGGTGGGGCTCGATAACAAGTCTAAATCTTGAAGGTTTTTACTTTAACAAACATTCTTAATTCTCAAATTTTATTTTATTTTATTTTTATTTTTATTTTGCAAATCAATATGGAGGCGTTAAAAATTACTCCATGCTCTTAGATGATAGTTTGGTTTGGGGGGTTTTTGTGGATTTTGAAAAATATGAATATTAATGTTATAGAGTATTTGTTTTGGGTTTTTTATAGGATAAATTTTAATTTTATTTCAAATCAATGTGTAAGAATGTATTAATTTATGTAAAAAAAATAATGAGAGAGGAGAGATAAAGAGAAAAAATGTACTATTAATTAAGGAAAGTGAACGTATACAGGTATATATATGAGTGATTTTTAAATCATTGTGTAAGAATATATTAATTTATGTAGAAAAAAATAAGGGAGGAGAGAAAAAGAGAAAAAATATATTAATTAAGGAGAGACAATGTATACTATATGTATATATATGAGTGATTTTTGTATTAATTTATGTAGCAAAAAAAATGAGAGATAAGAAGAAAATGTGTATTAATTGAAGAGAAAAAATGTATATATATATATATATATATATATTTGAGCAGTTTTTAAAACCGTGGATTTTGAATTCCAATTCCAGTGAATCCGAAAACAAACATCTCTTAAGTTAAAACATTTTCCATCCTTATAAACTCCATACTATGTTAAAAGTTTCGACTTTAATTTTCCAGAGTAAATTTTCAAAAATCTGGACATTTTTTTTATTTAAAGAGCCACTGTAGAAATATTCTAAAAATTGGACTATGAGTATATATTTAAACCACAACTTAAATAAGTAAAACATAAATAAAATAAATACGTATAATTTTTAATAGAAAAAAATATATTGAGACGTACAAATGTATTACTGAGAACTTGAAAGTTGAAAGGTTGAATTTTATTTGCTGAATAAAATAAATTTAAAGGTGGTGTAAGAGTCCAATTGTCAAAGTTTGGAATACGTATATCTGTTAATATGAATGTATGATACAGTTTCCGTATGTATATGATTAGATTTTGACTAGCTGTTGTTCAGACATTGCCTAAAGTCAAATGGATTCAATCATCCCTTATTTAATAGTCAACGTACTCATATTAATTTTGAATTTACGCATCTATCCATACCTCAATCCACATTCCTTGCTTCTCCTCCCACCCCACCTTTTTCTTTTTCTTAATTAACTCATAAATTCTTAAAATGTTTAATTATATTAAATAAAAATATATATATTGCTTCGTTTAAGGATAATGTTAAATTCTAATTTAATGTCTAAAAATTAAATAATTGCTTGTGTATTATGCTAACATTAGTGCAATTATTTTATTATTATTATTATTATTTAAATTACGTTATTTATTCTGGATCAAATTGTACGTGAAAATTCACAATAAAGGTATGTTATACTGATTAATTAATACGGCATTATGTAAATTTAATACGTTAGGAAATTTATTTCCAATATAATCTAATTTTGGATAATATATTAGTGTACAATTCAATTACTCCCTTCGACCAGATGATATACATTTTACTATTTTGGACAATATATACATTTCCTTTTTTAAACAGGATCACACGCATCACTAATACATTTAATAAATGGGATCCACACTACCTACTATATACATTAAATAATAATATTTCTTAATATGCGTGTAAAATAAAATGTATACTTATTGAGCGTACGGAAAGAGTATTTAATGAGGTTAATTGAGTGATCTAGTTAAGGTAAAAAAATCATGAGTTATAATAATAATAATGATATGAATCAATGATTGTTAATTATGAATAACCTAGTTGATTATTATATAAATGCTTTCTAAATAATGTAGATAATAATCCTTAATATATTAACGCGCAGTCTTCTCTTAGTCTTCCCTCCTCCTCATGAAGAGTGGGTCTTCTTTCCAATATACTAGCCCACTCTTCTTTGAGTCTTCTCTTCTCCCCATGAAGAGATTACTAAGTACGGTGTCCGCTCTATAACAGTTTGGATCTAGGTTAATTTTAATAGAAATTTTTTCCTACCTAATATTCTAGATGCATCCCCACAATATATAGTTATAATGTTCTTTCGTATGTTTATGTCAATTTAACTTTGTACGGAACTTCAATCGATCTCGAAACTGCTCTATAAATGAACTTCAAATCAATCATAAAAACAATGAAAAGGATTAAATATTTTAAAAACTCACTTTTATTCATTTAAATATGTCTATTCTGTAAATAGCTGAATACGCACATGAGGTGATATAATCTCTCTTAATTTTCCAGCAAAAAAAGTGACACAGATTAGGCTGGCACTGTCACTTTTTTCAAACTTTGTGGCTCGCACGATTTCCCCACATGGTGGGCACGTGCCCTCCCGCTAACCCAACCCAACCCACCCCAAAATAAATAAATAAATAAATAAATAAATAAAAGATAATTTTGGCATTGGATGAAACTATATACAGAGGCACTGATTGGTTAATAGTTAATCCACATAAATATAAAATGATAGTGCCGTCAAAACGTAGTGAGATCTTACGAATTATAAATGAATACCATGTAATTAAACTACATTAATTATAATTAAAACTTTAGATAAGGTAAGAGAATCTTTAGGAATTCACATATCCTAATTGCCTCCTTGTACACCAACATGTTTTAGGAATGGGGGCTTTCCCCTATTTTTTTAAACTTAGAATTAATTTTCACTTACGATTCTTCAATAATTCATTATTTAATCGATTAATCTTAGTTAATTCCCCTTGTATCTATTTGTCTTGTAATTGGAATTTTTTTTAATTCTTACAACCTATAAGTATTGCAGTGGTTATATGGGTTTCCAATGATATATTCCCTTTAAATAAGGATCTTGTCATAGGTTAGTTGGTGAACTCATTTAAATCATACATTAGATAAAATGTTTTTGTAAGATAGAGTAATATTATTGAATTAATTTCAAATAACTATATTTTACTCCATTCATTAACTTTAACATACTTTAACAACCATTAAACATATTTTAACACGTCTCACAAACCGTCTTACATAAATAGTGTCTTACAAGAGAATTTGTCGATTTAAAATTTCTTAGTAACTAATTGATATGTGATTCCTAAAATTAAAAATAACATTTCAATTTCAACGGGACGAAAATTTTAAAACATACGTATGCCATAAATTAAGGATTTATTTATCATCATTGAACCTAAATAATAGTGAAAGCTGCTATAAAATAATGTTATATGATTAACAAAAGTTGTCATAATTATATTTATTGTTGGTATCATATATACATCATGACTTGTTTTGGGAGTTGAATTCATTTTTCATATTATTTAATCACATATGATGCTATTAACGGGAGCTGATGTGTCAAATTTCTAATAAACTTATATACACAGTATATTAATTTATATATATTTAATTACAAAGTATATTCATTGTATAATGTATACCAACCAAAGAGACAACTACTTATTTGTTTACATGTGTACAACTTCCAAGTTTTAAGTTTACTCAAAATCATTGGAATATACAGCCTTATTTTATTTTTTAAGAATTTAGTTCCAATTTATATTATTTGGAAAAATGATGCTCCATAAATTTAAATAATTTGTTATAGATCCATGAAAACGGCTGATCATCAGAATTAAGGAAATTAATAGGATGTAAAAAATGAGTGGCTACAACATAACTGGGGTTGAATGAATTCAATATTTGATCCATCTACCACCACACAATATTAATAAACACATGATTATATTTACATATATATAATGAGAATTAGAATAATGGAGTACATATATGGTATTGCTATCCTATGTACATATGAATTGCATTGTCCCATTTAGAAAGAATGATAATTACATAAGGAGACATGACATGTGTGTAAATTGTACCTTGAAGGCAATAAGTGCATGAAATAAGTTTTGTTTTATTGAATGTTAATCAAACCTTGTTTTTCACAATAGTGTGGAGGCAATGTACCCAGAAAGAAACAGATATATCATCTCACTCCATACAATGTTTTTCAAACCTGACATCCATCTGGAAAATTATGGCTTCCCTACTGACTTTTGGGCACCCCTTTTTTTCTTATTTATTTTAAATTTTATTCAGATAATATTAATTTGTTTATGTATTGGATAAAAAAAAATATTAATGATCATTACATGCATGTAAGTTAGACTTAATAATTTTGGAGATGGTGATAGAATAAAGGGATGCATGAGGAGGTATAAGTGTCCATATTATCCAACTAGGCTTGATTAATTGCTGAAATTAAAGCATCTTAATTAATAATGTTTGGTACTTGAGACTTTTATCCATGAAGAACATTCTATTATCTATATAGAGAGAGTGGTTCTTGATGTTAATTAGGGTTTCTTCCTTGGTGTTAATTCTTTGGGAATAGGTGGGCCCTGAAGCCCATAAAATGGGTAGCATTTACAAGTAAGAGAATGGGCTTCATCCAATCAAATAGGGGGGTTTTTATTTATAATTTATAATAAAATGAAAATGTGTACAAGCTGGAAAACCTTAGCTGTAATAAGATTAGCATGTGGTGGTAGTGTAGTGTTATGGGTGCAAAAACCTACAACTTCAATATAGTGGTCCCCCCAGCTGAGCTGTCCTTTTTAATTACGCCAATTCCCCCCTGATGTTGGAAAGGGGGCACCTATCTCCACTCTTCCATTCCCGTCTCTCTCAAATCCACCTTAGCTACTAATGCTTCCCCACCTCTGGGTCTTATTTATTCACATAAATTAAAAAATATTATAATTATTTAATGATAAGTGAATAGTTATATTAGTAATATGAGTTAATTTTATATTTTAATTATGTAAGTGATGTACGAGAGTCTTATATATTTAAAAAAAAAAAAGATCTTTTAAGATGAATGTGTAAAATGAAAAAATAATACCCTTACTATGGAGGGAGAGAGTATAATTATTTAACTAAATGGAGTACTAATTTTGTTTTCCTTAATGGATTTCATGAAGGAGCGAATTAATTTAATTTTTAATTGTATAAATATGCCATTTAAGGAACTAATTAAGACAATCAAAGTAGTACCTTCCCAAGCCTCAATTGTGTGTGTGTGTGTGTGTATATTAACATAAATTATAAGATATCCTAAATGCAAAAAAATAAATAAATTAGAGTCACTCGCCACATAAGTACTTAAATTATAAGCATGTAGAGAGAGATGAAGTTAGTGGCAAAATAGTCAACTTCCACTGTCGTAAAGTGGAGGACTGTGTCATAAAGAAACGATACAAACAATGAATTTTATCATCACAAACACAAAACCTGATTTATTAGTTTTCTGCACATGTTTGGTTGTCTTGCCTTGTATGATTATTATTCATCTAAAATATTGTGTTCGATTTTGAAATGAGATTAATAAATGTATATAAATAAATATTTTGTAATATTAGTAAATGTATTGTGAATTGTATCCTTACATTTTTAAATACGGAGGGCCTTTTCTTTTTCCTGCCTGATTTAAGAAAAAATGAATTTCATTAATCTTAATTCCTGTTTAATAATTATTGGTTGAGAACAATCTATTTAATAATCATTTTGCATAATTAATTATATGAGGGTGTAATAATAAATAAGTGATCTCATAGATGAACAAAAATGGGAAGTAATAATCGCGATTTGCCTGCACAATATGTATAATGATCTATTCAATTATAAGATGTTGGACATTGTAGAAATGCCTTTATTTATCCTACGTATAATATCTTCGCATAACAGGCAATATAAAAGAAATATTATGTCGCATATGTCCAATGATTTCGATGCTTTTATATTTTTCAAGATTGATAAACCAATTATATGTGTTGTGGTCACCTCTGCTATAGACGAATTTAAAACGAAGTATTTCCTCCGTCTCATTTCAGATTGCACACTTTCCATTTTGGGCTGTCACACAAAAGTTTGCACATTCCAAAAAAAGCAAAAAGTAAAAAACAATCACCCTTTCCCATACACTTTAATTACAAAAAAATCATCTCTACCTACCATACTTTATTATTTATATATTACATAAATACCATTATACCCCTAAAAGTTATCACTTTCTTAATCTCTGTGCCGAAAAGAGGGGTGCAAGTTTTTTAAAGACGAGGGTGTACTATATTATTATAGTAAATCATTCACCCTTAAATAATATTTCAATTCAAAATTTTAAAAATATATTATAATTCAAATTTATCTAATGAGAATGAGTAGTCACGAGTCAGAGACAAATTGAGCCCCGTCTAATAGATCCGAGGCTACAATGTGTATGAGCCCACTTACAGGTAATGCCACGTCTAAGATGGATTGGTGCATTTAGTGATGTGGATTGTGGAAGTGGGACCATCTACCACATTGTAAGAGCCTCCTTTATTCGTAAAGAAAGAATAACACTTAATAAACGCTTTCCGACTAGTATTTTATTTCAATTTTATCTTATTGAAATCCATCTTGCTAAATACTTGGAAATTTGGTGAAATCACAAAATGTGAAAGAATTTCGTGTAGCATTTGACCATTTTAATTACATAAAACTCCATAACATTTAAAATATATATAACCATTAAATCGAATGGATTATAAAATACTCCCTCCGTCTACTGTCAATCTATCAATTTTACCATTTTGGGTTGTCCACTTTTAATCTATTTATTTCCATTTTTATACGCATGACTCATCCACACACTAATACAATTAAAATATGTCACCCACAAACCCCACTAATACAACTACTCACTACACATAAAATAATAATGTTCCTTAATCTAAGCACAAAAAGCAAATGGATAAATTAATGTTGGACGGAGGGAGTAGTCGATTATTGAAAATAAAAAGAGGGGGGGGGGGGGTTACATAGAAAAATTAATTTGCACTCCATAATGAAATAGTGTTAAATGAAAAGCAAAGGGAAAAGAAATAAGGCATCCAAAAGGAGTTGAAGAAAAGTAAAAGGCATTGCATCTTGTGCCTTGCCCTTTGGGGAATCCTTTCTTTTCTTCAACCCTCATTAATGTCTTATATATCCTATACTATATTCCCTTCTATTTTTATTTTTTATATACAATCAACTGCACTTATATTTTTCTATATACATACGTATAAAAAGATGGGGTGAAATTATATATATTACAGGTTAATTTTAAATAATACGAATAAATAGTTAAATATTGAATTCTATGAATAAAATAGTAAATGAATAAGGATAAATGTTAAGTGATATGTGAAGTATAAGGATGAAAATTCAATTAATATTTTTAAGAATTAACAATGACTAAACTTAATTTTAGAATAAAATATATAAATAAAGTGAGTAAATGTACAAGTATTATTTTCAATCGTGAATGGAGCAGTATTTATTGCACTTCAAAGGATGAAGGTTTAATATCTCTACCACCTTTTATTTTTTTGTCTAAATGTGACATTCATGATATTTACAATCATTTTAGTGTGAAGTATTTTATAATGTTGAAGAATTGCAGTATTATTAGAAAATTATGTGTATAATATAAAAAATGTAAATAACAGAATAATGAGTGACACTTTAAATATTTTGAAGAATAATATTTGACGGAATAATTATTATTTAAAAAAAAATGATACCTATACCTTACTCCACATAATACAAAACCAATAAAAAATGATCTCTGAATAACATAAAATAACCATAAATGGAATTAAAATATCTTATAGACCACACATCATTTACTATGAGTGTGAAATATTTATCGGTATAATAAAATAATAATAAAACCAACCATTTATTTCTTAAATATTTTTCTTTCTAAAATCTTACGATGAACAGTGGAGTATGCATTCCCTTTGATGAATTGTGGAGGAGAGTTGGAAGATCCAATACAATTACAGTTAGATTTAATAAATAAATATTAATATAATATCCTTTTAATTTGTTTTCTATTTGTGTTTATAAAATTGATTATTGAAAGGAATACAGTTTATCGTTTTATCACATTCTTTCGTAAATCGTCAAGATAATTTTTATGAATAGTTGGAGTGTCACCTACTATACTTCAATGAGTCATCTGATTATTATCTTAGATATTTTTAATTATCAAATTATCATCTATGATGCGGTTGAGTGGACTTATATCTAATTATTTAAGTAGAGTGTAGATCGAGTATCATCTGTTCCATAAATGAAATCAGCTGTCCTCCTTTCCATTTCTTTTTTTTTTCCTTTTTATTTAATTATTTAAATTTTACTTCCTCCATCCAAAGTAAAATATTTTGCAATTCCGGTTTGTTCTAATATAGTAAAGTTTAAAGTTTTCTTTCATATACCCTTTCATTTCATTTCATTCTTTACATATTTTTTATTTGAACGTTTCATTTTAATCTTTTTATTTTTATAAAAAAAAACAATTATATATTCAATAATATGAGTAAGAGAATTACCCTTGAAAAAAATGTATTTCACAGTACGTCCCTACTCCAAGATTAACTAAAAATTATTACAGAATAAATTTGAATATTGTCTCAATTCCTCATGACAAATGATCAATTCGGTAGAAAACTTCCCAAAAATCCAATTCCACATACTAGCTTTAAGTTCTTCCACCACATTTTCCAACATATTACAGTAATACAACTAACAACTTTATATTAAATATTACTTTATCATCTAACCTACTATACTTAATTAATCTCCATGCAAAAAATAAATATAAATATTGAAATGGAACGGATAAAGTGTTTCCATAGCTAACTCAAACACAACACTAATATGTGCTCTACATGCAAAAAAAACAACGTAAATATTTGCTGGTAAGAGTATTATAGTATTAAAATTAACATAACTTTGTTTTGTTTTAGTAAAACCAAATTATATAAAGAATTACACTACTGTGCACTCGGGTGTACGGAGCACATTTAGTACGTCTTTATTATTTTTAAACTTCTAGCAATACATAGGGTTAAATAAAATATAGAGAGAGAGGGTTGTATTCACATCCATCCATGTCCTGGGGCGCAGGACTTTTGCCTTATATAAATCTATTTCATTTTGCTATTTCATTTGATCTCTTTTCCCACATTAATAAATACTTATTTGATACTCCCTCCATCCACTCAAAAGAGGATTTTTTTTTTCCATTTTAGTCGTCCACTCCAAAGAGGGTCATTTCCTTTTTTACACACATAGGACCCACACATATCCACTAATACAACTAAAATATGGGGTCCACACTCCCACTAATACAACTACCCATTACACATTAAATAATAATACTCCTTAATCAACGTGCACAAAAGTAAATGCCCCTCTTTGAGATGGACGGATGGAGTATACATTATAACAAAATTCAAAACAAAAACTAACCCAAATCAAATATACGTGTGAAATAATAAATCATAAATATTAGGGGTAAATAAGACAAAATGAAATGCATTATTAACTATATTGGCAACTTATAATTATATGCTAATAATTAATTAAATTAAATATGTGTTAGAGTGATTTGATTAAACAATTTACCCTATACCAGTTTAAGCTTTTAGATGCGTGGTCATCTAACAATGAATCTCAAAATAGAATATAAAATCACAAAAATAAAATGCCGGTCATTTAACAATATGAATTCAGGGCAAAATAGAATATAAAATCACAAGAATAAAATGCACCACCAAAAATTATGGTGGTAAAACAAACCGCAATTACACTCAGGTTCGATTCCCATTGGTAACGAATTTGGAGAGGTGATATAAGGAGCCTTGGAGAAGGGGAAGTAAGGAGACTTGGTGTATATTAACTACTAACCGGACTAGCAACTACTCCCTCTGTCCCATAGAAGTTGGTATAAATTTTTTTGGGCACGGAGATTAAGGAATATAATAATTTAATGTAAAGTGGAGTAAAGTGAAGTGAGAGAAATAATATTTAATGTGTAGTGGATAGTTGTACTAGAGGTGATATGTGGGGCCCATGAGAATAAATTAATTATTTTTTGTGTGAGTCCATGTATTAAAAAGAAAATGTGTCAACTTTAGTGGGGCAAACCAAAAAGGAAAGTTTGTCAACTTATATGGGACGGAAGGAGTAACATTACCGATAAAAAAAAAACCAAAATTACAATAATCTTTAATTATAATAAAAATAAAAGAAAAAATTAAATGAAACAAGCGGTTAAACCGTTTATATAGGTATCAAGGGTCATTGTCATTTTAATCTTTTATCGCATTAATGCAATATTAGGCGTTTAAATTTGATTTTCTATCTACTCTATGAATCGATATTTCAGTAAATATTTATTTACTCAAATTTCAATATTATGCGTGTTATTGATTGTTTTACCAATGTTTAGGTGCAGTAATTTAGTTATGCAATATAAAAACAATTGGTTTTAACAATAAGCTAGAAAACGAATTCTAAATTCTAGTAATATGTAAATAGTCCATAAAATATTAGTGGTGTGGGAGTGGATTAACCAATGGTAGTGTGTGAATCTGGAGTGTAGAGAGAGAAAATGGGTGCCAGCGATGAAATAGAGGGATCAAACATCTCTCAGGTCAAAGCTGGCATCTGTTGTTTAAAGCCCTCCTCCCACTCCTCTCCCCTATTTCTATTACTGTCTCTCCCTTCCCTTCTTCTCTCTCTTTCTTAGATTCAACTCTCCATCCCCTCCGTGAGAGGGAAGATTTCGGATGGGAATATAATCATCCACATTTACTTCTTAAACAGAGGCTTGCTGATGGTTGAATCTCGGAATCTATTCATGGCTGCTGCATCCCCGTCTCTTGCCGGAGGAGAGAAGAAACATTGGTGGCTCACCAATAAAAAGGTAACGCCAGCTTGATTTGATTTTTTGAGGGAGCGGAAATTGAGAGACTGATAGTTGGAGATTTATTGCAGATGGTGGAGAGATACGTGAGGGAAGCTAAAATGTTGATTGCGACGAAAGAGCAGAGTGATATCGCCGCTGCGTTGGGGCTATTGGAGGCTGCGCTCCTGCTGGCGCCGCGCATGGCGGTGGCGCTAGAGTTGAAAGCGCGCTGTTTGTTGTATCGCGGGCGGTTTAAGGAGGTGGCCGATATGCTGCAGGATTACATTCCGAGCTCGAAAATGATGGCCGGCGATGAAACGTCGTCGAGCGGGTCATCGGACAACTCGTCCTCTCAGTTATCGAGAGAGCGAGTCAGGCTTCTATCCTCCGGTGGTGACTCAGTGAGTTGCAACGAGCCGGCGTTCAAGTGCTTCTCTGTGTCCGACTTGAAGAGGAAAGTCATTGGTCTTTGTAAAAACGATGAGAGCGAAGGGCATTGGAGGTAATTTTGAATTTCTGTTTATTAATTAATTTAGTAATATGTTTAAATGGTTATGGTTAGATGCTTGAATTTTACGCGAAATCGGTGTTGGCAATTAATGAAATGTCACCTAATCCACTTGTAATTAATGCTTAATGCTGCTTTCGAAAGTCAAATTCCCTTTTCTTAATCTTGTTCTAACTTCTAATTTTTCACCAACAACGAGATTAAATCACCATAACTTGTGAATCGCTGAGTTGTACGTGTTTGAACTGACTCAGGTACTCGGTGTTGGGCCAAGCGTGTTGGCACCTGGGTCTAATGCAGGAAGCCACGGTGCTCCTCCAAACCGGAAAACGCCTCGCCATCGCCGCACTCCGCCGTGAGAGTAATTCATTCTCCGACGACATCTTCACCTTCAACAAATTCCCACTCTCCGGCGAGAACTCCATCAACAACCAGGCTCAGAACCCGCCGAAAACCGAGATCGAGAGCATCTCCCACCTTCTCAGCCACATCAAAAACCTCAACAGCCGTAAGAGCGTCGCGATCGCCGCCCTAGACGCTGGCCTTTACAGTGAAGCCATCAAGCATTTCTCCAAACTCCTCGACCACCGCCGTGGAGCTACGCAGGGATTCCTGTCGGAATGCTACGTCCACCGTGCATCCGCCTATCGATCCGCGGGTAGAATAGTGGAGGCGATAGCGGACTGCAATAGGGCTCTAGCGTTGGACACTTCCTACATTGATGCTCTCACCGTAAGAGCTACTCTATTCGAGTCCATCAGATGCTTACCCGATAGCCTCCACGATCTTGAGCATTTGAAACTGCTGTACAACTCCATTCTTCGAGATAGGAAATTACCAGGTCCTGTTTGGAAGCGACAAAATGTTGAGTACAGAGAAATCCCTGGAAAACTCTGTTCATTAGCTTCGAAAATCCAGCAGTTGAAGCATAGGGTTGCTTCTGGTGAAACTGGAAATGTGGATTATTACGCCTTGATCGGATTGCGAAGAGGGTGTTCCAGATCAGAATTAGAAAGGAAACACTTGGTGTTGACATTGAGACACAAGCCTGATAAATCTTCCAGTTTCATCGACAAATTTGAATTTGCTGATGACAAGGACATGGATTCTGTGAGAGATCGCGCAAAAATGTCTGCATTGATGCTCTACAGGTTGCTTCAGAAGGGATATACTAATATAATGTCCACAATAATTTTGGATGAAGAAGCAGCGGAGAAGCAAAGGAAGAAAACAGGGCAGCAGGTTGTTGCTACTCCGGCGGCGGCGGAAATGGTTAAAACTCCGCCGGCATCTGTTTTTCAGGGAGTGTTCTGCAGGGATCTTGCGGTTGTTGGTAATCTGCTTTCTCAAGCTGGGTTTAATCGTCCAATTCCGGTGAAATACGAAGCCCTAACCTATTGATTAGTGGGTAATTAAGTATGATTATGGGGATAATTAATTAATAATGTTGATACAATCAAGGCAAGGCGGGAAGAAAAGAAAGAATGTGGTGTACAAAATGGCAAGCATGTAGTACTACTACTACTACCGCCCTGGATAAAATTTTGTCACCAGTACTATTCTATTTCGTCTCTGCTTCAAACCTATTATTTTTGTTCATTTGAGAATATCCACTTTGGTACGTGTACAGATTTGGTTTCTTCGATCAATAATCTTGTTTGGCATGGAATTAGTTGCATGTCATTTTCCTTTGGAGTGCGATCATAATATTACAAGCCAAGCCTAATAATGGGAGGTTGTAATAAATGAATTCGTGATAGAGAGAGGGGTGGATGGGTAGGCCATTATTGCTAAATTTCATTGCAAAGTTTGCCTTTTGGCTGCTTCTCCCATGTCTTGTATGAATGCCACTACTATTCCTTTTCTCGTGCCTTATCCAACCTCACATCCTCCAAAATTCTGACATTAATTGAGTTTTTCATTTTCCTACCTTTTCATTTATTTCTACTCAACTACCAACTTTCTTTGTCTAAATAATCTTGTGTTTGTATTAATTAAATGTTACATAAGTTTTTACGAGTGTAGTATGTCGTCATACATATAAAATTAGTGTGGCATGCCATACGTGCTGTATGATGTATAATTTGTACTATTTTAAACGTGGGCTCTTATGGGTGAAATTCCAACATTGTTTTCATGAGTATTACGTCATAATATCCAATATACTTCCTTCATTATATAATGTTTCCAAATTCAAATAACATTAAGGCACAAGCTTTGCATTCTTAGATTGGATCCACTGCAATTATTTAAAGTAATGTTGTAACACAAAATGCAGTTTGAGTTGTACGCTTTCAGATTACATGTGCATTTTAAAACGCTTTTTATTTTTATTTTTTCAAATTAAGCTTAAAATGAAAAAGTGATTTCAAATTTCTCATCATGTGGGTGCCAGTAATCAAAGATAATAAGCATATAAAAAAGATAATTTGTATAATAAGAAATCCCACAGTACAAGCGGGTAATGCATGCAGGCAGATTGACAGTTTTGGCAACACCTGTGGCTGTGGATAATGTACTACAGAAAAGGGCTTATCAGCACTCAATACAAGAAGATTATTAGTAACATACAATATAATTTAATTTAATTTTTTTATTTGTATTTAATTAAAAAACTATTCAAACTTTTACTCGCCATAATTACTAACCCCACCAACTCATCCCAAAGGTAAATAATGAAACACTGCACCCTGCTGGTACGGTCTTTCTTTAATTTTTTACCCAACTTTACCATTAATTTTACAGACTCATCATAAAAAGACATTTACTTCAATCAAGGTAAAAAGTAAAAAGCTTTTTTGATTGAACGTTGAAGCATGCTCTCCCCCAGCTACCTACAGTAAGAATTTCTTTTCTTTTTACATGAGTTAAATAGGAATAATAATCATGAAAAAGGTTTATTGGACTTATTATTATGTTTCTGAGGCCATGTGACTTGTTTGGTAGCAAAGAAAGAGCTTTATCACGATATACAACTCCTTATGCGCCAAGTACAATTTGAACGTGGTTGTGGGATTTTAATAATATTGGCTTTACTTTTACTTCTATGTTCGATAGCCTCTCTAATTTAATCCATGTATGTGTATATTTGTATGCAAAATAATTTCAGTACATTATTGCTACATAATAGAATGTAGTATTTTAAAATAATGGTCTATGATACAATTTCCTTATCAAAATTGATCATTGACTTGTTTTATTATAAAGGAAGTCTAGGATCAACCATTTTTCATGTCTATTATTGGATTTATCAAAGAAATTGAACTTTACTTAACAATTTAAATGAATGTATTAATAAAAAAGCTAAAAGTGGTATGGTCAAAATCTCAAAAGGAATGCTAGCTCTTGGTTACTTTCAAAGCAAATTAAGGGTGGTATATTAAATTTCATAAACACAAGAAATAAAAATTATAAGTCAAAAGCAGAATGTGTGACATTGGAAGCTACAAGCATGAAAATCAATGGAGTACAAATATTCTCACAATCTCTGGCTTTTTGTGTGTTTAAAGAGAGTGAACTTAGATATGCTAAAACCCTCCATCTTTCTCCCTCTAATTCACTATCTTAGCAAATATATATTACATACCTATATTAAAATTCAAATGGCTTCACTTGAAAGTGAAATTTCATGATTTAATTATTCATTTTTCCTAAGTATTTTTTATAGTTTTAAAGAATTGGGTTCTTCACTTCCACACTAATCAACAAAACAATGATTCCCCACTTCCCAACAATGAGGTGGTAGGGAGAATACTCCAAACAAGGCCATCTTACCATGTCTCCATGTTTAATCCATGTGAGAGGAGAGTTAATCTTATTGTAATTAAACTTGTCCATCTTGTAATTAAACCATGTTTAAAGTTGTCCTTTGATTTTTAACATATAATTTGATAATATTATTTTCTGAAGTATTATAAATTAAGTCATTAGTAAATCAAAAAATGAAATCTTGAATAATATGGAGAAATTAAAATGGAAAAGGTTTTATGGTCATATTACTACTCCATGTTTGGGTAATGATATTGACATGAAGCCATTTCTTGTGTTTTAATTATTGTTGATGATAATTTCTTCAAAAATAGTTGGCTCCATCTTTTCGTATAACAATATCGGTTAGTAATAGTATTCTTAATGAAATTATAAGTACCAACAATGTACATCATGACAAGAAAATACAAAGAAAATAAATTAATACATAAATCTCAATAATTTCGAGCATTGTAACAAATCGAATATGGATCACAAAATCCAACTCTCCACATTAGTTTTTTTTTTCCCTCTTCCCTTTTTTTTCTGATTAAACACGAGATGTATTAGTTTGCTAATTAAAAGAAGAAAATAAAAAACATTAAAAAGATGATTATGGTTGAGTGAATATGGAATGATAAATACGAGATGAAATAATGAGAGCATATATTCATGCTTGCAGCACACTGTTTGGTTTGCAAAAAAAAGAAAAAAAGAAAAGAAAAAGATGTGTAAAAGAAAAAGTCACGTGCAACCCAAAAGATGCATCTGCACAAATGAGTGACCTGTAAGGAATCATATGTTGTACCCATCGATTGCACACACATAAAGACATCTTCTTTTTTATTTACTACTCAATTTTTTAAATCAATATTTTCAATTATTGTAAGTAACATAGATCCAATTCTTCTCCTCTTTTCGGATAATGTTTCATTTTCTTCGCTTAATCTTCAATCCATTTGATTCCACTTTTTTTTTTATATAAATTGTAAAAGGAAATAATTATTACTTTCATTTTTTTTCTTGAATTCTTTCAAAATATGATTATTTAATTTCACAATTTTTTTATTCATATATCATTCAAATTAAAATGGTTCCACATGGAGTATAATTAATCCATATAATTAAATTAGTTGATGAACAATTAATTAGACGTACTTATCATATGTACAGCTGCAAACTCTTAAGCCTATAACCCTATATAGGCTATAAACCATGTACAGGTGCGTGTTTTTAGCAATTCAATGTGTGTTTTTAATTCATAGTATATAGTATAGTATGAATAAGTGTGCTGCAGATAGTGGAGGAAATATGCTTCACATCTCAGATTATATAAATTAATTATTATTTTCCTAAGTTTTGAAAATGATCTCCAGTGTGAAGGATTCAATGGATATTCTGACACACATATATTATATACTTAACCTAATGTTTTTTTTACTACATTGAGTTATGGATATGTATGGATAGAGGTTATTTATTATAATTAATTGTATTTACCATTAATGACGTATCTTTTTATTATCTTGTGGCTGAAGAAAAGGGTTATATTTAGTTTCGATGAGGAAATTTCATTTTTCTTTTCCAAAAATGATAGATAGAGAATCTGCAATAGTTTTACTCTCCCATCACACATTGTTTTAATTTTTTTTTTTAAATCATGTGAGAAAAGTTTTTTTTTTAAATGTTTTTTATTTTCATCCATTTAAAAAAAAAAACTTTTCTCACATGATTTTTAAAAAAAAATTAAAACAACTAATCTTCTTATACTCCTCACCTACAAAAATACTACTCATTTCTATTATACTTGAAAAATTAAACAAAAACGGAATGTGGACTAGTAAAACTCTCTTCCTCCCACAAAAATTATCATTTTCTTAAATAGATAAAACAATCAAATTAACCAACCTTCCTCATATAATTCATACACAAAAAAAATCACCCTACCTAATATATTCACATATTTTATAATTTATTTATTAAATAAAAGTATCATAGGTATTAATACTTTTAAAATTTGTATTTTTCTTAGTCTATATGTAGAGTCAAAGATAAAAAATTTTACAGGAGGAAGAGAGTAATTACTATGAAAAATAAATGCAAATCTTAAAACCTAATAATTTAAATTTTGCAGAATTCATGGATCCTAAGTTACGAGTTTGGTCATATTGTATGTTGATGTTACGAGGTGTACAAGTACAACGCCATATTATGCGGACAAAGTGCGATAAAATGACGTAATTTAAATCAAAATATTACTCCATATTGATAATAAAAATCTTTGGGAAATAAAAGTAAAAGAGAGAAATTATAGAAAGTGATATTCGTTCTGTGATAAGACCAAGCGATGTGATTGTTAAGTTGAATTGAAGTTGGTGCATTTTATGTTTGTTTGCGTTGGAATGGAACCAACCTATATATACTACATTTGAAAATTTTTTAATTCTTTTTTATATGACATTGATTTGATGATACGGTAAATTAAATTCAATAATAAACTTCATTTAAAAGAAAAAGAAAAAGTGAAATAGTGTGCGAATGAATATATGATAATCTTTTCTACAAATATTACTCTCTAAAATAGTGAGGGTTACTCCTTATAATACACATATTATTTTATTAGAAAAAGTTCCTAATAACAATAAAAAAAATTTTAATAGAAGAATAATCATTTAAAAAAAATATTTTACCATTTATGTATGTTCATTGGGATTGAAATTTATAGATATGGACTTTAATATGGAGTATAATTTGTATATGATTAATTCTCCGAACTTGTTTGGATACGTAAATTTAAGTTCATTTGTGATACCCGAGCTTCTCACTACTTATGTGTCAATGTAATTTAATTGTTGTTATGTGCATTTTATAATTATGTGATAATTATGTGGAAATTATGAGATAATAAGGTGACAATTATGTGACAATTGTTCTTATATTTTATTTATCGTTACATTTTATTTGAGACATTCGTGATAAAAATTGGGACGGTATGTGAATATATGGGTGCATAAATATTTACGTGCATTAATTTGGATATATGAGTAAATTATTTTATGAGTATAAATACATTTTTCTTAATTATTAAGTATCACACGTGTTCTCGTAAGAATAATAGTGGGTAGAAAAATGTACACGTATGTGTATTAATTTGTAAATGTATTATATCTTAGCTATTAAGTATTGCACGTAAATTAAGAATGGATAATAATAATTTTACTTACTATAAATAGAAACTTACTATAAATAGTAAGTTACTATTAATAGTAAATTAATTAAAATTTGAGGCGGTGGGTTCATGCCCCTACTTGTATATATGGGGTGACTAGCAGAAGGATGCAAGAATTCGTGAAACAAAAAAAAAAGAAGAAAGAAAGAGAGAGAGGGAAAGGAGAAAGAGAGGAAGAGGGAGAGAGAGAGAGAGGGGAAAGGGAGAGAGAGGAGAGAGAGAGAAAAAAGAGAGAAGAGGGAGCGCGCAGGAACGTGCGTGTCGGAGCGAATTAGTTACAGTTCTTTACGGGGTTTATATTACTGTCGGAATCCAGGTAAGTAGAAGTCCAACTACAATGCATAAACATGTTGTTTGTGAATTATTTGTAATTAATATGTGATAATTATGTTATGAATTATTTGTAATTAGTTTAATTACGATATGAATTATTTGAGATTAATTTGTTATATAAGTTGTGGATTTATGTGATTTGGAGAAAGTAGGGTTCATATTTAACAATAGTATTTGTAAATTATTTGTGATAATTTTGTGATACAAGTTGTGGATCCATGTGATTGGAAATATTATTATCCTATATAGATCTGTGTGATTGGAAACTGTTGCAAATATATTTATATGGTTTGAGAAAATATTGGTTATAAGGATCTGTGGGATCCAAGATGAAGTTTTATTCCAAAAAGAGATCTGTGTGATCCCAGGGTGAAGTGATTATTTTATAAATGGATCTATGGGATTGAGGTGAAGTTGTTATTTCAGAAGTGGATTTGCGTGAATTGAAATTAACTTGTTGCTTTATTGTGATTAAATGTTGATATTGATATTGTAAATGGTTTATGATGCACATTTAATTGTTTTGGGTGCATACCATGCATAAACATGAAAAGTGTTTTCCTCAAAATTAATAAGATACTAATGGTGTGTGCGGCCACTATATATGCATCTCTGTCAGGGTTCGGAAAAATCGTTCCCGACATTTTATTAGGGGTTCGGAAAAAAAATCGTCCCCACTACTTTGCCAGAGTTCGGAAAAATCGTTCTCGGCACTTTATATTTGGGGTTCGGAAAAATCGTCCCCATTGGGCTCATTTGGGGTGCATATCATAAGTGTGTCGTGGGGATCCCGCAATGTGAACAGTTTTCAAAATAAAAGAGATCAATTAGAAAAATTAGAACATAGGCGATAGAGAACTAAATGCATTCTCATGCACTGACATGCATGATTTCTACTTACTGAGATTTTTTTATCTCACTAGTTTATGCATTGTAGGTGAGCCTGTTGATGATTGAATTTGTGATGTGACTGTGCAAGCTGTGGAGCTCCTTCAAGGTTTTGAGCGGATGTACATAGATGACGACCTGTTGGGCTAGGCCGTGGGTTTATTTTGTTTCCGCTGATGTTTTGGTTGTGTAATATAATAAGTATTATCACATGTTTGGGTGGTTTGAAGTGGTATCAGAAACCAGTCACGTACGTTGAATTGGTGTGATGGTTTTGGTTATAAACATATTATGTGAAAATATATATATATATATATATATATATATATGCAGGTTTTTATAATGATGATGTTTATGTTAAATAGTATTTGAATTATAAGTTATGTAAGGTGGGTCGTGTCAGAGTGGTATCAAAGCCTGGTTTGGGTCCTGCAGACTGTCTATGTACATGAACTCATTCTTTGGGAGCGCAGCTTTGCAAGTAAGTGTTATTTTCATTATGTGGTTATGTGTCTTATAAATTATATTGGTTATGTGGTATAGGAAGTGTAGTTAGTAGACAAAATGGTAAGAGCTACAGGTGAAGGTTCTGAAGGGGATAGGACAGTTGAGCAAGCAGCACCTCCTGAAGGGAATAATAATGATGCGGTGATTACTCGACTAATGGAACTGGTTGAGCGCCAGTCCCAACAAATACAACAACTGATTCAGCAGAGAGAAATGGGTGGACAACCAGAGGGCAATGCAAACCAAGATAGACGTCAAGTAGAACGTGTGGAAATGGTTTGTGAGAGGTTTCGAAAGTTGAGCCCTCCAATATTTGAGGACGCAGCAGACCCCACAGATGCAGAGGATTGGTTACGCACGGTGGAAAACATGTTTCAATACAGTAGAATTCCAGATGGGGATAGAGTGCTATGTGCTTCTTTCATGTTACGAGGAAGTGCGGGCCACTGGTGGGATACGATTAAAAGTATCGAGGATGTCACGACTATGACATGGGAAAGGTTCAAGGAGCTTTTCAGAAACAAGTACTTTACGGCACCAGTGAGAGCCATGAAGATGAACGAGTTCATACAGTTGAGGCAAGGTGGCATGTCAGTCACAGATTACCTTCGTAAGTTTGAGCAGTTGTCGAGGTTTGCTGAACATATGGTTAGTACGGAGGCACTGAAAGTGGAGAGATTTGTGGAAGGCTTAAGGCCTGAACTTTACAGAGATGTGAGTATGGCGGGACTGCATGGAGCAACATACTCACAAGTTGCAGAAAGGGCTCAAATTGCTGAGCAAGCGGAGATGAGGATCAGACAAGCGCAAGCTATCAGACGTCAATTTCAGCAGAAACCAATGCAGCAGTTTGGGAGAGTTTATAAGAGGCCGATGCCATTTCAAAGGCCGAATTCAAATGTTCAAGTGGAGCAAGGACAGAGACGAGTAGAACCCAACAAGCGTCCTAAATTCGATCAGGGTAAAGTGCCACCGGCGCCGCCACTACCTATATGCCCTAATTGTCTTAGATCACATGGTGGGGAGTGTCAAATTCCTCCGAGAACATGTTACACATGCGGGGAGAAAGGACATGTGGCTACTACTTGTCCTAAGAAAGGGAAGCAGGCACAGCAGGGAAGAGCTCCAGCGAGGGTGTATACTTTGACGCGAGAGGAGGCAGACGCGAATCCCTCAGTTGTCACGGGTAAGTTCTCTATTTTTGGCACTTCTACATATGTGCTATTTGATTCAGGAGCAACACATTCATTTGTATCCACTGAGTATGTGAAAAAGTTGGGTGGAATCCCTAACTTGATAGAAGCTAATTATGAGGTGATGATACCTTCTGGTGAGTCAAAGCAAACTAATCAACTTCTTCGAGGTTGTGTTATTCCTATTGAAGGAAGAAGACTCCTCGCTAATCTGATTGTGTTAAGTATGAATGATTATGATATCATATTGGGCATGGATTGGCTGTCAAAATACGGTGCTACAATAGATTGTCAGAAGAAGAGTATCACTTTTCAGCCAGTGAAAGGAGAACCGTTCACTTTTGTTGGAATCAAGAAAAGCTTTAGATTTCCGATGATATCAGCAGCAAAAGCACAGCGGTTGTTGGAAAGTGGTTGTGAGGGGTATTTGGTGAGTGTAATGAATGTTGAGGGACAGCAATGTCCAGTTCTCGGTAATGTACCAATAGTTCGGGAATATCTGGAAGTATTTCCAGATGATCTTCCAGGTTTGCCACCAGACCGAGAAATAGAGTTTGTTATTGAGCTACAACCAGGAACTGCTCCTATATCTAAAGCGCCATACAGAATGGCACCAGCTGAACTGAAGGAATTGAAGATACAGTTACAAGAGTTGCTAGACAAAGGATTCATCCAACCTAGTTTCTCACCTTGGGGAGCACCAGTTCTGTTTGTTCGAAAGAAGGATGGCACATTGAGGATGTGCATTGATTATCGGGATCTCAACAAAGTTACGGTGAAGAATAAATATCCATTGCCTCGCATTGATGATCTGTTTGATCAGTTACAGGGTGCAGCTATCTTTTCGAAGATTGATTTGCGGTCGGGGTATCATCAGTTGAAGATAAAGAAGGAGGATATTCCAAAGACTGCATTCAGTACAAGGTACGGGCACTATGAGTTCTTAGTGATGCCATTTGGATTAACAAATGCTCCTGCAGCATTTATGGATTTGATGAATAGAGTATTTCAGGAATTTCTCGATAAATTTGTGATTGTGTTTATCGATGATATTCTAATTTACTCTAAGAATAAGGAGGAACATGCACTGCACTTGAGAAAGGTGTTAGAGATTCTGAAGGAGAGGCAGTTGTATGCGAAGTTCAAGAAGTGTGAGTTTTGGTTAGACCGAGTTGTTTTCTTGGGACACGTGGTATCGGGAGAAGGAATTTCAGTGGATCCAGGTAAAGTTAAAGCAATCCATGATTGGCCACAACCCTCAAATCCCACTGAGGTTCGTAGCTTTCTTGGGTTGGCGGGATATTATCGAAGGTTTGTTGAAGGATTTTCTAAGATTTCTTCACCATTAACACAGTTGACTAGGAAGAATGTGAAGTTCACATGGACGGAGGAATGTGAACAAAGTTTCCAAGAATTGAAGAGACGATTGACATCAACACCTATCTTAACTATTCCTACGGAGACAGGAAACTTCAAGGTTTACAGTGATGCTTCAAAGAATGGTCTTGGGTGTGTATTGATGCAAAACGGAAAAGTGATAGCGTATGCATCCAGACAGTTAAGGGAGTATGAGAAGAATTATCCAACTCATGATTTAGAGTTAGCTGCAGTGGTGTTTGCACTCAAGATATGGAGGCATTATCTGTATGGGGAACGTTGTGAAATCTATACAGATCATAAAAGTTTGAAGTACTTTTTCACTCAGAAAGAGTTAAATATGAGGCAAAGAAGATGGTTGGAATTGGTGAAGGATTACGACTGTGTTATCAATTATCACCCGGGAAAAGCCAATGTGGTTGCTGATGCATTGAACCGAAAGGCAATACAGAGTGTAGCTACTGTGATCGTAAATCAGAAACCAGAGTTGCTTGATTTGCAAAGGATGGGTGTGGAGATCATTCAGGAAGGATCATTGGAAGCAAGGATGGCAGCTCTGACACTTCGACCAACTTTGATGGATAAGATTCGACAGAGTCAACAGGAGGATGAATTGTTTGACAAAATAAAGAATGATATCAGCTCTGGAAAGTCTTATGACTTCCAATTAGGAGATGATGGCGTGATTCGTTATGGAGGTCGATTATGTCTACCTGAAGTGGATGACATTCGAAAAGAAGTGATGATAGAAGCTCATTCAACACCCTACTCTATACATCCAGGAGCTACTAAGATGTATAGAGATTTGAAGACACATTATTGGTGGCCAGGGATGAAGAGAGATGTTGCTCGATATGTGGAGCAATGTTTGACTTGTCAGCAAGTCAAAGCCGAGCATCAGAGACCAGCAGGAACTTTGCAGCCTTTATTTATTCCAGAATGGAAGTGGGAGAATATCACGATGGATTTTGTTATAGGGCTACCGAAGACAGTGAAAGGTCACGATGCCATTTGGGTTATTGTGGATCGATTGACTAAGTCGGCTCATTTTCTTCCTATTAGCTCTACGTATTCCATGGATCGTTATGCCCAACTATATATACAAGAGATTGTCAGACTTCATGGAGTACCACTTACCATTGTGTCAGACAGAGATACGAGATTCTTGTCTGCTTTCTGGAAGAGTTTACATAAGGCGTTGGGGACACAGTTATCTTTCAGCACAGCATTCCATCCACAGACAGATGGTCAATCAGAGCGTACAATACAAATCTTGGAGGATATGCTCAGAGCGTGTGTGTTGGATTTTCAAGGTCAGTGGAGTAAATTTTTGCCTTTGATAGAGTTCTCGTACAACAATAGTTATCAATCTACCATCGGGATGGCTCCATATGAAGCATTGTACGGGAGAAAGTGTAGATCTCCAGTACATTGGGATGAAGTTGGAGAGAGGAAACTTTTGGGTCCAGACTTGATTCGTGAAATGTCAGAAGCTGTTACCCATATACGAGAGAAGATGAAAGTTGCTCAAGATCGACAAAAGAGTTATGCAGACAAACGGAGGAGAGAATTGGAATTTGATGTTGGTGATCAGGTATTTTTGAAAGTATCTCCAATGAAGGGGATAATGCGATTTGAGAGGAAAGGGAAACTCAGTCCAAGATATGTTGGTCCGTTCACTATCATTGAGAGAGTTGGCAGTGTTGCCTATAAATTGGACTTACCAGCATCGATGTCTAGAGTACATGACGTGTTTCATGTATCTGTGTTGAGGAAGTATGTTCCAAATCCATCTCATGTTCTCAGACAGGAACCAGTTGAGTTGAAAGAAGATTTGAGTTATGAAGAGGTACCAGTTGAGATCTTGTGGCGAGAAGTGAAGAAGCTCAGAAATAAAGAAATACCATTAGTAAAAGTATTATGGAGGAACCAACTAGTTGAGGAGGCTACTTGGGAAAGAGAGGATGAGATGATGGCTAAATATCCAGACCTCTTCAGGTAAGTAAATTTCGAGGACGAAATTCTTATAAGTTGGGAAGGATGTGATACCCGAGCTTCTCACTACTTATGTGTCAATGTAATTTAATTGTTGTTATGTGCATTTTATAATTATGTGATAATTATGTGGAAATTATGAGATAATAAGGTGACAATTATGTGACAATTGTTCTTATATTTTATTTATCGTTACATTTTATTTGAGACATTCGTGATAAAAATTGGGACGGTATGTGAATATATGGGTGCATAAATATTTACGTGCATTAATTTGGATATATGAGTAAATTATTTTATGAGTATAAATACATTTTTCTTAATTATTAAGTATCACACGTGTTCTCGTAAGAATAATAGTGGGTAGAAAAATGTACACGTATGTGTATTAATTTGTAAATGTATTATATCTTAGCTATTAAGTATTGCACGTAAATTAAGAATGGATAATAATAATTTTACTTACTATAAATAGAAACTTACTATAAATAGTAAGTTACTATTAATAGTAAATTAATTAAAATTTGAGGCGGTGGGTTCATGCCCCTACTTGTATATATGGGGTGACTAGCAGAAGGATGCAAGAATTCGTGAAACAAAAAAAAAAAGAAGAAAGAAAGAGAGAGAGGGAAAGGAGAAAGAGAGGAAGAGGGAGAGAGAGAGAGAGGGGAAAGGGAGAGAGAGGAGAGAGAGAGAAAAAAGAGAGAAGAGGGAGCGCGCAGGAACGTGCGTGTCGGAGCGAATTAGTTACAGTTCTTTACGGGGTTTATATTACTGTCGGAATCCAGGTAAGTAGAAGTCCAACTACAATGCATAAACATGTTGTTTGTGAATTATTTGTAATTAATATGTGATAATTATGTTATGAATTATTTGTAATTAGTTTAATTACGATATGAATTATTTGAGATTAATTTGTTATATAAGTTGTGGATTTATGTGATTTGGAGAAAGTAGGGTTCATATTTAACAATAGTATTTGTAAATTATTTGTGATAATTTTGTGATACAAGTTGTGGATCCATGTGATTGGAAATATTATTATCCTATATAGATCTGTGTGATTGGAAACTGTTGCAAATATATTTATATGGTTTGAGAAAATATTGGTTATAAGGATCTGTGGGATCCAAGATGAAGTTTTATTCCAAAAAGAGATCTGTGTGATCCCAGGGTGAAGTGATTATTTTATAAATGGATCTATGGGATTGAGGTGAAGTTGTTATTTCAGAAGTGGATTTGCGTGAATTGAAATTAACTTGTTGCTTTATTGTGATTAAATGTTGATATTGATATTGTAAATGGTTTATGATGCACATTTAATTGTTTTGGGTGCATACCATGCATAAACATGAAAAGTGTTTTCCTCAAAATTAATAAGATACTAATGGTGTGTGCGGCCACTATATATGCATCTCTGTCAGGGTTCGGAAAAATCGTTCCCGACATTTTATTAGGGGTTCGGAAAAAAAATCGTCCCCACTACTTTGCCAGAGTTCGGAAAAATCGTTCTCGGCACTTTATATTTGGGGTTCGGAAAAATCGTCCCCATTGGGCTCATTTGGGGTGCATATCATAAGTGTGTCGTGGGGATCCCGCAATGTGAACAGTTTTCAAAATAAAAGAGATCAATTAGAAAAATTAGAACATAGGCGATAGAGAACTAAATGCATTCTCATGCACTGACATGCATGATTTCTACTTACTGAGATTTTTTTTATCTCACTAGTTTATGCATTGTAGGTGAGCCTGTTGATGATTGAATTTGTGATGTGACTGTGCAAGCTGTGGAGCTCCTTCAAGGTTTTGAGCGGATGTACATAGATGACGACCTGTTGGGCTAGGCCGTGGGTTTATTTTGTTTCCGCTGATGTTTTGGTTGTGTAATATAATAAGTATTATCACATGTTTGGGTGGTTTGAAGTGGTATCAGAAACCAGTCACGTACGTTGAATTGGTGTGATGGTTTTGGTTATAAACATATTATGTGAAAAAATATATATATATATATATATGCAGGTTTTTATAATGATGATGTTTATGTTAAATAGTATTTGAATTATAAGTTATGTAAGGTGGGTCGTGTCATCATTAAACTCTTTCCTTGCCCAAAAATAAATAATATTCAGTGCATTAACTAAAATATTTCATTCTTATTTGAACAAAAATTGGATACGCCCATACCAAATATGACAAATCCCAACTGAAAGAGTGATGTAAAGATAAATAAATCGCGTCTAAAAATGGATAATCTGTGGTGCAAAATGCAAATATCGATTTATTTGGAGAGTGAAATGTGGTACATACTCAATCCACACCTATTGTATTTATTTTATTATTTTGTCCTTTCATCATATGAGTATTCATTTTCTTTGAAAAAAAGGTCCTGCTAATAATCTATCTTATACAATCACCTAATACAACTATTTCTTATACAAAACCTTATAAAATGAAGCTAGGAAATTTCAATAATTTGACAGGGAATATGAGAATGCATACAGTTAAGTTGTTGGTATAATAATATAATTGATTGAATAAGCCAATAAGGTGGGCTGGTGGCTATGATTTGATGATGTCAGTAACCACGTTGAAAATCACCAATTTTTTGGACGCTTTCAAACTCTGCTAACGTCATCTTCTGCAATTATATTACTCCCTATATTCTTATTATAAAAATGGTGTACCCTACTATTACCCCTGCCATGGGGATTGGTGGAGGAGGTAAATTGTAGGATGTGCCTCAAGTGGCTTATAGAGAGGGCTCACTGTTAAACTTGGGGGCCAAATACATGCCAAAAGCAGGATTCGAACCCCACCCTGCTGCAACCAAGCTCAGTTGGAAGGTCTTTCCAGTTTCCTCTCTACCACTTGAGCTATGTCCTGCGCCTATATTCTTATTCTCAATTATCAATATTCTCCTATATGGAGTACTTGTGTTAAGTACATTAACAATATGCACTTAATTTGACTTTATTAAAAAAAAATTATTATATATGAGTCTGTTTATAATATAAATTTACTAACTTAAACCAGAATTATAACGAATTGCCATGCTTCTAATTTTGGCAGAAAATAAGTATATGAATTGATTTCATAAAATTCAATTTGTGAAATGAGGATATATATATATATATAGTATGAATAAGTGTTGGTGGGAGTTGTGTTAAAAGATATGAAATCGTATGTATGATCTTGAATGTATGAGCCTTACTGAATTCTAAACCTTATTAGTTGCTAAAGTCTTTCCTTACTGACTTAATTGGAAGTATAAGCCTTTACCTCAAAGCAAGTGAGGGACCACTAATTAAAACACATTGATTATGTTAATTAATTCACACACAAACTAAGCCCAGTTTAATTATGTTAATTAACAGTTGATTTCACCTGTTTTTAGTCCATGAACTTGCTAAAATAACACTCCTACCTAAAGGGTTATATGAAATCATAAAATGGATTATTATGAATAATCAAATTAGAGGAAGGTTTATGTTCAAAAAGATATACACTAACAATAAAATTATCGTCACTTGCTGGGTTTAGGAGTACATTTTTGGGTACACTCATCGCAAAACCAAAATGGAGTGAATGGGAGGATCAAGACAATCCATATGGATTCCGACACCGCATCCAACCCGACCGCTGTCATCACCGCATATCAGCATTTCCTCCCCCCTGTCGGGCCATCCACACACTCGGCATGCCACGTCATCCACCTCCTCCTCCACACGCTTAGATAGATTATCCAGGGACTTTTGGGCCCACGCGTGCGTGTTGTATTGCACGTGTCTCTGCAGGGACACGTACTCCACCAGATAATCAGCAACCACGCACGGTATCTCGTGCCTTAAAACTCCTGAATCCATACATCTTCAAGGGGCGTGATTGGACTCACTATTGCGAAATCCACACCCGAATTTAAAAAGCGTTTGTAGGGTGGCGAAGTCTCTAGTATGCACCCATCTCCCGCCTTCACTACACGCTTCAATGTATCCTGTTTTGGAATTGGAACATCATCAATATTGAGCGCATGAGATCAAAACAATGTCTACGTAGAACTGAAACACTAATGGGTTGGTGGCATGGAATACCAGTGGAGGGGCAAATGATTAATCGCATTCCATAAAACGCGCCATGACCACTTCTTTCCCTCTGGAGCCGCCACTTCCTTGGAGCCTGTAAATTGATTGCACCATCCTCTGTCAGGCATTTCTTATGCCATTCGTATGCTTCTTCATCTACATGTCTTCCCGCCTCATTGCTAGCTGTCAGATAATCAGTCTTTAGAATCCAGCTGCAAATGCAATTTAGTCAAGATAGTTATTAGTCAATCATAGAATAATTTCATAAGAAAAATGTTAGCAAGCTGTTCTTACCATCCGGAAGCTGCAGCTGCAAAGAATTTCTCGGTTCTTCTTACAGGATCCGGAACAATGAAATGTGTAGCTTGGTATGACCAATGATGAGAATCTCTGCACACACTGCCTTTTAATCGTGTTATGACCTGCTGATACTCCTTCCTCTGTAGCCGATGCCCGCTCAGAATAAACATTGCAGGTTCCTTTTTCACCTCTGGATTGGTTATGGGCCCAGGTTTCAGAGGCATTTTCAGTGTTGAAGAAGTGCTTGTATTTTGTTGCCTCATTGCAGCAGGCTTATTTTCCTTCTTACCATCAATGGAGCTTTTTAACTTCTTGGAAGGTTTTTTGTTGGTTTTACCAGCCAACACAACCGTTTCTTCATTCCCTGAAATACACTTCTCACCATCTTGATTGCTCTTGGATCCATCATTTGTCACTTCCTCTGTACAATCTCTCGACTTAATTGACTTGATTTCAGTTAAAGGACGCTTCTTACCCTTAATTATTTTTGTCCCTCCAGCATCACCTGACGATGTTGATTCTGGCAACTCAGTTTTCTTGTTAAAAACTGAGTCTTCAGGTTCACTGCCGTTACTAACTCCCACAGATTTTGCCCCCCTTCGCCTTCATTTGTTTCGTTTTACAATTGACTTGCTTTTTTGTAGGAGCTGCAGTGCCCCCTAAATCTCCTGTACCACACTCCAAGGCGAACTCATTTTGATCTTCACCAACCGAAGCTACTTCAGTTTCATCATTGGTGGTTGGGGAAACCACCATGACTTTCTCAGTAATAGTAGCATTATCTGTCTCCTCCATAGCCACTGCTCCATTTGAATGATTTGTGCACTCTTTCTGCAATGAAGCACTCTGAAGATTAATGACCCCTTGCGCTCTGTATTGCTCCCTTCAGAGATTGTTGGTTTGGAACCCAATGTCTTCCTGTAAAGCATCTTCCTTTTTTGTGGTTTTGATTGCTTACCTCTAATTTCTATCTCAGAAGAGTTCAAATCACCCCGATCATCCATATTTTCTACCCCAGCACTCTGTGGATGCATCTCTACTTCAACAGTGCGAGTGTAAGATTTGGGCAAAGAGCCCTCATTATCCAAACTGGACAAAGTTCGCTCTTTCAAACATTGTGGCGAAAGTTGAGGTGCTTCTTCATTACACTCTTGTTTATCCTCTGATATGGTAGTGTTTAAAGCTTCTTTAGGGGAAAATAAAGCATCCTTCCTCAATCTGCTAGTGACATTCCTGGGAGAAATATCATCAGCTAATTGTCGTGAACCATCAATTGAAGGCCCAGAAACTGGCAGCTCCATCAGTTTTGTTGCCAAACCACTCCTCATTGATGTTTTAGGACTATGGCTTGATATTGGTGTTTTTGAACTGCCACGTAAAACAGCTGTTTTCCTCTTACTGGACAAGTTGCCACTTTGATCCATTGCCAATCCACCTCCAGTTAATGGTTCAGGAGTATGGCTCGACACTGGTGATTTCAAACCACGGGAAACTGCCATTTTCCTCTTACTAGACAAGTTGCCAGTTTGCCCTGTTGCCAATCCGCTGCCAATTGATGCTACTGGAACATGGCTAGGCATTGGTGATCTTGAACTGCCACGGGAAGCCACTGTTTTCCGCATACTGGACATGTTACCAGTTTGCTCCTCATCATTGTGCAATGAGGCCTCTTTTAAAGGCGTCTTTACTTCATTCCAACTAATCCCATCTAAGCGCTTCTCTGATGGCAATTCAAAATCACCACTAACTTCCTCCCTCAAATGGCTGGTTGCCAATCCAGTTCCTATTAACTTTTTATTTTTTGGAGAGTGGCTTGACAACGGCGATCTCGAACTGCCATTTGCAACAGGTCTCTTCCTCTTGCTGGGAAAACTCGCAGGTTCCCAGTTATCATGGTGCAACAATGGTTCCTTCATAGGCGTTTTAGCTCCATGAGAATCAGTTCCACTCCTGTGTCTCTCCAACGACATATCAAAACCATCATTAAAACCAGGTTTACTTGCACTCGAGACAAGGGGATTACCTAGATAATTTTCAAGTTTTTCAGACATTAATGGAAGACTGGACTTTCTACTTTTGCTGCTTGATGTGGACAAATTGGCAGTAGGAGACTTTTTAGCAATTCGAGATGCTGAAGTTGTGATATGCTCCACCTTTTTAGACGATTTTTTTTCAGGACTTCTAGCACACGAGCTTGTTGAATTATCAAGATGCTTATCATGAGTTCCTCGTGATGTTTTTCCATGGTCAATCTCCTTAGCAGGAGTTGAGTGGATTTTACTGGTATCTCCAACATTTGCAAAATTTTCAGTTGCACTCAAATAGACGTTTTATGAAGCTTCCTGCTTCAATGGCGATTGATGGAAAATTTTATTCTCTACTCGCGTGTTTTGAGGGCTCAAAACACTTTTCCTTCTCAAATCTATTGAAGCTATATCTTCTGTCTCATCCTCAGAATCTTTAGCTTCAGCCACCATCTCCAACTCATATCCATTGTACCAAGGTTAAATATAAAATTCTTAACTTCTATAATATTTTATATGCTGCTAAAGAAAATGAATCCATGCACAAGAGATGCCAGATTGCTGAAAGAGAACAACTGTTATGTCATGAAGAAAAGCCATCAGCCCTATTTACTCACCACATAGCATAGTCAGCTTCTGGAAGGAGCTCCCAAGCCTTCAAGCTAGAAATATGCAAAATATAAAAAATATAAATTTCATAATTAAGTAAAAGAATTACTAATTAGTGCATTTATGGGTCTATGAATGGTCGAATCAAACTTGGGCATACCAATCTTCCAACCAAAGATGGTTAACTAGCATTATGTTCTTCAGCTTCTTGGCAAGCTCATATTTCTCCCCTATTGAAGAATAAAATTCCTGAGTGAGTATAGGAATGACATAAAGATTATAGTCTATATGCTGCATAAAGCATGCAAATAAACACAAATGCAGACCAAAAATGTAAAACCACAACTTTGATGAAGTATAATGATTCAATTCCCTTCTCTGCAGCAAATCTCATCATATTTCACATTAAGCCGACTTTGATATTTGGAAAATTATACAGTTGCCAATTTCAAGCATCACATTTTATGCATTTGTGAGCCTGGATTAATGTTCCCTGATTTTAGAACAAAATGAACAAAGATGTGCAGCAATGATATCCATTTAATATGTCTAACAGATACAACAAGAACTCAGAGAGACTGGTTCACGACTACCAGATTTGTTATTACTGATTTTGTAACAAAATAAACAAAGGTGACCTGCAATGATGATCCATTTAATACACCAAACAGTGACAGAAGACATCTTCAAAAAGAAAAGTTCACACCTACTCAATACTGTCTTCCTCGCTTATTGCTAAACAGTGTTTATCTTATACAAATGAATTTTTCTCATCTTAGCATGTCTATTGAGACATGAAATTGTTAGGCACAAAGCTAGGGAGCCCTAACTTCACCCATGAAATTGTTAGGCACAAAGCTAGGGAGCCCTAACTTCACCCAAAACCATGGCTGAAGGTGAAGGGTCGACCCCCACTTATATACCCTTCCACACTTTCGTGTGAAACCGAAGTGGGACATCGTAACAATCCATCCCCCTTCGAACCGGACGTCCGCGGACGGTACACTCCTAGTGGCAACCCGCACCTAGGCCCACAACTCCGGGTGGCAACCCCCCTTGGGCCCACACACCGGGTAGCCCCTCCTTGTGGCCCGTCCGGATCCGGCAGGTCGGACCAAATTGTTAGGCACAAAGCTAGGGAGCCCTAACTTCACCCAAAACCATGGCTGAAGGTGAAGGGTTGACCCCCACCTATATGCCCTTCCACACTTTCATGTGGAACCGATGTGGGACATCGTAACAGACACAAACTACAAATTTAAACATTACACAAAATAACAGTTGAAATCAAAAGATTTGTTGTATAACTTGATATCACAAAAATAAGGGATAAGAGAACCGACCCTCAAACTTGTAGCATATCAGATGAGTAACCTTGTGTGCTACCAATGGCTTTGAGAAATCTGCACCCATTAAGGCAACCATGACCTGCATAAGATAGGAGCTTATGGTTAGAACAGAAAACATTATGTTTAGTGTTGAAAAGCAAAAGACAAAGTAATTATCATCAGAACCATGATATCTTCTCGGTCCTGTCTTTGGTATCCAGTCAAGCACACAACCAGAGATTTGGCACCTGGAATCCCATCCAAATCTTTCATTGGCCTGTACATTATCTGAAAGGGGATCATAAAACTATAATAACAAAAATGCTAAAATAATGTATCTGGGGCAGAACTGTAAAGCTCTTTGGTTGAAGTAAGGAAAACACCAAATAGAACAGCAGCACAAACATAAAGTAAAACAGATGACTAACAGTGCTTGAATATACAAATGGATGTATCTTACATGCCAAAGTTCATGAGCAAAAATGAAAGAAAGTTGATTAAACATACACCTCATAGGCTTCGCACCATATTTGAAGGGTCTCAAGTATCTTTAAGAGTCTTATAAGAAAACAATTGTAGCAGGGTGCACACAGGAAACTTACAGAAGTGGTGTCAATAGCCACCCCCGCATCAAAACTGTGGTCGACCCATATCCCAGTCACCAAATTCTTGCCATCTCGTCTTGCAGGAACGCATATTGGATCATCCTGCACCAATAACAATAATAACGCAACTGTGCTTGTACAATCGGGAACTTAAGAAGTGATCATACTTTAAAAAAAAAAAAAAACCTTCTAGCATGTCTGAGAGCATATCCATTCCAGTTTAAGTCTTAAATTGAATATCAATAAAAAAAGAAAATCTTCAAGACACAAAACCAATGAACGAGAATAAATCCACGATAATAGAAGAGTACTAATGGCTTCTCCATCTGTTAACACTCAAAAGAGGCACAATAAAGAACGGTAAGAAACAGATCAAGTAAAATTTCCTCAACTCACATAGACAACGTTATCAACAATGACATGAGTACAACTCGGACAATAATTTACAGCATCTATTCCACCTCCTTCCACAAGCTTCGAACGCACCTGAAATTTTGAAAATTCAATTAAGTCGTCCTCTCTATTTTGGTGAATAACTAAAATAAAGGAAAAGCATTGCAAACTGAAAACCCATCCAAATTGAAACCTCGTCTTCTTTATCTTAGTCGAATCCGTGGAGAACAAAGCGGACTCGTCGAAAAATCTTCGAGGGATCATCATTGCTTTCCAGCATTTTACTTCGAATTTAGTCTTGCTCTCCAAGAGCACGTAGTGCAGAGTGAATCACTGTCGACAGTGATAGTAGAAACTTGAAGTGGAATTTTGGCAAAAAGCTTCTGGAGGAAGAAGGGAAATCGACTAACAAACGAAGGGTAAAAGCGGAAGGTGGAAAAATGAGGGATTTATTTCATGTTTTGATATTGGTGCAGTGGAGGGAGTGAAAAAATTGATGGAGGATACGTGTCCATTTCCTGTCCTGTCTAAAATTCAATTCTTGGGCCACTAATTACATACCCTTTTATGACTTTATATTGGGCTTCTAATCGGACTCTCGCAGCTCTTTACTTTGAGCCACATTTCTTATAGTCTCATAATATATATTGGGCTTTTAGTTGGAAAATTGGCCCAAACTGAAAAGGGTAGTTTAGTCAATCAACTCCGATTTCTTATTCCCCAAACTATGTACAGGTTCGAACTTCTGGAAGCAGCTGAGGTAAGTGAATTGAATACTTTCAACTAATTTTACGAAATAAGCCATTGATTACTGCTTTACTTCTGAAGTCTGAACCAATCGAAGTGTAAAAGATGGGGTGGATGACGAGATTTTTAACCGCGGTGGTGTTTCTGGCCATCGGAGTTGTTTTCTCGCCGGAAACTTTCGGATCGCTATCGGACGGCCAGAAATCACAGTTTCTCGTCACTTCATTGAAACTGAGTCACCTCCTGTGCTTCTCCACCGCTTTCGGCGCTGCTCTGTGGGTTACCTTCATCGGCGGAATCATCATGTTCAAGTAATAATTTCTCTTTACAACTCCGGATTCATTTACTCTCTGATTTTTATTGCGTATGGATAATTATGGTATGGAGGCCGAATTTGGGGATGATTAGTTTTCATTTCAAGTATAGCTTGTGAATGTGCGAATAAAAAAAAAAAGTCCTTTCTATTTCTCGATATGTTGTCGAATTTTTCACTGCAATGAGTTGTACACTTGTACTTGTCGTTTGGTTAAGATTGGGAATTGGAATATGTTTTACTTTGATTGTAGAGGGGAACCACTTACATTCCCCTCAATTTTGGCTACTTTGATTGACTCCCATATAGTGTGAGGAATCAAATCACTATTTTCCATGAACAAACCTCATCACGAAACTATTTTACTCATTTCCTTCCAATTTCTTCCCTTTCATACCTTTCAAGTTTCAACGAAATACTTATACAGTCTAATGTACCCTACACGTTGATGTCTTTGTTTTCATGCTTAAATGGTGTATGGATACAGATACTCCACGAATTGGCATTGATTATAATCTGCAAAGATTGTGCAAATTTTATACTAGCAACATGAGTTTGTTCGACAGGATTCTTAAATTTTAGGTGACACCTTTCTTGCATATAAAACTTGTGGAATGATCTTATTTAACTGAAATATGATGAAAGATTTTTACTGAGATTTTGTTGATGCTTCATTTTGTAAAGATTTTTAAAAAATGTTGTAATATTTGTGGCGAACCATCAGCGCAGCTGCGCATGTAAAGGTGAGTTGTGTTACTCAAGATTGTGAAATTACTGATGTAACCCTATTTTCATATTTTTCAAAGGAATTTGCCTAGGCATCAGTTTGGGAATTTGCAAAGCAAGATGTTTCCAGCTTACTTCTCCATGGTGGGAGTGTGCTGTGCAGTGGCAGTGGGGTGTTTTGGATACTTGCACCCTTGGAAGACTTCAGGACCAACTGAGAAATATCAGCTTGGATTCCTGCTTGCAGCCTTTGCTTTCAATCTCAGCAATCTTATTATCTTTACGCCTATGACCATCGAGGTCCTAATGAGTTTAGCTTCTATATGTTGGTTTATTTACATTAATGTGGTTACAGATTTATAGTGCCAGTATCAGGATTAATCTTGACCAAGAAACTCTAGGCTAAGCTTAATTATTTTTTATATAGTCTAAAATATGATGAAAGGAACGATAACTTATGTTTTCCTCTTTCTCTTTACTGCTGTTGCTTTATTACTTCTTACTGGGATGAACTTAAAAGTTTTGATTTTGCATAGTTCTGCTTGTTATTTTGAACATATTTCAGAGCTCTCACAAATTGCTGGATCTTAAACCTTCTCTAACTTTTATCTTAATGCCAACCAGATGATGAAAGAAAGGCACAAGATAGAGAGAGAAGCAAATATAGGGGAAGAAGTCGGGTGGACCAAAAACAAGGAAGTTGCAAAGAAAAATCCAAAACTTGCTGCAATGAACAAGAAATTCGGAATGATTCATGGATTTTCATCTCTTGCTAACATCTTCGCATTTGGTAGCCTTGCCATCCATTCATGGTATCTAGCTGATAAAATCAATTTATAGATTTGATACTTATCCATATCTCAAAGGATATTTTTGCTGTATTAATGTATACCATCCAACATCAAATCTTTCCCTTTTAACTACCTACAAAATTTCTCACCTTCATGTACTTCTGGACAAAATAATCGAGAAAATAATACATGTGCATTGCTTTAATGCTGGTCTTGTTGATCTGTATGCTTTCACTTAGCTGGTAACATTGTCTTTAAATTATGATGGAGTTAGAAGCTTCTTAACTGCAGCAGTACATCTCTATGTTTAATGTAATCATAAAGAGTTTATAATAGATGATAGCTGTGCATATTAATCTCTCACTATATTTTCCACTTTAGAAGCTGTTGCTGATGTTTTTTTTTTCTCTAGAACCCAATTATGAAGCCATAGTTGTGCATAGGTTTGAAATGAGAGATTCTAATTGTGGCATACGTTTCTTGAGGATTTTAACCTTTCAGCTATTTGTTTCTCCGTACATGCAGAGGGAGTACTAGATATTCTCTCTTATTGTCCACATGTTTAGTTGGTTTTGCATTTAATGAAAATATTGGTACTGATACTAATGCTAGGTTATGATACTGGTGTTGAAATGCATTCAATTGTGAGGTCCTGTATTGCTGGTGATGAAAATGAAATGATGTGGGGTTAGGACAAGTCCTGTATTACAAGTGTAAAGATGTTAGAGTTATTTTCTGTAAAACCTATGTTCTAAGGGCGATAGATGTGTCCATCTTGTAGCACATAAGAAGTTTCTGGCCTACTTGGGCCTAGGGTCGATTTGCAGTTGTTGATTGTCTTGAATGAAAACACAAGTATTTGGTTTGATGGATGTTCGTGATTGGTTGTTTGATGTTGGATTGGATCATCCTTGAAGCAAAGAAACTCCTCATTGTCTGTTCTCAAAGTGTGCAAGTAAAAATGGAGAGGAATACCATTAGTAGTCCATTTATTGGATGCAAAACCAACAAATAGATTAGTTCCTATAGGATAATTGCAAATGGCGTACAGTCCATAAATTTTCATTTAGCAGTAAAAGGGGAGTATAAAGAAACTGTGAGGTGAGTTTGTCGTCGATTTAACAGATCTAGAATGAGAAAAAGAAAGGGGGTAAAGATTTGCGAGGCTTCTTTGAAAATTGGATTTGGTAAGATCATATTTTCTCAGACAAATGCTTACATAAGACAGTAAGAAGTAAAAAGTAATTATATTTTAATAAAAAGTAATAATGGTTCACTAATAATTTGTATTATAAATGAAAGACATAAGGAGTGATTATATTTTAATAAAAAGTAATAATGGTTCACAAATAATTTGTATTATAAATGAAAGATGATAATGTTATTAAACAAAGAAAAGTAATAATATTTTTAAATTATGACTATTTAAAAAAAAAACATTAAAGGATCTCGCCATGACATGGTGTGTTCCTCATTTTATTAGCACTCTACAGTAAATTGAATTAATATCCACATAAACTGTGAATCTGTGAATGTCAAATCTAGGCATGTAGATTTCATAAAGAAGATTTCACCAACACGTTTTAAATTGAAAAAAAAAAAACCCTCAATATTGTACAGTATATAGTTAATTATTGACAATATATAATTCAATCCCTATTTATTCAAGATTATGCACCTATATATCGTAAACAAGTTGAATGGGTTTATTTTTCTTGCAATGTATCCAAAATATCAATCATACTAAGCTAGCTAATATGGTCAAAATAAAAATACTATTTACCCAAAAAAATAAAACTTATTTGGTTTAATCCGTTGCGAAGCCGTGTGAGAGAAGTGGATACGCGCAAGGGCGTGTTTGCCTCGTTGGATGGATATGCATTGAATTGATAATCGAGCCATGTTGGAGTTGGGACCCTTGTTTTGTCTCCAAACGCACCTTTATAACTACAAGCAAGAAAGTTTTTTCTAGGCGACTATTTTGGCAGTTTATGGACCCAACTGCCTTCTTCAAATTGGACACATGGTCCACGCCTCAATATATATATATCTTCTTTTCAGTGTATCATCACTGCTGGATTATGTGGGGTCTTATTCAATTTTCATATAAATTTAACTACTTTTCTTGAAATTATAAAAAAAAATAAATGATGAATCATGAACCTAATATATGCGAGTAAATAAATAAATTAAAATATGAGGAGAAAAAATGTTGATGTTATAGAATAGAGCATTAGTATGCAATTTCTCTAACGTTTGCATCACTAGTGGATTTCGGTTAACAGTCGATAAAAAAATTATCACGTTTCAACAACATTGGTGTGCTATATAAAGTGAAGGGTTTCACTTAACTTTACGGTTTTGGCCAAAAATTAATTGCTGAATTACTGATTGATAGTTCTGGTAATAGATATTTGTGCTTGTCATAGTACTAATAACATTTATTACAACAAAATTAAAAGTGTCCTAATTGAGAAACAAATGCATGGTTGATACTTACCGACGTTTGGCAATCTCCGATCCTTGATCCTTTTACCCAAATTTTTGGGTAAAAGAGTTTTGTGACCCTCCAATAGTTACCCCTTTTACCCAAAAAATTTGAGTAAAAGGATTTTGTGACCCAAATTTGGGTGTTACCCAAATTTGTTACTCAAATATTTTTTTTTTTACAATTATTTTTAATACTCAATTTAAATATAATTATATTTATATATATTTTTAACCACTCTCAATAATTATTTTTAATTGTTAAATATATATTTATGTTTTTATATTTTATATAATTAATATATAATAAATTATGTGTCATTAAAATAATTTAAAAAATTACTTCTTGCACAATTAAAATTACATATTACATTAAAAAAATTACATCGAACATTAAAAAATATAGACATACAAATACATTAGACACTAGACATATAAATAAATATCTTAAAACTTAAACACCACGAAAAATAAAAATACAAATACAAACACAAATACAAAATTGAAAGCCATCGACCAATCTCAACGGCTAGGATTGAAAGTCACCAACCAAAATTGAATGGTTGAGATCGAAAGCCATCAACCAAAATTCATGGTTGAGATCAAAGCCTACCAACAATTTTTTTATTATATAATGGGTACATTGCTTATCAATCATACACATCATTTCTCATGTGTTGTTTATATATTTCTTTAATTTCATTTTGATATTTATTTTGATGTAATTTGTAAAATTTATACAACATTAAAATTTAGAAATTAAAATAAAATTTAAATATAAATTAATTAATACAAAATAGAAATATATTATTTAATTAATAATTTAAAATTAGAGGGATAAATAATCAATTTAGAATATTATAATTATTTAAATTTAATAAAATAATATTTTTAATAAGAATCTATGGAATATTTCCTTTTGCACCAAATTTTGGGTAAAAATCATTGGAGGAGATATGACCCAAATCACAACAAATTTGGGTATTTGGTGATTTGGGTCATATTGCCCATTGGGGTTGCCATTAGGCATATGTTTTTAGGTTACTGCAAACGTGAGATATAAGTTGAAATTAAAATCGCCACTTGTAGATACTGCCAATTACAACACTAATCGTGTTTGCTGCAATTACGCAACAATAGCAGGAATATCAACTTCGTTATCAAGCATGAATTTGACATATCATGGCTTGATACTCCGAATAATTTAAATGCCAAAATAATTAACACATCATTAATAAATATTAAAGAAAACAGTATTCTGTATATGAATAATATGAGTGTACACCAAAGTGTGCATCATTTACAAACCAGAAAACAAATATCCTTGGACTTAATTAATGAATAAAGAATCGTCTACTTATCTGTGTGTGCTTGTTTGATCACTAAAAATGAATCAAACTAAAGGTTCCCAGTATGAATAACTTAGCAGGGAACAAGAATACCACAAGCAAATGCATGTGCTGTGATGCCACTAACCGACTAAACCGTTTTAACGACTCCCTACCCGTTTCAACCATGCCTGAGAAGTTGAACGGACCTTGCCCGCCCGCCCGACTGACAATTATGCCGGCATTCACTCCGCTTGGTGCAACGAGCGGCCACAAAACCTTGCGCCTACGCTCTCTCTTCACCTTTCTTATGCGACTAAGCTCTAAACGAATAACATTTCTAACGGACTTCAGATACGAATCCATGTCATGGTCTCTTTGAATGGTTCCTCCAGAACCATAGGCAGAACGATCACTTAATATCTCCAGGGGATGCGGTGAGTTTAAAAATAAGGATTGTGCAGCTCGAATCTGCTTCTCAGTGTCGGAAACATCTGGTTCAGAACAGGTCAAGAGATAAAGACCACTACCTGAAGGAAGGAGATCATGGCTGGGAGAGAAATTTTGATCTGGCTGGAGAATTAGGAAATCTCCCATTGGTGAGTACAACAGCTTCTGTTGGATATAAGCACACAAAATAAATATTAATCATTGTTGTTTGATAATCGATTGACTGAACTATTCTAAACCGAGAATCAGTACCTGTTGATTAAGACATGGATGGTTGCGGAAATTTCCATTCACAGCTTTCAGAAACTCAGCAACATGGTTAGGGTAATTGCACGAGAAAGCTCGGGGAACAATGTCTCTATGCATAGCAATCGACTGGACATGATTCCGAGGCAAACCTAGACTGCGCAGGAGGCGATCACCTCCACACATGATTGATGGTGAACCAAAGGTTATAACAGGAAGTAAAGAAGAACGAGGGACTTCGCCCCTTATTAGCAACATCAGATTTACGAGTAATGATAAACTTCCACCAAGAGAGTGCCCTGTGAAATGATATGTAGCTCGATCGCGATGAGCTTTTAGGTGCCCACGAATTTCAGGTAACATCTGCTCATAAATCCCTTTTGCAGCCTCGTATATACCTCTGTGCACGAGAACATCCAGCCCCTAAAGAGAGAAGATGAATCAGGTTTCATATATCCAGTCCAATGAATCAACAAAAGCTTCAATAGAAGACTTCTTGATAAATACCTCAAACTGAATGGGTTCAAATAATAGATTAGCTTGCCATGAAGCCAGCGACTCCGATCCCTATAAATAACACATTTAGAAACATCACCCAATTTGTAATTATCCAGTTAACAACAGTATAGAAAATGCAGGTAAGTGTTTAATAAGGCATTTCAGCAAACATTCTCCACAGTCATATATCTGCTAATCTAAGAGTAAAATAAAAGATCACTGGAAAACTACCCACTATCCCTTCTCATAAACTAAGGTTAGGCTTGTACCTGTATGACGAAGTATCTCGTGGCATTCTGATCATCATCACAGACAAACCACTCACACGGTGAAGAATTAATTGAGTTCAGATCATCTGCAACAGCCTGTTTAACTTCCTCCTTTGCAGCAACAACAGCAGTCATTGAGTCGGTTGCCATTAAAGAGGCTACATCCTCATCTATACTATCAATGTGATTGTTCCATTCTCCTTCCGTTCCTCCAGGCGAATTTTCATTTGATGTTGATTTGGAGGATCTTAAGCGAAGAATGTTTCTCGTATGAGAATGCAAATAAGAAGCAGCTGAAGCAGCAATTTGATAAGTTGCAGAAGCACTTATACGGTTTCCATCAACCTTCAGCTCAACCCTCTCAGCATGCTCTGCTCCATCGGCTTCTATCTTCACTTCTTTTCGCCCCTCTTCAGCTTCAGCCTTGTCTTTCTCAACTTTCAGTGCCTGTTCTTTCTTCTCTAGTGATGAAGTCACATATCGTAGACTGTGGTTTCTCAGAAGATTCCCTGGCTGTAACACAATTTTACAGGAACCAATCAGCAGTAGTTTCACCACTCTGAGCATCAATATACACTCCACATGATCAAGTATACAATTCAATCTGTAGGTTAAAAACTCCAACAAATTTCTTCATATTTAACAAAAAGAAAGCAATGAAGTAACATCCAATTCAAGACCAGATCAAACAGAATCGAATGCTAGAATTTCGAAATAATATACAAGATCTGTTTAGGGATTGAACCGAAAGTTCCACTTTTATAAGAAACACCACAATCAAACATTATAAATACCCAAGGGAACCAAAACTACCAATTTCATTACTCTGAAACAAAACTCTTTATGTGGATGAATCCTGAAGCTAGTGTAACAAATTCACAAGACAAATAGATCATCTTCCTCTCTCATTAACAGGTAAAAAGGGCATAAGCAAAAGCGTACCTTAATTCTGGAAATTGAATAAGCTAAGCTTCCCAAATAAGACATCTTGGCATATAATCTAGCTTCACCCAAAGGCACCTTTCGCAGAAATTTAGAGAACGATTCTCGATCGAATTCAATCTTTTCGTCATCATCGTCATAATCAGCCGCACACGAATCACATTCTGCATTCTGTTCACCGCAATTTTCACCATCTTCAAAATTTACCCCCAAATCCTCCATCAGATCACCATCTTTCTCTTCATCTTTCCAGAGAGATTTCACATGCAGAATCTTAAAAACCCAATTCCTATTACGCCCTTCCTCTTCTCTCGATTTAATGTCTTCCCTTTCCTCCACCAGAACGGCATCGTCAACCGAGATTGCCGGTTCGTACCGGCTTTTGCCACTAGCCCACAATGATCTGAGCGGATGCCGGAAAGTGAAGCCCCACGGAAAATTCTTCGGTTGCGCCGCCGGCAACGATGTATTCTCACTCAATCGGAGTTCCCCATTTCCACCGGGGAGCGATGACGCTAGCATACTGTGAATCCCTGCCTTGTAGCTCATAGCATCCATTGTAATCTGTAAAAAAAAAAAATCTTTTCTTCCTTTCTAAATTAAATTTATACTTCTGAATCCTAATATACGATGATATATGTTTACTTATATCCGTATATGAAGCTCATGCGAAGAGGGAGGCGCAGATTTATAGCGTCTCCTACAATCTTTGAATTTTTTTTCCCTCTTTCCTATAGGTAATTTAGGTTGGAGAAAACTTCATCAACGAGAGAAAGCGTGAGTTCTTTTACTCCAACTCGACATTCTCTTTATTCTGAATTTAAATTAAAAAAGAAAAAAGAAATCACAGGTGACCAACCCACGTTTTGTTTCCTCTCTCTTCAAACTAGACAGGTAACTTAGAACTCCTTTTCTCTTGGAAAAGCCAAATAAATGAAATATCGGGGATGCAGCAATCAAATGACATCGTAGGGTGATTTTCAATCATTTGACCCGCGCATGTGCATCAGTTTTGTGATTGGGTCAAAATGTCAATACAACTTATTTGAAGATAATTTTAATTCTTATGGGAGTATTTTAAAGTCCGTTTTAATAAGAAGTTGTGTAATAGGCCCATTAGACTCGAAACTTCACAAAGCCCAGTAGGCCCAACCACAGAAAAAATAGCGGCAAAACACATAAGGTTGGGCCTGTGCATCCGTGAGTGTGACTATCCTTCCGTGTAACACCGCGCTCAGAGCTGCAACATTTTGAAGATGAAGCTGAAGCAGTTGGAGGGCCTTCTTGGTTCTCTCACACAGTTCGATAACCCTAAGGTTTTACCTTCTCCCTAATTTCATTCTTCAATGTTGATTTTCTGTTCCTCGTATCTTTTTAATTTTTGACGAATGCTGTTTGATGAAATCTTCTTACGGTGCTGATACAGATTGAATTAGAGCAGTACCCAACTGGACCACATATCGCTTCTCGATTGCTCTACACTGTATATGCTTTGCGTCCCAATTCTGTTGCTGTTTCTTTTCATTTTTAAATACCCTTTTGCTTGCATCTGTTATCAGTGTTAAGATTTGTTTCCTTAGCATAAATTCAGGCAGAGAATTTTTTTGGGGATTTGAGTGATAAGGTGGTCGCGGATTTTGGTTGTGGTTGCGGTACACTGGGACTTGCTTCTGGTCTTTTGGGTGCAGAGTAAATTAAACTAGTTATCCCTATTCTGCTTTCAGGTTTGAAAAGAAATGATTATACTGATTCATAGTGGGTTGTTGATACTTATTCTGTTTGATCAGGCATGTAATTGGCTTTGATATTGATCCAGAATCTATTGAGATTGCATCCTCAAATGCTGATGAACTAGATGTACGTACTCATTGCTGTATAAATTGATGTTATTATACCTTTATAAACATATGAAAGCTGTTCAATGGAGTGGAGAAACTTTGCTTAGTGTTTTTGTTTCTGTTTCTTCTTCTACTTCCAGTTAATTTCAGTTCTTATATATCATTATTTACTGTCTAATTAGGGATTTTGAGTGTGTGTTTATTTTGCAGTTAAACATGGATTTCGTTCAATGTGATATCAGGAATTTAAGTTTTTCAGGTAGCTCTCTGCAGTCTGAACTAATTAGATTAGTCATCACTATATTTCTAATATGGGTTGAGATCTGAAAATGAGAAATAAATTGAATTATGGCAACTGCTCCTGACTTTTGGTTAGATCAAATGATTGATACGGTAGTGATGAATCCTCCATTTGGGACCAGGAAGAAAGGAGCTGATATGGAATTTCTCTCTATGGCTTTGAAGGTACAATCATAAACTACATAATTAGCTCCTCTTGGATTCAAATCCAAGACCTGCTATTTTCCATTTTTCATGTCTTCTTATTTCGTTTGAAAAAATCATCAGGTTGCTTCTCGAGCAGTTTATTCCTTGCACAAGACCACAACGAGGGATGTAAGTATTTTGTGTATATCTATTTCAAGTTATTGTTTTCCCAGCGTCATATGCCATCACACATTTCATCCCTGTACTGGGAGATAAGTTATATTCTTTATTTCTTATATATTACTAATAAATAAATAATTAACTTGCTCTTTTCAATATGCAAATTTGATTGGATAATGGCCTTCAGAAATTGGACTTATATAATTATGCTGATATTTCTAAGGTTGTGAAACTTTCTTCTCACAAAAATATAGTATTTGATAGCGTTTTTCAGTCAGTGGTCAATTTTGCCTTATTGAATTATAGTACATAAAATTCGATTTGTTCTGTTGTGCTATTCTCTGCTTGAATGACTATTATTTGTACTTATGATTATGTTCTGCTGAATTTCTGCTAATTAGTTGCTTACGATAGTTTCTTCGAGGTCATTATGGATTATTATTTACACTTTCTTCATCTGCTTTCTATTTAATTTTAACAACACAATTCATCCAATTTTTGCCAATTATTTTGTGCCAATTTCTTGCCCTATCTGATATCCTGTAATTGTATTTTTATTTGTATTTAATAGAAAAAGGGCATGAGATACTTTCTAAATGTACATTTCTAAGCTTAATCAACCTTTGTGCATGCAGTACATCAAAAGAACTGTTTCGAGAGAATATAATGTTGGCAGCGCAGAGGTTTTGTGCGAGGTACATCATCTTTAAGCTATTACCCAATTTGAGTCGCATTTTTTTAATTGGGGAAGTGGTTTGACAAGGATAATCGAAAGAACTAAACGACTTTCCTTTTTCTAGCTTCGTTTTGATGTGCCTCAACTGTACAAGTTTCACAAGAAAAAAGAGATGTATGTGGCTGTGGATTTGTGGCGTTTTGTACCAAAACCCAATTGTGGAAAGCAATCATAGTGAATGGTTTTTAAATGTTACATTTCAAATAGCATTAGTATTTAGGAGTTGAGTTCATCATCAAAAGCTTATATCTTTGTAGCCTACAAATTTAATTGTCCTTCTGCTATGTTATTTAAATAGGTTATGCTGTAATCGCATGGGACCTCACAGTATACAATGCTAATGCTTTCAGTGATATATATTTCATGGACATTATTTCTGAGGTATTTTTGTCGTTCTGAGGGCGTTGGCATATGGGTGCATATGTTAGCTGATTATTATCTCAATCATGTGAAGAAATCTGACGACTGATATTTTTATTGAATGTCACATTTAATAACATTTAAGTATAGATGAAAAGCATTTGGAAATATAGATACTCCTTTAATGCAATAATCTAAGCTATCTCACACATTGAAATGGAGAAAATAGCAAAACTCACTCTATTTAAATACAGTATAAGCTATCAAATAGTCCATTAGGCATTAGTTACAGAGATGAAGCTAGGAAGAGGAAATCAGCTAACATCTCTTCACAAATGATCTACAATTTAAACAAAATTGCAAAGAGTATATTAGAGAAAATTTTGCCAATGGTGTTGCAGCTTAGGGTTTTGCCACAAACAATCTTAAGCCTAGCCCAGTGTCTCCTTGATCTTCTTTTTTTGATCCTCAGTTAACGAGTTGGGGAAAAGAACCTCGAACGCTACATATAGATCTCCTTTCTTGTTAGTAAAATGTAACGGCATGCCTTCGCCCTTAAACTTCCTCACTTCCTTGGGCTTTGTGATACCCTGATGCAACATAACATTCATTCAGAATTCAGATGACCTCGGCCTCGTGTGTAATAAACCAGGTACAATAGATTTTTGAAGATATACAGGCAAAATGTGTGATGACGAATTATGAGCATATCTATAGAAAATAGCAGTGCATGTAAAATGTAGTTTATTCAACACCCACTCACCTTGGAGCTAATGTCAACACTACGATCATCAAGGTGTTTAAGAGTCTTCTCAAAACCAACAAGAGCTTGAACCTGAGGTATTATAGTGAGTTAATTTTTACCGTAGACATTTTTTTTAGGAGGGGGTGGGGTTAATGGTTTCAAGTTACTGAGATGACTTGGCAAGAAAATGAAGTTCAACGTCATTTCCCTCAACAGTCAAAACAACAACAACAATATTATATAGATGGGGAGTTCAAGATAGTCCAAGAAACATTACCAAAGTAATAGTGACAGTTGTATGCAGATCATTCCCTTCTCTTTTGAAGCGATCATGAGGTGCAGTACGTATACGAAACTATGCATATAGATAACCAATTAATGAATTAAATGATAAATAACTGGAAACAAAATGCAGATTCACCACAAATAAAGCCAAGAATATAGATCATACCTTAAGATCTCCAGCTTCACCATCAATTATTGGCTCACCTTCTTCATAAAAAGACACTTCCTGGAAGATGAAACTGTTAAAGTACTTCTACACCAAAGGACACAATGTTTTAACAATATTACCTTAAATTAGAAAGGTTTTGTTGGTTTGGTTAGGGAGAAGGGGGTATATATCATTCCTTTCGAATTACTCAAAAAATTCAAATAGAATTACCACAAAAATTATGATTCAAAATACCTAAATACTATACTGTAGAATAATTTTAAGGAAAGCCATGAGATCATGCTCTATATATCAGGACATTGCAGGCACTCACAGTTTAAAGTCCAAGATTATTACTGACGGATCGTATGAGTAAAAATGAATTGGTAGACAAAAAGCAAAGAATGAAGAAGCAAGTCAATAAAAGATAAAGATATGATTACAGAACAAGGTAATCTGCAAACCAAAAGAAATCTATTATCTATTACTAGTATGCACGAACACTGGGAAAGAAAAAGAATCTTACTTGCCCATCTTGCATTCCTTTCTCAATATCCACAGTGATGAAATCACCCTCCCTCTCATATTTCACATTCGCGCACTGTTCGCAAACCTGTAAAAGCAACATAATACCAGTATAAAATTTTGATTAACATATCAAAGAGAAGCAAATAAGGTAACTTTAAAGTGAGATCTCTAGCAAGTCGTGGCAACATGTAAGCTAGTCCATTTGAGTATCTGCCTACCTGCTCCGTCATCTGCTGAAACATCCCCGGACCAATTTGCTTGTGATAAACCTCGTTCCTACAGTTACATCGCCTCTTCCCTGGGGCTGGTTTAATTACATTCTTCACCCTCCAAACCTAATAAAATTCACATTCTCAGCTATCAGTAGCCAATTATTTGAATGATTGAACTACAGCAGTTATGCAAAGATAATTTAGGTTTACATCAGCATTTACGTGTTTATTGGAGATATAAGGCATGAGAAACCATAGGACATTGGATGTTAGTGAAAAGAATACTCAGCATATATACTATTTGATAGAGTACTCAGCCTATAAGAGAACAAAACCATGTATCCGTGAAGAAAGCTGTAGATGCATAATTGAGGAAATTTTGCCACACAACAGACCATTTGAAGCAAATAATACAGCATAAAAGACCACACATGACCAACAAAATAAGTATAGCAGTCATGTGCTTTAAATATTTTATTGCTACAGTTATTGAATACCACATGCATACATCGTAATATAAAGGTTCGTTTCTGTGTGTCTGACTGTTTTAATACCTTCAAAGTACCCCCCAAATACAGGTCTTCAAGAGTTGCATCCAAATCAACAATCACATCATCACCTTTCACAACCTTCTCTTCCTCTTCCATGGAACCTCCACCAAAAAATCTGAAACAGATATATTTTTAATTAGAAAAACAGCATTCAGAGATTCATGTGAACTACAAATACAAAAACAATAGTTTATAGCTGGGAAATACTAAAGCAACGTTGAAGGATTAATCAACTTGATTTTCTAATAAATAATAAATAAAAAGTAAGATACCAGAGACAGTAAAAGCATGAAATGTTTTGATCAAACTGATTAGCGTTCTCTTTTTATATGATATTATGAAATTCAAGTTTTGGTTACAAGAACACACTATTTTCTAGATTGTTTGATTTGTCACCCAACCTAAAAAGTCGAACGAAGTAACGTGAAACTTGTGAAAGTCACCGAGAAGCAAAGAAAAAAAAATGTATACCAACATGCACATAAATAAATAAATAAAATAAAAAAGAAACTGAACCAAAACAGGATTATAACAAACACGAGTGATCCAAATACGCAGTTCATAAGGGAATATACAAAGCAAAACCATACTACAAAAATCCGGACTATAATCAACAGCTCTATCTATGGTACTATGGATACTTACGAGCTGAAAATGTCCTGGATATTCATTCCCCCACCGCCTCTGCCCCCATTTGTTGCGTGCTGCTTGAGACCTTCTTCACCATATCTATCATATATACTCCTCTTTTCGCTATCCGATAAAACTTCATAAGCTACGAGATATATAAATTGAAAACAGTTAAAATCTTCCAATCAAACACATGGATGCAAATAGAGCAATCTTCCGAAGCTGTTGTTTTTCTTAATTCTTAATCAAATGACAATAAGAAAAATATTTAAGAAAATTGGAGAAAATTAAATACCATTATTAATTTCTGCGAATCTCTTATTCGCTTCTTCATTTCCTTGATTTTTATCAGGATGGTACTTCAATGCAAGCTTCCGATAAGCACGCTTTACTTGGTCATCTGAGGCACTTTTTTGAACTTGGAGAATATCATAATAACTCTTCCTATAAAAGTATAATTAACAGTAAATCACATCACGGGGGAAAAAATTAAATGGAAATCCATTAACAACGACAACGTAAATTCCAATGCTTACGCTGCAGTGACAATCAGAAAGAACGATACAAAGCAGAAAAGGAGCAATAATTTTGAACTTCTATGCGCCATATAACCAGGCACAGAAATCAAAATTACGAGAAAGAAAAACTAGGGTTTCGAACCGGATCTTCACTCCAGTGAGATGAACAGCCTATAAGATTTGCGGATTTTCGAAGAGAACGAGTTGTGCACTACGTATCAATCAATGTACGTATATGAATGTGGGTAAATACGAATGGAGGATTTCTCCTTGTTGAGTAAGGAGAACGCTGAAGCGCGGAAGGTACAGAATACGAAGATTTCATGCTTGCAGAGAAAAAGAGCTGGGTGAAGAAGGGAGGATTTCAGTGTGCAACGTGGTCTTTGGGGGAACTGGCCAATCACAGAGCGTTCCAACTTGCTTGCACCAGTTATAATTTGCCACGTTATCTCTACTTTTCCTTTTCATTTTTTTCAATATAATTAATATTGAAATTGCGACGTGGATTTAGGGGTTAAATAAACAATTCGAACCAAAGTCCTTCCTTAAAATAAATAAACAAAATAAAAAATGATAAGCTGGATTCCATAAATCCTTAGCCAAAAATTTAATCTAGGCCCAATTATGGCCCAAATTGATCAAACATATGCCCCAAATGAAAGCCCAATAGCATTGTTCGAGTTTTTTTTTTTTTTTAAGGAATTATTATTCGAGAGTTGAATTGCCCATTATAATTTGGATTGTTTTAAACAAGTTTATCTTTATTTTTATTTAGTTTATTATGTATATTCTACAAAAAGAGATTAATGGTGCTTAAACAAAAATTAAAAAGTATATACTTACTATTATTAAAAACACTAAATAATTGTTGTAGTATTGAGAATATTAAGTTTTAGGTGTTAAAAATAATCACCTTGTTTTAGTCATAGAAAAAATCAAAAACAAAAAGAGTCTTACATAAAAATCCATAAAACTGAATTGAACATTTATATATTTGTAAAATTACTCTAGCAATCAGTTTCTTGTATTAAAAGTCACTCTTATGTAATTGTGAATTAAGATGAGATATTCATTTTAAAATTAAATGTAGTATTAAAAGAAGGAGTGAATTTGTTAATATTACTCATTTTTTAATCTTAATATTTATGTAAAAATTTTTAATCTTCAGCCTTTTCACTTTTAATTCCATTCCACAGCTACCTGGCCCACCTCAGTTTCTACCGAATTAGTCCCGGTTGTCTAATACACCTCCGTGCCGCAGCACGGCGTCGCGACGGAGGTTGTGTGCTAACTCGGACGAAGATGAAGTCGAAACTCGCAGCTTCCTTTCTCTTTAGTCTTTCTGGTTGTACTCGCTACCAAAACCCCAACTTATTCCCACATTCCATTTTCGGCTTTAACAGCAACTAATTTGGTTTTTTTTTTTTTTAAATCCAGGTACACGTTGGAGAAATTCACGCAGTACAATGCCATTAAGATCAACAGTCAATTATCTTAACCACCGCCGTTTCCAAATTAGTTGCAGGTAACACTTTTCTGAATTAATTGGAAATTAGTGTCAGTGTTATAATGGACCTAAATATTTTTTCACCTAGTGCTCCGATAATTTAACAGCGGTGATGCAACGGATGCTCAGAGTTTGTGCTTGTTTAAAGTATTTCTTACTTTTTTCTTCAAAGAATTTAATTTTGTATTTTGAGTTTGTTTATCTGATGTTTAGCTGCATTAACTGTTATGGATTTTAATTTATGGTGTGTTGTTCCCGCTAAATTATTGGCGAATAGCTTCTCCAGATTCTATAGTGTGTGTGATTTTCATAGACAAGATTCATGGCCTGAGAGGGCATAATATAAATTACTCTACACTCATAAGAGAATGTTGATAGCCCAGTGAGCAGTATTGTAGCTACCAATTGATCGATTATAGCTTACATTATTGAACTGATCAGCTTTAGAGCTGAAGAGAGCTCAAGTAGGGCCGTTCACTCCTCTGCGATCAGCGATGACGTGTTCTCAGATTTGGGTATGGAAATATCAGAATGTCCTGCTGAGAAAATAATATTGCTTACCGAGAAACCTGACGATTTTGTGGTATGTTTTACAGATGCCTATGCTGGTGTTTACTCGTAGTTCGTGTAATAATGTTGCCTGTTTCCTTTCTGACTTGAGCTGTTAACTTTTCTTCCATTGAGGATGATGATTTTGTGGAATTAGGTCCGCCAATATCAGATTGTGCAGCTAAGCAATTAAAATTGGTTACAGAGAAACGTGATCCCTTTCCGGTATGTTTCATAATTGTCCTTATCTTGTTTTCCTCTTGAACAATGAGATAATGCCTTGCTCTTGTTTGTGTCGTTTTTATGACATCTTATGGTTTTTGTGTCATAATTTCCAGCATGTTTTCAGTTTTTCAAAGCCTTCAGTTGTCCTCATTGCTGTTTCCTCTTAAATTTTGAGAAAAGGGCATCGATATTGTCTGTTCTTGTTTAGACAGTTTAGTGACCTTTGACATTGCTGTGTTTACTACTTTGAGTTCATTTTAAGCTACACTATTAATCTTGATTTTACTCTCAATTCTATCTGTGCATGTGAGACATTTAATCATCCAAGCAATAACCATATTTCAACCATCAAAATTTCAACATTTTGTCATCTTGAACGTGAAGGCAATGGAATATTTTCCCATAATGCCAACAGTTCTTGTTATTTTTGGGTTAGAAAAAAGAATCAATGATGCATGGATAGAGAAAGAAATGGAAGACTGATAGTGGAGGGTCAAACTTCAGAATTTGAAGGGGTGCTGCATTTTCTTTTCCTTTTTTCTATTTAATTGGTGGTTCAGGAAGACAAATCAAATCCAAAAATAGCAACAACTTGGAATATGATAGGAAATCAGCTTGTTTTCTACAGGACCACAACTGATGTGTTGAAAATGGAAAAATGGAGAAAAATCATTCATCTGACTGTTTGTCAGCAACAGAAAAGAGCTACAGTGTAAAAATCAGCATAATTTATGACCTACATACCCGTGATATATATAAGCTTTTTCCTTTTTCTGCAGAAAATCCGTCCCTGTAAAAGGGAATCCACTAGAAGACCCCTGTCTTCGCATAAAATGTCAATTGTGCAAGAAAGATTATCAGCAGTCATTAAGAAAGCTTCTATGGCTACAGATCCCAATCTTCATGGACATGATCATTCACCATCATTTACTGATGACACGAGAAATATCTCTGATACAAAAGGCACTCTCTATATTTCTATAAAGAATATACCTTCTACAGTTAATCTCGCTGAGCTCGTAGAAGCTATTTCAGTATTCGGAAAGGTTTATGGTGCTTCTTTTGTGAGAACATCTAACAAACTCAGGTGTTGTAACATAGAATTTGAGGTAATTATTGTTGGTTCCTATTCCTAGGCATTAATTTCATCTTTTCAGTATATTTTTTCTTCAGCATAACTTTATATACTGAGGTATTACACCCATCTGTTGTAAAGGATGTAGACTCAAGCCGCAGAGCAATTTTATCTGGCAAAGTTTCTGTGAGAAGTCAAGTGTTTCCAGTTGATCCTTTAGATACTGTTGATTTAGTAACGATTCGAATCAGTAACATAAACTACCAGACTTCTGATTACGTAATACACTCTATATGCAAGTTTGCTGGTGAATTTGTGGGATTGATGAGGACGACTAGCAAGGAGTATGTGGACACCTTCTTTAATGTGCGGAATCACTCTACTTGCCAGGATATAGTTAAGAAGTAAGAGTTTCTCCTCATTGCTTAAATAGCTCTGCAGAAAGAAATTCACTCTGCTTTTGTGCCAGAGCAATAGATTCTTTTATCGCTGATTCTCTTCTTATGAACGTATTTACTGTGGATGTCTTGTGCTAAGTGATACTTCTAATTAACTTTCTCATGCTGCATTGCATCTTATACCATACATCTTATTGAATGCATTTTTCTTATAACATAATTCTAATTACATAGCTGAAATTTGAGTTATATCCTATCCCTTCTTTTGAAGTATGGTTTCGACTGCTGCAACATGTTTATACCTTTACCACGTTAGTTAATGTGCATAGTTTATTCCTGATTCCTGTGATATCATAGTTTTCTTTTCCGAATTTTCTTGTTAAAGATCATAGTAATTCTTGTGTAGGTTAAACAACCCAACTGTTAATCTCAACCGCTGGTCGGCTTGTGCACTGACAAGCAATTCCAAGTCATCAGAAGTTCCCTTAGACTCAGAAGCTCAAAGCGAGTTAGGTTTTCCGACAATGCATCACACTATAAAGCTCAAACGCAAAGACACGAATAGAGTTCTCTTGGATGATCTAGAGTATTTGAATGCGAGTATTCTGCACATGATAGATGTGCCACCCGCCTCAAATATCACAGATAGCAGCTGAGATCTTGTTAATTCACTGTATGAATTAACCGTGTAGCAATCTTGTTTTGTGTGAAACTTTCTGCAACATTGTTGCATTAGTTTAGATATTTATACATGTATTCTGGGTTAGCCTGTTGTTCGTGATCTACTTGAAGTTAATCAAGTGTAGTTCCAGTTACTCGATTAACTGTCGAGATTGAGATCAAATTCATGTCAGGTTAATTAGTTCAATGGCATTACAATGTTTTACCGTCTTTAAAAGAGTAGCAAACACTTGCTTGGATTATAGGAGTAGCTTTTAGACTTTTCCAATATTTTATTCTAAAAATAAATTATGCTATAAACGATGATTGTGACATTTTCGGATATCATGAAAAAGACGTCCAAACAAAGGTCTTTTTCGTTGCTAATTTAATTGTTGCCAAGAAAAATAGGCAATAAGATGGCCAATTAAAATAAGGACAAAACCCAAGTACGCAAACTGCTTCAAGTTGAGACAAATGCACAATAAAAACGTATTTTATCTTAGATTTACCACCTCAAAACACCCAACATCAAATCCCACATCACAATTCTCGAATTATGATGAGAGATTTTGCCAAAAGAAAATTGAACATGCACTAGAAATCTGCACCATAACTCTTCTTTTAGAATAATTTAAGATGTTCCACGGTAGCATTGAATGTATTCTTACAGATACAGAAAATAAATTAAATATATACATCCATCTAGATAAGATCGTGAAAATCCTTGTGGAAAAAATCAAGCAATAATTAATTTTTCGCATTGACTCGGGCTTCGGATTTAGACCAGTGGAAACTCTTGAATAGGCAAACACGGGCAGCATAACATCCAACCAGCAATGCCATCAGATGACCGATTAAGCCAACACTGAAGCAAGTCAGTCTCAGTGAACCTATAGCCTGAAAGAACGTCTCATTCACTAGAAGATTCATCGCCTTTCAAATTCATATCCAACGTCTCGCAAGACTTCTCGCATCCTTCACTCTCAGATATACTCAATGATGAACATTCAGCAATCTGATAGCCCCTAACATCAAGCTTCATATACGAGCATGGCCACTCCTCAACTTCTATATTATTCCCAGATTCTTGTTGCAGATCAAATTGAGATGTTCCTAAAGGTTGTGCCCTCATTTGCACAGATCGCAGAAGAGCAGCCCTTCTTAAGTCAGCGGAGTGGCATATGTCACTCGGGGATGATGGAAATCGTCCCTCCGTATCAGAACCACGCTGGCGTGGCTGTGGAGAGGCTGTAGAAGAAATGATGTATCCATGTGATGTGGAGGGAGGTCCAGAAACAAATGCACTTAGGGGTTTTTGGCACCTGTAAGGAGATACGGGGCTAGTAGGTGCACTCTCGGGCTGGTAAGAAGTGTTTGCTGATCTCTCATAATACCTAGAGTCGTCTGAATCTTCTGACATTGGTGAATACTGTACAGATGTTTCATCCCTGAAACTTTAGAAGTTGAGCGAAGGTCACAACGTGAAAAAGCTGAATTCATACCCAAAAATCAAAGTTACGAAACAGGGAGTATATATCAGCCATCACAACTACATAGTGAGTTTAATTAGCATCAGCATCATTTACTGCATAAACAGTTCAAACATATAACAACATACATCTATCTGCACTTAATGTTTTTAAGGCACCTCTCTGCTTTTCTAGTGTCTTTGACCTATAAGCAAACGATGGATTAAAGTCACAACCCAATAGCTCAATGGTGTGGTTTTCTTAATTTCTGGAGTACCCTACTCCAGTTTAGCCCAATAAGTTGAGCAAAAATGCCAAACACAGTCGATTTCATTCCTTTTCGAATCCTTATATAAGTTTCAGACAAGCTTTTATCACCACAAACTCTTGCTCGGATGCATATGGTATTAAAGAATTGACAAATTTTTTCATGCATAAAAGAAAAATTATACTACTAACCTATGATATGGCATCATGCTTTCAGACCTTACAGGAGAATCCATAAGATTGTCCGACAGATTATCTCCAACCGTCAGCCCATTCAAACTCGAAGCCATAATCTGCAATTATTTTTATATTATAAAAAACAAAAGCGCAAATGACATAAAGATCAGCAAATCAATGAATAAGCATTCAAACTCAGAGGTGCATCAACTGGCGAAATTTCATAGCATATAAACTAACTAAAACCACTAAAACGGATCACCAAGCGAAGAAATAAGAAATATCAACGGCAAGATATATTATACACGAGAAATCATATATTTATATCACAATTCAATTGCTTTTGTTTGTACGAAGAGGACAAAAAAAAAGCTGTCCATAATTTTCAATTCATAAGAACCCAGCTCCATACAGACAGCATAAACCTAAATTTCCTCATAATTTCACTTCATATTATAACCCCGAAGAAGTATAAAAGAGCAAAAGCTGCAAGCAATTCACTATTGAGAAACATACATTTTACGCAAAATCATATCAGAATGAAAAATAAATAAATAAATATTCAGACCTCGCTAAGATATCGCTTATGCGAGTGCAGATTATCGACATAAACCTCGTCTTCGGGATCTCTGCCTCGTTTAACACTCGCCGCCGGCGACGAAGACGAAGAGGTGACGTTACTTACCGATCCCATATCTCTACTAAGGACACAAAAATTGCACTCCGCTAATACTTATCATTTCAACACATTTCGTGTTAGAGAAATTTCATCAGGGAGAGAAGAAAGGGTCGAATGGAACTGAAATTTTGCTTTACATTTTATTAACTAGGCAAAGCAAAGTGAGGAGGGTGTCTTTTCTTTTGAGGTGAGAGCCGCATCGTATTCCGGATACTGGCCGAAACCCAAATGAAAAATTGGGCCATTAAATAATTTATTAACGTCAGTAAAATAACATCCAATCAAATAAAAGCCCATTTTAACCGGCCCATTAATGGCTGTTAGATACTCATTACTGCTTTTAGTGTGACAGATTTTTCACCAGAAATTAATTTTGTTTTTAGACCTTCTCTTTTTGGTTGCTTTTTTATTTTTGGACAGAACCAATTTGAGACCTTTCATTGACAATTTTTTTATTAATTTTTTTTAAGATATTATCACTTTTTCATTATAAATATATCACTTTTTATTTTATTTTATTATGAATTATTTATAAAATATTCATTAATAGATTATTACTTTTTTATAAAAATTTTATCACTCTTTATCCACTTTATAAAACAAATTCGTAATTCCGTGAGTTTAATGAGTCCAAATCTATATGTAATCAAATTCATTTATTATGTGTTTCAATTTTCATTATTAACCCTAAAAAATCATGTGGAAATGGCAAAAAGTGTCCACTATTGCTTAAGTGTAATTTTAAGTGACCACATATGTTATACACAATTTTTTCTAGTCACTTTTAAAAGAATGGGTCGAAATACCCCTTGAGGGGATCCACTTTTCACATGTTTGGAGAATGAGATTCCACACTTTTTGACCAAAAGTACAAAACGTACAATAAAGGAATCGAATTCCTCTTTATTTCTGAATAAATTGTGGAAGTAAAATACCTAATACCTAGTACTCATATGTAGGCATGTGCTCCCTCGTATCCATACAAAATAAATGAGGTAATATATAGTTAAAATTGAGGTGGTCGTCCAATATTTATTAAAAAATTTTGTACTAGTTATTTTAGAGGTTGAGCATTTTGGAGAGCATTTGTGAGCAAATTTATAGTATTTTTAGAGAGGTGTGAGATTTTGGGGAGCATGTGTACAAGGTATGTTTAAACTTGTTTTAACAGTTATAAATGCCTTAATTTTATAGTTATGAATGCCCTAATTTTATAATTTTGACATGCCTCATGAGTGTATTTTAATTATTCAACGTTTTTATAATAGAATAGAAAAAATTGTATGCCGAATAGAATAATTTTGTAACATTCAAAATATTTTCTCTCTTAAATCTTCACCACTCATGTTAGATCATATTTTTAAGTAATCTTCTCAAATTTGTTAAACACCGGTGAGTAAGCGAATAGAAGAAGAGCAGTAGGCCGAATAGAACAACTTGGTGGGCCGAATAGAACAACCGTTTGCCGAATAGCCCAAAAAATTCTCTTAATTTCAGAAATTTAGTAGACCGAATAGAACAACATTTGTAGACCGAATAGACAAACACTGTGGGCCGAATAGAAAGACGTAGGCCGAATAGAAGAACTAAATTTTCCACGAATTTTTCATTTTTAAAAAACATGTAGGCCGAATAGAGAAACTCAGAAATGCACTGTGTTTGACACTGAGACGAAAGGAGAGAAGAAGAGAGAGGATGTTGGACGAAAGTTGTGAGAGAAATAAAGAAAGAAAGAAAGAATGGAGAGACATAGGTGAAAATGACGTTAATGATGTACCCATCAACTCACATCCAAAATCTTTAATTCAAAATTTAAAAACTTTAAATGTGGTCCACTCACCCCCCATTTACTGCAGTTAAAACTGACATTTATCTGACAGTAATGGGGTAATTTGGGAAGTCCACTTGAAAGTGACTAGTAAAAATTAGTTTTAAGAGACGTGACTATTTTATATTGTACTTTGCCAATTGTATTTTTTTATTAAAAATTTTATCACTCTTTATCCACCTTATAAAACAAATTCGTAATTCCGTGAGTTTAATGAGTCCAAATCTATATGTAATCAAATTCATTTGTTATGCGTTTCAATTTTCATTATTAACCCTAAAAAATCATTATAAATAGACTTTTCTTTTAATGACTCCAAATATATGTAAACAAATTCATTTATTATATTTATGTGTTTCATTTCAATTTTCATTATTAACCATAAAAAGTCAATATAAATAGACCACGCATAGTACTTTATTCTTCGCCCTTAATTCTCAGCTTTATTCCCAGCCGAAAACTCTACGTCGGAAAGGGTAAAAAAATGAATTTTTATAGTAATTCATTTTGGTTTTAATTGGTTCCTCTGGGAAGATCTAATCAGTGAAGAAGTGGTAGGCAGCTTAGGTGAACTACATGACTTTCTTTAGCTGATCTCATGACGTATAAATGCATTTTTTCAGAATAAGAAATCCTTATTATCTAATTATAATCTGATACATTTAATATTAAAATAAAGTTGAGGCAATTTTACAGTAGCACGATATTACGCAGGTTGGATTGCTATTTTTTAAAAGATTATTTGAATTTTTGTCAAATAATGCTACGAATATTACTAACTTGCCGATTAGAAATGCTTCATCTCGCTACACGATTAGATTATACTACTTTTAAGGGTTCGAATTAATAAAACTTCATGAACTTTAAAATTTTTACTAAAAGAAATGGATCCGTTTGTTTAAAAAAGAAAATGTATATCTTCAGTGCGTATGTGCAAAATGTATATTTTTTCGGCGGATGAAGGGAGTACTTTTTTAAAACCCAACACTAAAAAGATACTAAATATTAAATGATTATCTGTTAAAGTTTAAGTTGATAGATAGATAAACTTTGAATTTTGTTAAAGTAATCACTCTGATAACATTTAACAGTAATAGACCTCCTGAATACCAATATTAGTGGCAAATAGTACTTTATAAGCAATTCTCATGCTTACTGTCTTTAATATTCTAATTCACACTTTAACAATTTTATAAATTTTTTTCTCATTAAACAATCTAAAATATCTCATTTTCCTTCTATTTCATATAACTAGAAAGAAAAAAATCTGTTTCTTTTACGCAGAAAAATAACCTATTTTAATATATACACATAAAAAGCGAAATAATTATCGGAACAAAATACATTGTGAAGCCTTAATTTTTCGAATCGAATACGCTGCTCCTAGATCTTTGTTACAATTTTTGGACATTTTGTAAAAACTTTAGATTGGAGTAATTAATGTATTATTTCCAAGATATTTTAGGATATGTGGGGGAGAAAAAAAGTGAAAAAGAAAGAAGATCCAAAAAGTGCAGACTTATGGTGTTCAAAAGGGTAGGGTGTGGGGGGGCAGCATGCACCAATAGCATCCATATTGATTATAAGTTTAAACTTAATTTTTATTTTTTTACGGGCTCTTCATTAAATTCAATTGGTCTATGCGCTCTTCATTAAATTCAATTGGTCTATGCATTCATTTATTAATTTAAATTTATTATATAAGGCTCTCACCACTTAAATAACTCCACACTCTTGTAGGAGTGTGTGATACATCTCCCTTTTAAATGGACGAGGTGTTGTACACACTCAAAAAAATTTATGCACATTATTTTCTCTCTCTCCCATTTAAACTCCATAGTCATGAACTGAACCATCTGTTTGAGTTTAAACTAATTACTTGTATTGGTTGGTTTAATACATTTTTCAGTTTAAACTCATTTTTGTCCAACAGTTGCGGATGCTCTAACAAGTTACAACTACCTAACAAATTCGTATAATTGAGAAAAATAATATTTAATGTGTATTGGATAATTGTATTATAGGTGATATGTAGAATCCATAAAAATAAATTAATTATTTTTTGTGTGGATTCATGTATTAAAAATAAAATGTGTTAACTAGGGACAAATCAAAAAGAAAAGTGTATTAACTTTTATGAGACGAAGGAGTATAAGATATACTGCTCCTCTTTTAAGAAATTCTTTGAGTTATTTTTGAGATTACGAGAGACAAACCAATTCTTAAGTTTGATATTTCATGAATATGAATGTTAAATTAGTACTGATGAATGTAAACACAATGACATTATAATCAAATGTACTTGAATATAAACCTGAAAACTTCACATATCATTACATGTTTCCTCTCTCACACAAATCAACCAACTCGATTATGTAATTTGATTTCCACTAAAATCACCATGACAAGTGATCCAAAAGTCTCATACAGATACAGAGAAGCCTTCTAGCTCCATGAATTCTTAATAATTCATATAGGAAGAAAGAAAGAAAATAGGCCAAAGCAATATACATACATATAATAATAGGAGTAATTGCTTCCACACTTGAAATGAAGAGTAATTTGAGTTTCCGTTTCACCTGGAAGAAATGGGGTTCAGATTTCTTGTAAATCCACTGAAAGCGCCATAACTCTTGGAACTGAATCCCAAGCACCCTAGCAACCCCTGTCTATACGGCAAAAACGTCTTCTTCTTCATCTCTTCTGCCATTGCTCTGTTCGCCGTGTAATGAAGCTCGTGCGCCGATGGCGGAGCCCACCGTCTCCAAACGCCGTGAGCCGGCTTACCGCCCGACGGAACTTTCCCCACTCTCCTTGCCTCGTTTTTGCCTTGCGAGGACGACGGCGGCGAAGGCGCTTTCTTCTTTTCCTTCGCCGGAGAGAATGAAATAGCCGACCAGAATCGCTCCTTGCCACTAGCTCTCCCCTCGCTTTTGCTTCTGTGCAGGAGTTCCTTTAGAAATATCCATTTCTTCGAATTCCTTCCAGACGAGGACGACCTCGACGAAGATGCTGAGCTAGACGGCGTCGTTTCGTTTGATGCGTTCTCCTTCACTTCATTCCGTTGATCCCCACCATCCGCCATGGCTAATGAGACGAACTTCGCTGTGGTGCGTAATGGTGACATGGATCTAGCTTTCCGGTGAGAATATTTGATACTGCGCGACTTCAAATCTCTGCCTCTTGCCTCTTTACCACACAGATCCACAAATGAGGCAACATCCTCCTGTGATCTCTGGAAATTAATAGGTCGGATCTGGCCATTGAAGAAGAGCTCATCCGCCGACGTCATAGAACTGTTAACCCCCGACCTATCCGGGGAAAAACGCGACGAAAACTCGAATTCAAACGAACCGGAATCCGAGGACAGGAAAACGGGCTCAAAATCCGATGCGGTGGCTTTGAGTTTCTCACCGGAAAGTAGGTAGTGCATAGGGCTCGCTGGAGCACTGAAGAAATAACCGGAGGGCGGAGCATGAGTGGGACTGGAAGGAGCACTGACGAAAGGGGTGGAGCAAGTGCTGTCGAAGTCCTCGCTGAAGCGCGGCGGCTCAACGGCGGAGATGCCGGTGGCGATGGAAGTTAGAAGCATTTTATTGGAGAGAGAAAGAAAAAGAGAAAATGAGGAGCATGGGGAAATGGGGTTCTGGGAAACAGAGAACTGACTAATCTTGTTGGACACGCAATTATTGTACGCAGGTGCAGAGAGCGAGGAAAGGCAGAGCACTGCACTGCACTGCTGCCATATTTTTTTGTTTCTTTATTTATAATTTTTTTATTTGAGGAAAATATTGAATCACTTTACACGTGTCGGATTATCATTCGTGAAATTAATGGCCGGTGTGGAATCTTTCTTATTTCATGTTAGGGTAATTTCGGTAAACTAAACTGTTTTTTTTTTTTTCTTTGATTTGTAATCTTGATTTAGATTTATAAAATCTATTTCTTATTTTAATTGAGTTTACTAAACATATCAAATCCTATCCTATCACACACAATCACCTCACATTCTAATGCATGGATTTTTGACATGTAATTAAAATATCTCTATTTAAATCCCTAAACAAATACTATAAATTAACACTATTTTATTTAGTGTATGTGGATTAAGATATTGGGGCCGCGGACTCTGAGCCCACGGCACGTTATTTATGGTTTTCTACGCAGATTCTTCATTGTTTTCGTCGCAACATTCCTCTTTCTCCCATTAGTTTTTTTATTTGGGCTAATTCCAATAGACATTTTTTAAGGCCTGTATCTTGCTCCAACAGTCCAACTCCTTTCCCGATATGGGCCAGACATTACGTTTCGGCCCAATACCAACCAGCTCTAGTTTGGTGATGAATGATTTTTTTTTAAATACATCATTTATATCTGAAAATTAATTTGTGCAATTTATCACTACAATACTATTTTGTTTAAAAATACTAATATAACTTCAACTTCAATTAATGTAGCATGCGAAAAATTTTAGTAGAACAAAATACACATCGAAAGTTTCACAAATAATTTCTGTCTCCTATATATGCTACGTTATTTTTTAATCAACTTGAAACTCTTAAATACTAGACATTAACGAAAATTATATATTCAAAATTCAAAATATAATTACATGTGATGTTGGCCAGATAAGAAAAATTGTATAGTTAATATCAGTTAAAATTGGGAATTTCCTATTTTCCAGTATAGGATATATTTGATGAGATGGAACTTGAAAGAAACAACGCTAATAATAAGATAATATTAGTCCTAGACAAAAGGGAAATTTCACATCAAAATTAAACACTAGAGTATACTAATTAATGTGAGTAACATTAAGTTTTTTTTTTTTTCTATCCTATTTATTTCGATACAAAAAACGTAGTTTTATTACTACATCGTAAATAGGCTGGTCTAAATTCATTTACCACTTCGGCAATTGTAATTATTTGCACATTAATTAGTTCTTCCAGGTAGAGTTAGGATGAGCATAGCTATTTAAATTGGCGTTACTAAGTACTCCTAAATCGTAAATTAGCACTTAAGAGTTCACATTAATATGTTTTAAGATCCTACTTCCTAGCTCGGCAGACACTTTAATGGTTTTTTTATCAATTCATTTAATACTTGTATGTATGTGTTTTATAGAGGGTTCGAACACTTAACATCATATTAAAGAATACCCATTCACCATTTAGATACAAGTAATTTTTGTTACATGTTTCAATATTTAAATAAATTTATAAATCATTAGTCTAAACTATCATTTTATTTTATTTGCATGTTATTTGAAGTTTGAATTGAAGATGTTAAAACTTGTGTTGTGATTTTATGTCATGTTTTAATTATCGTTTAAAGTTGAAAATAATAATGCTTAATGTTGTAGACACATTTATCTAAATGGTTGATACTTGAAATTTACTCCCTCCGTCCGCCCACAAGATGGACATTTGCTTTTTGCACATGAATTAAGGAGTATTATTATTTAATGTGTAGTTGGTAGTTGTATTAGTGGGGTGTATGAGTCTCATATATTTATTGTATTGGTGATGTGTGTGGGTCTCATGTGTTTAAAAAGGAAAATGTAGACCTTTGGTGCGGACGTCCAAATTGATAAAATGTCCACCTATCTGGCGGACGGAAGGAGTAGTATTTTAGGTAAGAAAAACAAGTTTGACGGGTTCTGGTGCCCACGAGTAGGAACAATCGGATACGGGACGGATACGAGTATTAAGTAGTAGTATTTTAAACGATAATAAAATAGATACGAATAATAATATTTTTATCGAATACAGGTTCAGGTACAAAAAAATGCGGGTATCCTACACACTGCCATCCGGACACGGAACTAAGTTCCCTGTGCCAAAATTCAACTTTTTACATTTTAGTGTTAAATGTTATAGGCTTTAGTGCAAGAACTTATATCTGATTTTCCATTAAATAAAAGTCAAATTTTAATGCTATTTGTAAATCAATTATTTGTTCATAAAAAAAAAAAAATACTCAGATGCGTATACCTTTTAAAATAAATGTTATATCACTCTTGAACATCCTTATGTATTCTGTCCACAAGAAATCAATTCTTTTTGGGTTAATCATTATTTTATTTTAACGGTATTTTAGAGTATTACAATTTTTTTTCTGTTAATGTCAATTTTGGTGTATCAAATTAGATTGGAAATAAATCGTAAAAGAAGATATATTTGTTGTTTGTTTGTTTTTTTTTGTTTTTGTTTTTGTTTTATATTTGCTACTCAATTTTTATTTAAAAATAGTTGTTATTTACCAATATATTATTAATTGATATACTCATTGATATTGTTAATTTATTTACGTAAAAGTGCTCGTGGGGAGAATAATAAGATTTCAAAGATTTTATACATTTCTTAACATTCTATAAAGTCACTTTGAATGGTTGTAGTTAAATATTAATTAATGGAGATAGAGAGAATATATATGGATCCATTTAGGAAATATTCAGATGCCAATTTAAACAGGGAAAGTCAATAAAGGGTTGTTAGGCCCATTTACTAAATGGGCCCATTTGAGTCCACAAAACTGGATTCTCCGATTCTTTTTATATTTGTAAAGAAAAGGGTTTAGGGCTTTAAGCCTTGTCAAGTATTTATGCAAAGAAACCCTCGGCAGTGGTTCGTTGTGAAAAAGGGGTAGCGACTGCAGTTTGACATACAACATTTTCTCCTAAGACAAGAATTTTCCCTCTTTATCTAAATTTAACACAATTTATCTCCTAGTAATTGATTATTTCTCTCAATATTGCGAAAAAGGAATTTATCACTGTGGAATACCTCTCAAGTTTTGCGATTGATCGAAGAAGGCAGAAATGAAATACGTTTTAGTCACCGGTGGCGTCGTGAGCGGCCTCGGAAAAGGCGTAACTGCCAGTAGCATCGGTGTTGTGCTGAAAGCATGCGGTCTTCGTGTAACCTCCATAAAAATTGGTGTGTAATTCTTCTTCTACTGTTGATTTTTTTACATTTTTTACGTTTTTTACATTTTTAGAATCTCAGTTACTCGGACTCATGATTATGAAAATGGGAACGGATGGATGTACCATAATCTGTTTTTGGGAACTCGCAGAGTGATGGTAAATAATGTAATTACGTGAGGCATTTACATATACATGACAATATTGTTTCCTATTTATAATTTAATTTTCTATGCATGCACCGGATTACGTTTTAGAAGTTAATGCAGTTAATGCAAATTATGCAATTCGTGGTTAATTGTTTAAAGGTTGTTTAGAAGAACTTTGGACGATTTTGATTGCAATGAAATTTAATGCATGCCTTGATTCTGGTGCTACCTATCTCTTTCTAAATTTGCAGATCCCTATTTGAACATGGATGCTGGTACAATGTCTCCATTTGAGCATGGGGAAGTTTTCGTTCTAGATGATGGTGGAGAGGTATCCCTGAATTTGCTAACAGTCTTGTCTGCTTATTGTTATTATTATTCTTTTTAATTATGTATTGCCTTATGCACCTCATGATTTAGTCATTCCATCACTTCATTCCACCACTTCATTCCACTCTTTTGAATTGCAGAGCTAATATTTGAATTTGATTCATTAATGGTGCGACTTTCCAACAGGTGGATCTTGATTTAGGTAACTATGAACGATTTTTGGACGTGAGACTGACCAGAGACAACAATATTACTACTGGAAAGATATATCAGGTTTTTTTCTGCTTAAACTACTATGGATATAATTAAGAGCATATGCTGTGGCACTTACTCGGTGTTGCGTTTCCGCAGTCTGTCCTCGAAAAGGAAAGGAAGGGGGATTATCTTGGGAAGACAGTACAGGTTGCATAAAATTCATACTTATTTATCATTTGTTGGAAATGATATATGTTGATACATATTGTTGTGGTTTGGGTGCATTCCTGATTTGAGTTCAGGTGGTACCTCACATCACTGAAGCCATAAAGAATTGGATTGAATCTGTATCTGCCATTCCCGTGGATGGGAAAGAAGGGCCCGCAGATGTTTGTGTTATAGAATTGGGAGGGACTGTAGGTAATAAAATTCTCTTGTTACTCCGATCCCTACATGAGACTAGCTTCCTTATATTTATTTAATTATTTATATATATATATATATATATATATATTCTGTATATGCCCATTATTTTTTTTTTAGGTGATATCGAGTCAATGCCATTCATTGAAGCTCTGAGGCAGTTACTCTTCTCCGTGGGTAAGTTTGTGTTAACTGTCTAAATTTTGGAATATGATTTATTTGTTTACTGTATGATTTTCTAGTATGTGTTTTTCTTCACTTTATTGAGTCCTTGAGTTATGTTTAAAACAGTAAAACTGTGATTTTTCTTGCTAGATATCACTGTTTTTGGCTGGTTTTCCATGTAGCTGATCCAGTATATTTACATGTGAAAATAATAGTTATCTAGACGAGATAATCTAAAGTTTTTGAGCCTTCATTTTTGATCCCTAAACTCTTACTTCTAACGGAATATCTGATTATTTATTCTTGTATGCCATTTTTATCTTTTCTTTTGGATTATTTATTTATTTATTTATTTGGACAGGTCAAAATAATTTTTGTCTGATTCATGTCAGTCTTATACCTGTTCTTGGAGTTGTTGGCGAGCAAGTAATGCTCTGTACCTTAGCATTTCTAAATCTGCCAAGCCTTATTAATTTTTCAAAATTATGATGTCAAATTTCTGATTTATAATATCAATACATGCAGAAAACTAAGCCCACACAGCATAGTGTTCGGGAACTTCGAGCATTAGGCTTGACTCCTCATTTCCTAGCTTGCCGCTCTGCGGAGGTACACTGCTCTTTCAGTTACATTCTATACGACATAATCATTGTACAGTTGAAGTTGGCTACAGAAATAAATTTTTTAGTAGTGATTATCTTCTTTATAGTTTATTCTCCATTTTGGATTGATCATAAAGTCTTTACCTGCAAAAGTTTATATTTGATGCAATGAGATTTTTTGAGCTTCAACGGTAATATAAAGAAGATTCCATTTTTGTTTCTGTTTCGTAGCCTTTGTTGGAAAGTACAAGACAGAAACTGTCCCAGTTTTGCCATGTCCCTGTAAGTTTTATTTGCAATACATATTTTGCACTGTGTTTGATATAATCCTTACTTTCTTTTTCATGGTCTAAACCCAGGTTGCCAATATTCTTAATATCCATGATGTCCCAAATATTTGGCACATTCCTCTTTTGCTTCGGGTGCGTAATTCTTGTCTATAAACCTTGTCAGTGATCAATCTTCTGTTCTATTGAAATCTTAACTCAATAATAAAAATAGCATGCTTCTTCCAGAATCAGAATGCACATAATGCCATTCTAAGACATCTTGATTTACTAAGGTATGTTTTCATTCTGGTTCTAGTTTTTTTTTTATCTTGCATTTCCGATGCTTCTCGTATCTTCCAAGTGTCATTTAGATGATAAAATTCTGGATTGTGCTTACTTAAGATATAACGCATGACATTGTATAAATGCTCTTTTCAGTGTTGCTGATCCTCCTAATCTAAAAGAATGGACTGATAGAGCTGAGACTTTTGACAACCTTAGGAACTCCGTTAATGCCATTCCCTTACACTTTAATTATTTTTTTCCTCTCTGAAGTTGAACTAAGAATTTATTTATGGCTGCTATTACAGGTCAGAATTGCTATGGTTGGAAAGTATGTTGGGATGGCAGATTCGTATCTATCTGTTGTGAAGGTGTGAAAATACGCCCATTCTCTATAGTGCTAGTCCTTTTACATCAAAGATGTTCATGCTCAAAAATCCTTGATATAGTGGTGAAAGAATCTTATCTTAGCATATTGTTGTGTATAATTCTTGTCCCAGCTAAAATTTTAAATTGCAACCTTTTGTATAATACCTTGAATAAGTAAATACTAAATATTAAATGTTGCTATATTGACAGGCTCTTTTGCATGCTTGCATTGCATGTTCATCCCAGCCAGTAATTGATTGGATTGCAGCTTCAGATCTTGAAGATGATAGTGCGAAATTTGTACGGATGTTCCAGTTTATACATATTGTGATATTTCCCCATATTTTGATTGAAGAACTGTCTCTTCATAGTAAACTGATTTAATTTTTTAAGCAGACACCAGAAGCTCATGCGACATCTTGGAGAGCTCTTAAAGTAATTACTGCATCCAACTTTTCAGTTCATCAATTCTATTTATGTTCCATTAGTACACCCATCTTCTTGAAAATAATGTTTATAAATTTTGGGATGAATTTTTAGTAAACTTATTACCGTTTTCTTATGGATATAAACCTTGTTTTGGAGTTTCTATCTCTGCACGTATCCAAAGCTTTGTGTGGAAAAGTCAAGTTTCCATTTTAAGTAGCATAACCATTTAAAGATTATATAGTTGCAAATTTTTGTAATGCCAAATCCATTTATATATTTTAGAATGCTGCATGTGTATTGGTTCCTGGTGGGTTTGGAGATCGGGGAGTGAAAGGAATGATCTTGGCTGCAAAATATGCCAGGGAGAACAAAGTTCCATATCTTGGAATTTGTTTGGGAATGCAAATATCTGTGATTGAGGTTGCAAGAAATGTAAGATAATTTTTTATACATATTTGACTTTTTCAAAATTTAGCTTGTGCACTATATTAATTGTCATGTTATACAGGTTTTGAAGTTGGAAGGTGCAAACAGCACTGAGTTTGATGATCAGACCCCTAACCCAGTCGTGATTTTCATGCCAGAGGTAGTTTGTGGGTTTCACTTGCCCTTATATTTTCATTTTGTAAATGTTCTCTTAATTGATTAATGACATGATATGTCAGGGTTCAAAAACACACATGGGAAGCACTATGAGACTTGGAAGTCGAAGAACATTATTTCAGACACCAAATTGCTTAACTGCTAAGCTGTAAAGTCAAGCCGTTTCTCTCTTTAAGCAAAAAAAAAAAAAAAATTGTTTTCCTTCTATTTGATAAAATCTTTTCATTTGATGTGCTTATGCTATTTATATTTATGTAGTTGATCACTCGTGAAATATTTTTATATGTTCATTGCTTTCTTTTTATATGTATTTTATAAATGACTACCTTTAGTTCCCTTCCAATTTTTCACATGCTATGTTTTTATTAGTGATTTACAAAAGCTCCATAATCTACTGTTCTTACTTAACAAAACCTGTGATCATTAGATCCTCTCTTAAGTAATTTTTTTGGTTCATAATATTCTGAACGAACATTATTCTGGAATAGGTACCATTGCTCGGAATATGTGGATGAACGGCATAGACATAGATACGAGGTTAATTGATCAGAATTTAATGGATTTGGTTATTTCCTTTTTTTTTTATGCTTACTAACTCAGCATGTGCAACATTGTAATAGGTGAACCCTGAGATGGTCAGCATATTAGAAAATTCTGGACTTAAATTTGTAGGCAAGGATGAAACTGGAAACCGGATGGAGGTTTGTTTTTGCTGCCTGCTTATATTTCAATTACTCTTAAACTACTTTGCATTAATTTAGTATTTCATGAATCTAATATCTAAGTATCATTTGGATAAATTTTTTAATATCTATGCAGATATTGGAGCTCACAGACCATCCCTTCTATGTGGGAGCTCAGTTCCATCCAGAATTCAAGTCGCGTCCTGGAAGACCATCACCTCTATTTTTAGGTAACTTAAAGTTGTGTTTGGCCACTGAAACTTATACTAAGCAAATATGTGCATCGGTCTTGGGGGTTATTTCAGTATTGATGCATGGGTCCTTAATTTTCATTATAGGAGCTCAGTGAGTTACATTTTTGTTATTTTTAAAATTTTCAAATTAACATTCTGAAGTTGAACTGGGGTGACCTAACCTTGCATGAAGTGGTTTAAGAAATGAAGTTAATTTTTTTAAATGTACTAAAATTTCTAATTTACTTAGGGTTACAAGGAGAATATGTTTTTACATGCCTAAGGTGTTTTCCAGAACTTCTCTCCTGTTGCAGAAGTGAATCTGCACCTGTTGCATATACTCATATATGATATCCTGTATTTGCTGTAAATATCATCATAAATTTCCTCTGCAATTTTGAATTACCATAAGTATCAATGCAGATGTGTCTTACATGGAAGGAGGTTTTACGTGCTGAAGAAGAGTGCTTGAACTTATGCATTTTATTGTTTCTATCCAACTATCTTTTAGGTTTTATCTTGGCGGCCATTGGACAGTTAGGGTCATATCTTCAAAATCCACAGAATGGGAGCTTGTAGGGTTATTATTGCATTTCGCAGAGCAAGGTACTTTGAAAACTTCATGGTATTGCAGTAAAATTTTCCTTGTGTTATGAAAATTATTATTAAAATAATTTCGTATTCTGGATTAAATTGAAAGATAAATAATGGTATTAATGTAAAAATAAGTTTTTTATTATCTGTACAGGAAAACAGGCAAACTTTGATGGGTTAAAAGCTAGTATTCTCTGTGGTTTCTTTAAAGATATTTGTGAGTATATTGCTGGAAAACATAAAGCGAACGACTGTGCTGTTTGGTTGAGTTACTGTTGGGTAGTTCAGTATTCGATTTTATAAAATCAAGAGAATGGTATGATTGTTGATTCATGCCAAGTGTAAGTAAATATGTTAGTGATAGATCACTGGGTAGTTTTGCAAGTCTATATTACCTGGTCTGAAACCCATTGTACTGGAGGCCAAAAATTTTGAAAAGTACTTGTTTTTCATAGTCTAATAATAACATTAAAATTTTGTAAAATACAGTGTGTGTATGTGTGTGTGATTTCTTCGTCTTAACCGCTCCTTTTCTTGCTCAGTGAGAAAGAGAGAGGGTAATGTTTATATAACAGTAAAAATATATTAGTAGCATTTCCTTTATAAAATATTTAGGCTAATTTGAACATGGTTGTTTCTTTAGATTTTCAAAATTCCTGTTATATTTTATCTCAAGAGAGGCCAAATACTGCCCCGATGCAGGTTGAGTGGAAGGAAGTTTAAGACAGAAATTCCATCTTTGTAATAAATAGTTCTCAGCAAAAATTGTGGCATTTGAAAAAAATTAGATGCAAACACAATAGAATAGTACATATATTGACAGCAGTAGCAGGATGGGTTATACTTGGCTTTGCAGCTTCATCTGCTCGTAAAAATAAGCTATAAATTTCTCAGCCTTGATGTCGATCCCTTCGTCCAAGTCTTCATGATCCATCTCTTCGTTGTGATCATATTCATCACACCAGCACACATCACCACCCTCCTCGTCGTCCTCCTCATCAATTTCGAAATCCACTTGGGCCTTTATGCATGGAATCTGCGGCATCTTAAAACGTGCAGGACGATGCATTTTGACGTGTACCATGGGTGTGCCGTCAAACGAGAACTCATGATCTCCATAGACAAGCGACCGCCTCGACTCGTTGGAGTTCACCAGTTTTCTCATCACTTTCTGCAATATGTCGAAGCTGATTGTCACTCTGTTACGGAAAAGTCCTCCTTTTCTGGACCAGACGAGTGCCAGCCGAAGTAGCCTCCAACCTCTACGAGCAATGATCAAACCCTTTCTCGACATTGTTTAATGAAAATAGGATAGTTAAAGATTTAGTTTGTTTGTAGGAATAAGAAGAGTGTGTGATATATATATAGGTAGGATTTTGTTGATGGTTAACGTTACGCGGTATGGGAAGATTGTTGGGGAAGAGAGAGAGAGAGAGAGAGAGAGAGTTTGCGGCTGTGTTGATGAGTGTTAAAACTTAAATGTTAAATTTGGGACAGTGGAAACTTCCCTCCAATAACCAGTTAACCCCCAACCACAGCACACGGATTCTCTCTTCTTTTTTCCTAGACTAGATAAAACACAATATATGTGGTCTCTTCATAATTTCTTACCAAAATATATTCAACATCTAATATGTATATTTACATTTTTCTACTTTGTCTAATTAATGGGCTGTACCATATTTTGAAAACTTTTTCCTTTCATGTATACATATATGAAATTGCTAATATATCGAATCGAGCTACGTCGATTAAGTATTCTTTTTTAAAATCACTCTCGAGCTCAAAAAGTAAACCATACTATGTTCAACTTGTATTTGAAATCACTTGTTTTATTTTTCCTATTAAATACATCTCACTTATGGTTTCTGTTAAATATTATTGATATGATCAAATACTATAAAATGAAATTTTATAATAATTGTATTAAAAATAATTAATGTTTCATGCTCACGTTGGAGGGATACAACTTGGTGCGTAAATATTATTACAAACTTTTAAATTCTCAATAGTTTGATCATGAATAGTGAATACCCGAGTTCAAGTTTTAACCTATGTTATAATTATTAAGTTAAAACGAGTTGAATCGGAACTCTGAGCTTGAACCTTTAAATCTACCTCCTCCATTGGTTTGGTCACTTGTGTATTATAAAATATAGGAAGCAATAAAATAAAGATTGTATAATGATAATTAAGAAATAAAAGGATTAACTTGTCCACGATTCGCGTTTCTTTAACATGCAACTCAAGCCATCATAAATTTCAACAATACTTCCATATATCTCACTTCTTTTGGGTATATTTTATTCCCATTATCTCATACTCTATTTACCATACATTATACTATTAAATTACTATTACTTTAATTTACAATAATGTGTTAATGATCAATAAGTTTTTTAAGAAAAAAAAAGATAGATTTATAATTGATTTTGAACATTAGTTGAAAATTGAGATTTATTACTCATCCAACCCTATTCCAATTGTACAGTTCCTGATTTTATACATAGGTATTTTTTTATTTGATTCTTGATGTGAACCATTATATCCCTAAAACAAACACAACTTACGACATGGTTTCCTTTACCCTTTAACTGTCTTTTTTTTTTTCTTTTTTTAAATGATTATTTTTATATACATATGAATTTAAGTAGTAATGATTAGCAAAAGGGGCCCAACTAATAGACACAATTTCTTGAGATTTGGTTTGACGTTGCTTTCCTATTTCTCATCCATCCTACTATTCTGCGGAAACATCCTGAAATAATGCTTCAACTCTTTGATTATTTCACCCTATTTAATACTACTCTACTAATTTAAACATACGAGTTTTAATAAACTAAAAACTATTTAAACATCATACCCATTTTGTACAAAATCGAGTTCTCATTTATTGCTTGTGCATATATTATATTTGGAGTTAATTAATTCTTTAAAATAAATAATTAAATTGTAAAATATGTTATGCGTTTTAAGTGTGAAGGTGATGAAAATTTTAAAGTTAACATGTTTTATAAAAATATAAGTTAAATGATATTTTCTTTTATAAGGAGTGAACTTGGATGTATGAAAAAGAAAATTTCTAACTAAAAAAAGTATATTATTACTCCTATTAAGAAAGTATGAAATTTCTTAGAACATTACTGGAAACAACTAAGTAGTTGAATTTGGGGGGTTTTATACGATCTTTGATGTGATTGTAAACAACTGTCTCAAATTTCAAAATTTAAATAATATATTACCCTAAGATAAAAAAAAGGGAAATATTTTCAATACATAATTGAAAAAAAATTAAATTATAATACTATCCATTTAGGGCTTGAAATCATAAAAGTATCTAAATAATTTTATGATAATATATAATATAAATTTGTGACGTATTGAAACGTTAGTTTATGTTAATATTATCTAAAAAATAAAAAAATATATTAAATATTTGAGGTTTAATACAATTGTAATTATATTTTTGTAAGTATTTTTATGATTTACAAAACGTAAATCGAAAAATTAAAGGAAAAAATTAAAAGAAAAAAAAAACCCTGAAGAAAAGGACAACCCAGGGTTGAACGAAATTTAGCAGAAACCAGCACTAATCAAGAAGCATGCTTTAAAATAATGAAAGGAAATAATAGTACTATACAAAATTAAGGTTAATTACGTTAAAATACACAGTCTTTTTCTCTTTTTTTTTTTAATTTAATCACGAACTATTTTTTTATCAAAAAAATACACGACCTTTTCATCTTGTCTCAATTTAATTTTAATCATAAAGTATCTTTTTATCAATTAAATACACTATCTTTTTGTCTTTTTCCAATTTAATCATGAATTTTATTTTATAATAATTTAGTCATGATTTTTTTGTGAATTATTTTATTATTTATTAATATTTAAATATATATATATATATTATATTTAAAATATGTAACATATGATATTTTTATTAATTAAAACAATTATATATTTTATTAATAATTTTTTTATTAAATGTAAATATATAAATATTCAAAATTTAAAATTACAACGGGTCTACTTATTCTGTAATAGTTTTAATTTTAAAGTTAATATTTCTACATAACACAATGCTGCATAGATCAATCATTTAAGTTTAAATAATTTAAAATAAATATTAACAAGAATAATAAATTCTAATTATAAAAATCAAAATTCTAACACACATTGTTGTTGTTTTTTCCGACTGGGTCACGGAAATTTGAATACACAATTTGTTAATTATTTTTATAAATACTTAGTCAATACTGATGATAAATTATTTATATATTTTTTATATTTATAGTATTTAATTTATATATTATATTTTAAATATGTAATATATAGGAGTATTAATTTTTACTAATTAAGATGATCATATTTTATTAATAAAAAAATTTTGTAAAAAATTGTGAAATATAAAAGATCATGTATTTTAAAAGAAAAAAATTATGATTAAATTGAGAAAATACAAAAAAAATTATATTTAATTGATAAAAGAAAATTTCATAATTAAATTGACAAAAAATGGAAAGTTCATGTATTTTTGTGATAAAGAAAAAAAAGTTTGTGATTAAATTAAAAAAATAGATAAAGATCATGTATTTTAACGTAATTAACCCATAAAATTAATTACCTCAAAGAATTTTAAATCTTTCCTGACAAGATTATTGTCTTTGGAGAAGACTAATGTTTTATTTCATCGACTCATAACATATGGAAATCTAATACTATTATTTTATGTAAATTAATGAGCTAGCATGTATTGTTATTTCTCGCAAATCTAGCATTTTTTTGGGAGAATCATTCATTTCAAACTCTGATTTTGTGCTGTGTTATGATAATTCGGCTAATTGTAAATACCCAAAAATAAATAAATAAAGCAATAAATATTTTTTTAAAATTGCCAAATAACATTAATGCCACCAAGATTGAAGAGTGGAAGTGAACTGGCAAAACTGTCAATGAACTAAAAAACAAAATAATTCCATTCCTCATTGGTCCTACTTTGCAACAAATTAATGCCTATAATATTAATTATTAAAATAACAATTTAAAATATTAAATAAATTTCTAATGATTATTGATACTGACATAAAGTGGCAATGTATTTTTTGAACATTTTATGAAAACCACTGGCTGCTCTACCTTCTCAAAAGTCGTGGAATTACTACGGTAATTAAAATTGTGAGTCCAAATTAGGATGGGGTTCTCAATTTTACCTATCAGGTTGGGTTATTCGCGATTACTCAGGTGATTGGGTAAGAATAGGATATAAAAAATCGGGTAAAGGATCGGATATTACCTGTACTCGAAGAAAAATTAACAGGTAAGGGTAGGGTACGAGTTCTTCTATTATACCAGCGTATCCGATCCGATTACCCGTTTATATATATATATAATTATATTATTACTAATTTAAAAACTAAATTAATATTAATTTTTTTAAACATTACACCATCTAAGGAGTTTTCATCTATTTAATTAATTATATAAATACATACTCCCTCCGTCACATTTCAATGTTTACGTTTCTATTTTGCGCGTTTCATTTCAATGATTACGTTTCTCTTTTTAGGAATATAGGACCCACCTAAAACAATTAGTATATCATCTAACATTGATACATCTACCCCCTTCATATTAAATTGTATATTTTTTCACCCACTATCTATTAAAATATAACTTTTTAATCAACGTGCAAAAAACAAATGTAAACATTGAAACGAGACGGAGAGAGTATTATATACTACTTATGTATGTATTTGTAGGTTGCATCAGCATCGGGTGTTATTGAGCTACTTTTGCACTAAGGATATCGTAATTTTTGTTATACTTTCAAGTGTTGGAATACGATATTTCTTCTCATGTTATTATATTAATTAACTATGTTAATTCTTGTTGTTGCTCTTAGATTAAATATTATTCTCTATTATGGACTTTATTTTTATGTTTTATGTTTTATTTTGATGTTTTTTTGTTGATTGTGAAGGGGAAAAAACTGATTTGGGAAGGATCGGGTAGGGTTGATCATACTCAAATTGCTAAGGATATTTGTATTATACCCGTTTAATATATCCGTCTATTTTTTTGTGGGTATTCGTATACCCGCGGGTTACCCATTTACCCGACGGGTAAATCCATACCCTACCCGATACTCAAATTGTGGGTAATAAGGTAGGGTATGGATAGGATAATTGGGTAGCGGGTAGTAGGTGGATTTGACTAACCTGTACCCTACCTGTTTACATCCCTAGACTAGGGTACACCTGGATAATTTTAGCCGTTAGATTGATTTTTAATTTAATCTCCATCATAAAATAAAATAATTAATTCTTTAAAAAAAAAACTACCCCACTACCCATTATAAACTATAAATTTGGGAGTGCACCGGTGCACCAAGTGCACTCCAGAATCGCCCTAAAATTACTAATTTTGGAAAATTAATTATTACACTTTTGCTAGTTCATATTACAAAAGCTCCTGCGCACCCGGGCGCACGTCGTGTCTCCATGTGAACACAATCCTCCCCTTCAAGATGAATAAATACTACTCCCTTTGTACATTTCAAGAGGAAGTATGGAATATTTTATATTAATGTTGAAACTCAAAACGCATTTTATTTGTTATACTATTACCTCCATCCATCCAAAAGATTAGTTTTGAATTTTTCACATGGATTAAAAGTATTATTATTTAATGTATAGTGTGTAGTTGTATTAATGAAAATGTGAATCCTATATTTATTATTGTATTAATGGATGTACATAAAAAAAATTGACTTTTGAATGAAACAGAGAGCATATAACTAATCTATAAATAGATACCTTAAAATATGTAATGAAGCAGTCAAGCAAGTTGTCTACTTGTCCGCCTGTCTCGTATGTGAAAACAGCTATCAGTGATCGCCCCTTTAATTATACAATAATTTTAAATAGTGAAAAACTAAATACTCCACTATTTATTTATACTGTATAGTACACTATTTTTCTAAATATAAACTTAACACAAGTTAGGGATTTTAGAATTTTATGTGATCAAGATTTGAGATGGTCTGAACTTTTCCCAGTGGGACACAAATAGGGGTAGAAAATATGGATTATTTTTTCTTTAAATAATGCAAACCAAAATGCCCACAAAAATGGGGAGAATATATTTTTAAAAAAGCTACAAGCTAAAAGATCGATATTATCTAATTATTATATTCTTTATTATAAGAAAAAGTAAATAAGTAAAATAAATCATGCTACCAATAATGTTTATAATTATTTACTAATTAATTAAATTAAATTAAATTTGATTTGAGCTTCAGGTCCATTCCGAGTGAAAAAGTTGTTATGAAGTACTCCTGTATCCCTGTGTAAGTCAAGAGAGTAGTCGACACCTTTCGAAGTCAATTTAAAATTATTTATAAGTCAACAACATCAATATCATTTCCTCTTTATTGCCAATATAATTTATTAATGTTTGAAAAATGACTTGGGAAATAAAATAACATTTATTGAAGACTAGCCATTGCCATCAAAATTACATCATTTTTTTTTGTCAATTGATAAAAATAAATAAAAAGACACCGATCTTTATTTATTTTGTTGTGCTAAACTAATCAAATTTCGTTTTCAATGCATGGATTTCATTAATTAAGTGTAATTAAAAATAATTAAATTACGTTTATTCAATGCACAAATAAATTAAGAGTTAATTAATAACATTCTCCTATATAACGAAGCCGAAAGGTGGAAAGATAATTACATTTAAAAAAAGCTTCAATTATTAATACTACATTACACCATTGAAAAAGAATTGAGCTATTTATGAGGTGGGCCTAAAAATTCGGCCCAAATATTGCAGATATAAAGTGATAGTTAAGATTTTGGGCTGGGCCTTCCTAAGTTTTAAGACCCGACCAGCTCATTGTCATTAGACATTAATAGAGTAATCTTGTTTTCAAATTAAGATTGCTATAATGGCTATAAACTTCGGTTCAATTAAAGGGGCCTTGAATAAAAACAAAAATATTATATTTATAATGTCTCTAATATTGTGAATTTGTTATACTTTTCGTGATACAATGACAATAGAAATTAAAAAATGTGGATTTTTTTTTTAAGTAGGAAGATTTATAATAATTAATAAAATAAATGGAGAGAATATGAACCATAGAAAATGAAGGAGTGCAGGTGGTGGTGATACACTCTCGGGTCACAACAAAATACAACCATCTTCCAAAAACTCCCCCCTAATTTCCCGCTAAAATGATTTCAGGTATTACCGTTATGCCATTGACCATATTAACCCTCACCCCAATAGAAAGTTCTGGAGTTGTTAAAAGAGCACCCCAGGGACTATTGGGTAATTAGCAAAACAATTTAAACGAGAGCCATAGAAAAGAAATAGGGCGGAAGTTTATATATAAAGAGGCAGAGGGCAGGTTGAGAAACTCGTGCCATAGCCCTAAAGCCTTTCTCCGAAAGCTCTATCCTGCAATTTGCAGGAAGAGATTGAGCTTAAAGCAGAGAGAGAGAGAGGAGATATACATACACATATATCAACGGCAATGACGGAATTATTGACCGGAAACGACGTCGTCATCGGAAACAACCCGGTGGTGGATGGCGCGCCCGACTACGGCGTGCTTCCGCCGCTGAGATCGGACAGCAGCCGGAGGAAGAAGAAAAGCGGCGGATTCGGCATCTTCAAGGCGGCGCTGAACATTCTCCGGAAGAAGCCCGACGAGAAGGCGGCGGCAAAACAGAGGAGCGTGGAGTCGGACGGGAACTGGAAGAAGATCGTCGGATCCATGCGACCGTTGCACGTGCAGGAAACGCCGCAGTCTCCGATGCACCATATGTCTCCGGTGGCGGAGGAGTACCCGGCGTCTCCAGCGGCTTCGTCGTCGTGCGGTACGATGAGCCAGTACGCTTCGGCGCTGAACCTGCGAGATCTGGACAACAGTGACGGTGAAGAGGATCCAGACGAGGTGTTCGACGCCATTACTGGAGACGAGATGATCGACGCCAAAGCAGAGGAATTCATCGCTCAATTCTACCGGCAAATACAGATTCAGAACACATCTCGTTACCACAATCAGGACAGGGGAATTTGATTCCATTCGATTCGATTCAATCACAGGTTTACTAAATAACACATGCCTCCTACTACTACTTGTTAAGGTAATTGAAACTCAAGATCGTGTAACAAATCTTCGTTTATTTTCGATCGGATTACTAATTAATTTTCTATATAACTTCTTTTTATTTTAGTCTAGATTTCTGGAGACAAAAAATGGGGAGGAAGGAATACTTGTTTGTTTGTATTAATAATTTCTTACAAAATTGGTTGATCCACTTTTTTTATTTTTGTGTCTCCGTTACTCAGTCGTTTGTTAGATAGTACTGCTTCATGTCCTTGGTATTAAGGATTCTTGTTGTCTCCCAATAATAACTCAATCCTCATTCTTCTCTGCACCTAATTAATTGTAGTTCTTACTCCCTGTAAGTCTGTAACACATGCATTCATCTTGTATTTAATAAAATTGCCTTACTAAACTAATGAAGAGGTCGAACAATTCACTAATCTATAATTTGTTATTTGACTTAAATTGTAAACAATTAAAAGTTTATAAAAAGGTTTTAAAATGTAAATACAAGAGTAGGATTCAAAATACAAAAGAGAGATTATAAAAAAGAAAAAGACATTCTAGGCCTATTATTAAGAATATTTTAATGGGCCCAGTCCAGACAAATATGGGCTTTCAATGAAGCCCAAATATACAGCGATATATACTGTCCAAATATGGGCTTCGAATAAAGCCTAAATTTACACAGCGTATATATAATATCCAAATATGGGCTTTGAATAAAGCCCAACCACATGCTTTTATAGAATCTTGTTTCTTCAAATTTGTATTAGCACAAAAAAAAATTCATATTTTTAAAAAATTGACTTGAAGTCATTCTCAAAAGTAGCTTTCTATTGAAAAGACAAATTGATCAAACAAATTTCATGTGATTTTTTTTCTTTCAAATCGGTGCTTGTCAAGTTGTCATTTCTCTCAACAGTATAAGCAATTGGAAGTCTTTAATATTTCAAAGGGTGTTGACGAAATAGTATAAACTTTAAAGTTGTACGTTTGAGTCTCTATGGTGTGTTGCATTTATGCCATTCTTGGATATTAACTTCGAGGTTCTTGTGTAAACAAAATACTTGCGTTTTACTACAAAATAAAGACATATTTTGGATCCAAGATTAAGATAATAAAATTGAAGTATTTATTTTCTGAAAGAAAGTCACCTCACTCAGTGATTAGTATTAATGCACTAGGAGTATTTAAGATTAACTGTATCAGATTTAATAAGATAAATTCTCTGTTATGTTGAAATATAGATGATTATCGTAACAGTTCTCATATGCAAGGGATAGCCCATAAATAGAAAATGAAAATAATGAACCCAGAATTTATGGCATATTAAAAAATGTAATCTGAAAAAAATAATGGAATGAAACAGAAAAAAAAAAAAATCTTAGTAGCCATGGATAATCTGAGAGCATTTGTTTTTGATCCAGCGAAGACCATTTCTGAGAGAAGTTTTGACCCTACCTTCAACAGAATACACTTTATACCTAGCAATCCGCTTCCGCCTCTTCATCTCTGGATCGCCGAATCCCCATGGCTTCGCCGCCTCACTCGCCCGAGTTGCCTCGCGATGAACCGGTGGCGAATCGGTCCGATTGACGATGTAGGAATGGTACCCTCTCCCACTCACGATATCTACCCTCCTTTCGCCACCACTGCACCGGAAACTCGGCCTGCCGCTGTCTTCCATGTTTATCGCAGCAATGCCAGAGAGACAGAGAGAGAGGCAAAAGTTCGTGCTATTATTCTTCGCGAATCCAGGAGTGGAGACTTGTTAGGGTTATGTGTCCAAAATAACACTTGTTTAATTCCCACCGTCCCAAAATATAAACACACTTTTTTTTTAGGATATTAACACACTTTTCTTTTTAGGATGTCACACATATATTGACATATTTCCTTTTTAAGAATATGTGACTCACACAAAAATAATTTATTTATTTACATAGACCCACACACCCATCACACTCATCACTAATACAACTACCCACTGCACATTAAATATTATTTTTCTCACTTTACTTTACATTAAATTATTATACTCCTTAATCTCCGAGCCCAAAAAAATGTGTTAATACTTCCGGAACGGAGGGAGTAATTCTATATTTTGAAATTCCATTTTACTATGTCTTTATAATAATTGGAAAAAGATACATCATCTCCACCCACATTTTTATTCAATTTAAATAAAATCAAGATTTAAGCACAGTAAAAAGAATCAACAGCTAACACATTTTAAAAAAATAATGGGAAATGAAAAGGCTAATAACAATTTAGCCAAGAAAGTTGATGAGAATGCTTAGCTGGTATTCTGGATTTTAGTTGCTTTAATTATTTGGATTTGTTTAAATTCTAGATTGGTGGGCTAGTGAACTCGATTACACTTGTTTTCCTTTTTCCAGACCTCAGACATTTTATTATTAATGTTTGTCATAAAAGTTTAGATTTAAGATGCTTGCCAACCTCGATCTCATGCCTTTCTCTTACTCCTTTTTTTTAATTAAAGATTCAAAAGTATACATTTTTATACCAAAGGTATAACATTCACTGCATAATTGCAATATACTAGAGTCGACCTAAACGAATGAACTTGGCTTAACCTTGGATTGCAGCCAGGTGAAGGCGCTTACATTTTAATGTAAACACGTTTCATGTGGAGGAAACCAGCAACAGCACCCCAAAATAAGATCTCCAACAAAACGAAGCATAACGTACCCCATTTCTCCGAATGGAATACCCATTGCAATGCTTTTTCCAACAACTCAACCTACAAACAAATACAATCCGGATTTCTAAATTACCACCAAAATAAATCATTTGAAAAGAAACAACAAAAATTATGTATTGTATACATATAATAACAGCAGGAACCCCTATTTCCAATTTTGTTAGAATTGGGTCCATTTGTGGAAAATGATTTTTTTTTTTAATGCAAATAAAAAAGGACTCATTTTTGTTATAAATTCAAATGTAGGGACCTGATTTAAATAAAACTCGGAGTACATGAGCACAATAACAGTAATTTTTGTAAATGAAAATACAATTTTAAATGCATCAGGAAAAAAAAATTCACCAGATTGTTTTCAGGAGAACCCCAGTAAAAACCTTGCAGTGCGGCTGGAAATATGTCACAAGCAGCTAGAGCATAGACAATCAGGGCATTCATTCCCATCCACTGAAATATTGCACTTGGCTTTTTAATGCATTTCACATCAACCTGCCACATAGTGTGATTTACAAGCGTATGGAAGTAGAAGATAATTATGTATTGAATAAATGTTCAAATCATAAACTTACAATATAATAAATAGCAGTCAGAACAGCACCAGATGCTCCAGCAGTGATGAGCATGTAACTTAAAGTGTACAGTGGTTTAGAATAAGGAACGCCTGAAAAATCATAGAATGCATCGTACCAGTTGTGAGGAATATCAATCATACTAGTAAATGAAACGCAAAAAGAATCTCGGTTTAACAAACTCTACCTAGAATATTTAGAAGATAGCCCGAAATGAGAAGAGGGAGTGATGACAAGAACCAGAAAAATATCCTCTGCATATGGTCCTACAGGAAAGCATGGAGCTGTGTACAGTGAGATTCAAGGATTGCATTTCTGGAATCCGTGCTCACAAGAAATCAGAAAATACCTTACAATGCACAAGAAAGAAGAAATTACCTTACAATGCACAAGAATGTGCCCATAATGCAACCCGATGAAACATGTAATGGCAGCCATCAAAGAACTATAGATTCATTCAGTAACAATGGAAAAATGAGTATCTTATGAATCCAACACAGAATCAAACCGGAAACTTAAGCTATAGAGGAAAACAGCAAAATTTGAAGATCACATAGTATGTGCCAAAGATCTCAGAGAAGATAGATAAACTCTGCTTCATGATTCAACCCAATGAAATATAAAAATAACACAAGAATTAGTGCAGGGAAAAAAAATTTGTTTTACAGAATTCTCAGAGAAGAATGAATACTCATGGAAAAAACATAGATGAATAGAAAGTAAAATCTTGATCCAATGTATTAATTTTAAAAGTGTCCAAAATGGACAAGTACTCACAACTATCCTATATAAAAGCCCCAGGGTCCAAAACTGCACTCATGATTCATGAAGATAGTATATATACATTTTTAAAAGCTAACCTTAAAATTCCCTCTGGATCAAATGGAGCCAGACACCATGTGGGAGAATTTGGTGGTGGGGGGCCATAATCTGGAGAATTGACACTGCATTCCTACAGAAAAAGAAAGAGATAATATCAGAACTCATGGGCAGATATTAAAAACTGAAAGAAGAGTGAACCCAAACGAGGAAGATAAATCTGTACACCAAAAACGAATATCGCAATTAGCAACCTTTGTTCTTCTATATACAGGACGCTGATACAGATGCTTTTCACCAAGAATAATTCGATCGATAAAGCCAACTGCATTGCAAGGAGGGGTAAGACTACCCCTCAAACCACATTGAACCTAAAGACATAAATAGACATGATTATTAATGAAGATGAAAAAATGGGAAATCACGAAGCAAGTAATGGTAAATATGTTTGAGCTGATTCCTGAACAATCTCGTCGAATGTTGACAAGACAGATATAGCTGACTGGTGAACAGTGTCTTGATTTATAGTAAGCACAAGTGCCAGAACATTTTACAGGACATAATTTCAAGATTGTGTAAAGCACAAATAAAACATTCCCAAAAAACTGTTCCATAAGGAACTGCAGTTTGACTCACAGTTTGAGAACTAGGGCTGATTGTTGACACATCAAAGGTCCAGTTTGGAACATACAAGCCATACAGCAAAACCATGTATAATACACCCAGTAAAATTCCAGCTGCGCTGCATACAGTAGATTAACAGAAAAGAACAAAAATATTCTCATAAGTTAATAAGAAATCACAATGAAAATGCCCAAATAATTTTCTCTGGATAGAATGACATAAGGTTACTCTTGCCATGCATGACAAGAATCATGTAAAGTAATTTCCAGAACTTATGATGGTTATAGTATGGCTTAGAAAAAAATATCTGCCATCATAGTTTAACAATATTCTAACTCTGTACTCACGTTTGAAAAGAGTATCTCTTCACGAATGCTGTTGCTGAATTTAGAGGAGCATTATTTACAAGCCAAATCTCCAAAGCTGAAGCCAACATATATCCAATTGCAATCCTCTACAACACAGCACTTATGCTAGAGAAGAATGACACGAGTAATAATCATGGATTATATAAGTGATAAACTACAATACCTGTAGCACACCCATCAATCGAATTTTCTCGATGTCAATCCCATAAGATAGATCACCGCGCCCATGAAAATATCCCCCTAAGAACATACTCGATTATGAAAATTAAATACAGTGTTATTAAAGAGTAACAAAAATTAAGGGCATGGCCACTACTTTGCAGGTAGTTATTTGCTGCATAGTTCAATTACCCCCATGATAACGTGTAAATACATCCAACATACTAAGAAATCTATCCCATGATCGGGCTAGAGACCTCATGCTGTTATACCTTGAAGGATCACTCCGAAAAGAAAGAGCTTAATGGATCTTGATATTGCTTTCTTAGTGGCTGCACGTCTATTTGATACTCTCTGCATCACAATATCAAATCCTCTTCACTAGAACTTTACTGAAGCAACATGCACTTGCCATGTAGATTGTGCTTGTGGAACGATGGACTATATACACACACACGCATAAAATATGAAGAAAATCTCTATAAAAAGGCTTCAATTCTTAGATATCAAATGCAGTAAATGTAGATTTAATAGCAAATTTATTCAAATAATATTTTCCGTTTTACTTCTGGCATGTGCCTAAAACTGATAATGCACGGCTCATTTATAGTATTGCTTGATACCTTGAACACGAGACCTATAGAAACACCAACTCCAAAGAGGAAAAACGGCATAACGAAGTCCGCTAGAGTCAATCCCAACCATGGGGCGTGGTTTATTGATGGAAATGCTTTCCCAGCATCATCAACTAAAATCATCAGCTATCAAAAAATTCATCCACATTCGAGTAAAAATATGAACAATTATCAACAGCAATAAATATCCTAAAAAATTCCAAAATAGTAACAGCTTCAACCACCACACCACACACTAAAGGCAAGTAATTCAAAATCTAAAGAACGCCGATAAAGAGGTATTTCTAAAGGAGACTTACCGCAACAGTGAAACCTCGGAAAACATCGAGCGACACAAGGCGTTGTTTAGGATCATTCAAATTTTTAGGCGGCGGCTCCTCCACCGCTTTAGAATATTCCGTCTCTCCGCCGGAATATTCGGCGTGAGAGTTGTGAAGAAGTGGCGTGCGTTCGCCGTCGGTATCTCTTACCACCACAATTGAAGCCATGCCTGCACCGCACTAAATTGTTGGCATGAATTTATTTCAAAATATGTAAATAACCATTATCGAACTGCAAACAGAAGTTCGAATTTGATCAAACGAACTTCTGGATGTTAAAAAAGAGCGATTCAATTATCAAGACAAACTAACGAATGATCGATTTCAAGATTGTGCGATAGCTGCTTGTGTTACACGCAGGTTGAATTGGTATTGAGTTCCTGCAGTTAAATGAAATTCTAGTTTCACAATAAAAACTTAGTATTAAGATCGGTAGTACTAATTGACAAACAAAATCGAGAGTTTCTCAATTTAACTAAAAGAGATCAATATTAATAGGAATATAAACTAATGACTTCAATTATCGGCCTTTTTTTAAGTAAAAAGAATATTTAAAAATAGTTGGGTTTTTTTTTTAAATAAAAAATAAAAATTAGTAATATAGCAACACAACTTAGTTACATGGTCAACTGATAAATTTATCACTCGTAATTGTTTGAAACGAAATGTTATTTGTATATGCTAGTTAAAACCCACAAAACTTCAAATAAAATTAGGCATTTTAGGCATATCCAATACCTTGTTACTTTTTTAGTTTATACCCACTGTCTTGAACTTTTGAAAAAAGAGAATTGATAAAATAGAATTCGAGCGAGTATTATTTGAACGGTTATAAACATAACTCTGTTCTTACAAAATTATTCATTTGTATATAAAAAATCAAAAATATCAAAATTTAAAGAGTAATATTTTCTAAATAATCTTTCAATGATAATCAATAAAACACACCAAGTGTTTGCCACAGAATTTTTATCTTGTTATAAAAATTTAAAAATAAATCTCTAAACCAACTGCCAAATTAAGAAAAACCAAAGAATAAGCTCAAATATAAAATAGGTATCATCGAGCCTAACTCCTGAGAATAATTGTATAAGATCCTGGAAATAGCACAACAAACATATTGGTATATTAGATGATATCTGGTTATTGAGTTAAAAAAATGTTGAGACGTCCTGTATGATCCAAAAGCTGAGTGATGTTTGCAGAAGCAGCAGATAGTGTTTCCTGGCTTTTGCAGAATGCAAATCTGATATACCTCCCACACCCATTATCTGCACTGTGGAAAAATCCTGAACCCGGAACTGCTACTACCCCTGCTTGCTTGATCAACTTCTCAACAAATACAACCTGCTATTCTTTTTAAACTTTAATCTCAGAAAACACAATGCTTTCCTGAAGTTTAAAATGCTGGGATGCCTAAAATTATTCTTCAAGTTTTTTTTAGTTTGGTCTTGAGTGTGAAGGGGAAGTATTACAACTCACATCTGAAAGAGGGCAGCTTTCCGGAAGCTCTGCAAACACAAAAAATGAACCCTGAGGTTTGAATACCATCTTGAACCCAACCTTAGCAAGTAAGTTGAAAATGCAATCTCTTTTTGATTCATAATCCTGCAAAAGAAAGAAACTCGTAAACAAACTAAGAGATGGATTTGATATATACAAGATTCATGCGATCTCACTCTTCTTAGCTCATCAAAGTATGCAGGGGGGCTTCTTAAGGCAGTCAAAGCGGCCTCCTGAAAGGGTGCAGGAGCAGAATCCGTCATTCTTATATGAATGTTTCGGATTGCAGAGGCAATGCAAGTAGGAGCAATTGCCCATCCAATTCTCCATCCTATACAAGTACATAATAAATTGGTTTATTTTATTACTCAATGGAAACAAAAGCACGGTCTATTTAATCTCATAAAACACAAGAGAACAGAGAAAGTAAATTTTCTGTTGACTGCTGATATTTACCAGTTACACTAAAAGTTTTTGACAAGGATGATGTGATTACTGTGCGCAATTGCATCTCAGGAAGAGAACCCAGCGACACATGACTTGCATTCTCATAAGTTATATGCTCGTATACCTGAGGAAATAGTTGAAAAGGAACAAAATGCTTATGCAATACAGAAATGAGAAATTTTAAACCAATGAAGGAGATCATAAACTTCTTAACGCCTTCTTATCCCTGCTGTAACTTTACTAAAAATATCAATGTTCATCTAGTAGGTTTCACTTACCAAATACAAGTAACTTAAGTACTTAACCAAATAGAAAAGGCATCTCGCTATTATGAAAAAGATACATGGTATCTATTATGAAACAGTGATCTATAAGATCCGGATACCGTAATGAATGATAAATCAACATTGTTTTTTTCCTCTTCACATGATAACATTCAACAAAGCTTTTAATTGAAAAAAATTTATCACAGAAGCCAAAGTGCTTAAAGAAGTTAGTTTTTAGCTCGTATACATACTACAAATACACATGAATCTTAATCATACTTCATCGGTTACAGCAAGAACATCCCTTCTCCGGCAAGCTACTGCAATTATCTCAAGCTCATCCTTGGTGAAAATTTTTCCAGTTGGATTGTGAGGGCTGTGCCAATTGGAATTATTAGAGTTCCAAAATTTATATTCCATGTGGTTTGACTGTGTTTGATGAGGGCAGCCGGCAGTATGTTTATCTTAGACAGCAGTTTTTATCTCGAGAAATTGGAAACATCAATTCATCCGATCTAACATATGATATTGAATTTCACAACAACTTGTTTTATATACTTTGTGACACCAAAATAATCATGGATCAACAAAAGATTAAGCATATTTGTTTAAAACATATCTATTTTCTCCATAAGTACTTCAATTGAGAATGCAAAACTTACCTATTCAACACTAACGCTTTTGTCTTATCAGTAAAAGCCTTCTCCAGTTTATCTGAGTCCAACGACCAATAAGGTGGATCAAGGCCTACATAGACCTGCCATTTTCCACTATCCATGAGAAATGTAAAAATGGAAAAACAGGAAAAAAAAAACAATTGATGCGATGATAAGCGTAACATACAGGAACTCCTCCAGCAAGCTTAATACAGGTATCATATGTTTCGTATGATGGATCAAAGAGGATAACCTCATCACCTTGATCAATTACTGGTCCGGGGAATCACATAGCAATTAAGCACTATAATAATCAGTTCACATACACTAAATTGAATAGATCATTTAGAAATTAGTAGTAAATATGAAATTAGACTTAATATATGTAAAATATACTTGCAAACATTGTTGAGGCGAAGGCCTCCGATTGGCCACAGCAAATGACTATATCTGTAAGCGGATCAACGTTAATCCCATGCATTTCTTTCATCTTAAGAGCTACATAGCTGCAAATCCCCTGTGCATGCCTTCATCGTAGGAAAAATCAACCCGAGAGAGAGAGAGAGAGAGGGAGCTCATCAGTTAATCATCTATCACAAAAATAAAAAATAAATAGAGCAGTTGAATTCGAATGAATTGTTGTTAACCTGTATTGATTGAAGTCGGAATTGATGGCGGAAACGGCAGCATTCTTAATGTAAGCAGGAGCAGGGAAATCGGGAAACCCCTCAGCAAGGTTGATGGCGTTGCATCTTTGAGCAAGGTAGGATAATTGCTGGATGGGAGAGGGTGCAAGAGTTTTGGCTACACTGGATAACTTCTTTTCCATATTCAGAATGGTAACAATTACAATCCTGTGTATTTGATGAACACAGCAGTTAAGATGTACTCATAATTCTTTTTGGGTTTTGATGAATATTATCTGGGCTCGAGCCCATTGGGCTCATGAATTCCAATCCAACGTTTCTCTCTCGCTCACTCACTTTTTTTTTTTTTTTTTTTTTCTTTTTCATTTTTTTCCTCGTAAAGTATGAAGTATTATTATACTCCCGTCCCACGTATTTTTATCCACTTTTTATTTTGGGGTATCCCACGTATTTTTACCCATTTCATTTTTGGCAAAAATACATAATATTTTATTACCTACTTATTACAATTCCAACAACTTTAATTACTTTTTTACACTTTATTCATCATTCCCAATAACTTTATTCACTTTTTCTTTTTAAATTACTAATTTATCTCTACTTTCTCTTACATTATATATTAAAAAAATAAAATGTCTTAATCTACGTGCCCGTACAAACGGGTAAAAATACCGGGACGGAGGGAGTACATTTATACTGCCATTCAACTTTCAAGTGTTAACACAGCGTGTTAAATCGAAAGCGTTGATTTAATTATGGATTTGAATTTAGATTTCACCTTGTATTTCAATGGATCGTGTTTGGATTTCAGAATTTTGTGCTACTTTCAAATTTAAAAAAATATTTTTATTTAAGATATTCACAAAATAAAGAGGGAGTCTCACGTGAGTCCATTCACACGAACACCCTATTTTTTCAAAATTAATTTATAATATGTGAAAAAAATAATAGATAACCTAATACTCATTGATTTTTTATTTTTAATACTCCCTTCGTCCCGTCCTTATGGTTACGTTTATTTTTTGCACGGGAATTTATGAATATAGTATTTTAATGTCTATTGAGGTGAGAGAAATAATAATTTAATGTAAAGTGGATAGGTGTATTAGTGGGATGTGTGGTCCATGAAGAGAAAATTAATTAATTCTTGGAAGAAGCGCGAAGGGAGGTAATCAGGAAATGAAAGAAAAAGAGGAATAGGAGAGAATAATACCTGGAAGAAGAACACGAGCACACCATATAAAAGGAACACTAACCGCCGGAAAAATCGAAGGGAGAAGAAAGAGGAAGCGAGAAAAGATAAACTGGCAGAAAAAGTTTTAAAATTCAAAATTCAAATCAAACAGTTGCACCCCCAAATACCAGATATACCCTCCCATCAGAACCAAAATATCTTAAAGCGGCGCAGATAATGCGATAAAACAGGAATGTATCAGGAAGGAGGCAAAGATTGCGAACAACAAAGAGCCGAGATGGAAGGAACCCTAATGTTGCAGGCACCGAAGTATGAGGGATATAACCTATGAAGTACGATTCGACCCTGAACAATCTCAGATCATGAAATTATTCAGGCTCGAGGGGCTAATGTTATGTGTATTATATCCCTCATAATGTATTAGACCCAATGGACCCAACAGACCCATGATACTTGGAATGGTAGGCCCAATCACTCGGCGTCCGAATCGGATGAGGGAATTAAAGCAGCCCAATAAGGAATATAGCAGTCCGGAAGCCCGGCCCAGAACGAATAAGGACGAACCCGCCGAACTAGTACGAAATCAAGAAACACCCTCAACTTCGGAGAGACACCTCGACAGTCATCCCCCCTAGCCAAGACCTTGGATCGACTAATCGGCACCGAAAGCCAACCTGTCCGAAGACCAAAGGAGGACGGCGAGAGCAAGATAATGAAGGACAGACATCATAATGAAATAATACAGGTACCGCAGGCTAGAAGACAACGCTAACGGGAATATAAGATATCTTGGACAACAATCTTAACTAGAAGACAACAGCTGACTGGCACACCCTGTTCCAACGACCAATATGAGGCTAGCAAAGGACGGAGACACCCTGCAAACCCCCTGCAGTGCAACAAACGGCGCTCAGACTCCTCCTGCATATGGCCGGCGTACCGGGCATCTTCATTAAAGACGGCTTGTCTTCATCCAGGTGGAGCAAGACGATTGGCTCGGATTTAGGGTTTTAGGCAATATAAATAGTCTATCTCGCAGGAGAGAGGCAGAACATTTTTTAGATTCACTTTAGACATTATACTTGTAAAAAAATGGGAGAAACGAGTTTTGTTATAAGGGAGAGTAATAAAATTGATTGTGTTCTTTGGTGGGAATTGATTATTTGATAGACTTTAATCTCTTTATTTGTCTTGATTGGTGGTTGATTATGTTGGATGACATTTGTTCTTATTCTCATTAATTAAACACCTCAATCCTTCCCATACTAAATTAAAGAGCAAAGAAGAGCCGTCAATAATAATAATAATAATAATAAAAAAGAGATTAAGTTAAAGTTCGATTTAACTATAAATAGCTTGAATTGAAAATTAACTCAAGAAAAATGTCAATAAAAAAGTAAAATGTCTGTAAAAAGTTGGGTAGAAAGTTAAAGAAAAGTACATGGTTAAAAAAAAATAAAAATTGAGGGGGTAAAAAAGTAAATGAGCTGTTGATTAAATGATAAATGGGACAAAAACACTGGCCCACAAATTCATAAACAATCGTCTAACGGGCCCACAACACAAATAATCTCAGCTGCTTATAAATCACCTGGAATAAAAGTAAAATTATTCTTACACCAACGGCCACAATCTGTAGCTAACCCTAATCACGCAAAAAGGGCAATCGCAGCCGTCGAAATAATTTTTGAAATATTCGTTTCGAAATTCAAATTCAGTGGCATTATAGTTAATAAGGAAACAATCAAGCCTAGTAATATAAGAGAGGGGTGGTTGGAACCGCTATAATGATCATCGTCTCATTCTCGTTCCACATGAAAAATCCCCTTCTTTTCTCTCTCTAAGAAAAAGGAGTTTTCTCTCTCTAGCTAAAAAGAAAAGGAAAATACTCCAAATAGGTTTCGTCCGTATCCGAAATATTCTTCCATACTCCCATTCTCATCTGACACAAAAGAACACGCAATTATTGTGTAATATCGGTGTTCTCTAGGATTTCAGTTCTCTCTTGTATTCGATCGACGCAACGATGTCGTTAAGGCCGAACGCAAAGACAGAGATTCGCCGGAGTCGCTACAAGGTGGCGGTGGATGCGGAGGAGGGACGCCGGCGTCGGGAGGATAACATGGTTGAGATCCGGAAGAATAAAAGAGAGGAAAATTTGCTAAAGAAGCGTCGGGAGGGGCTTCAAGCTCAGCAATTGCAGCCTACTGTTACCGCTCCGCAGCTTGATAAGAAGGTAATATTTATTATTTTTATTATCGCTTAGTGTAATCATATCATGGGGTTTGGATCTGATCATATAGAATTGATTGCTTGATTGCTGAATCCGATGCGATTATTTTGCCTCCTTTGTCACTAATTTTAGTACCTGTACCTCTGTGATTTTATATATATATATTTAATTTGAATATTATATTATACTTATTCTGAACGGTGATTAAATCTAGTCGGATTTAGGTTAATAGTTAAAGTCTTCAGTTCTTCATGACATGCAATATTGTTTCTCCAATAGTATTTGGGGCATCAGTTAGAGATATATATTCCTTTCAGATGTATTCGGAGTATACTTAGCTCGTTGTTTTAATTGTGGATTGCATGCGATGCTTTACAGTTAGAAAGTGTTCCTGTGATGGTTGCTGGTGTTTGGTCAAATGATGGCGTGCTGCAGCTTGAGTCAACGACCCAGTTTCGTAAACTTCTTTCAATAGGTACCTAGTTAATACTGTCTATGGTGAATCTGAAATAGGTTTGTTTCACCTTTTCTTCTTGAGTTTATTTGATTCTTATGCTTAGTTATAATGTTTAACAGAGCGAAATCCACCAATTGAGGAAGTGATACAATCTGGAGTTGTACCTCGATTTGTCGAGTTTCTTGGAAGAGATGATTACCCACAACTTCAGGCAAATATTTTTGTCCTGTTACTTGTTAGTGCTATGGTTGATGGAATATTACATCACTTTCATTGATTACTGACTTTGTTTTATTCTAGTTCGAGGCAGCATGGGCGCTCACAAACATTGCGTCTGGTACATCGGACAACACCAAGGTTGTGATTGATCATGGTGCTGTACCAATATTTGTGAAACTTCTTAATTCTCCGAGTGATGATGTTCGTGAGCAGGTATGCATAAAAATATGTAATCACACCATCATTTGCTTATAATATCTTTTTAGCTTATATAGACAAAACCGACAAAAATGATCTTTTCGATCGGTTATAGGATTATTTTGATTTTGTTTCAACTATGTTTTGCAGGCAGTTTGGGCGTTAGGAAACGTGGCTGGTGACTCACCAAATTGTCGTGATCTTGTCCTTGGTTACGGAGCTTTAATGCCGTTATTAGCTCAATTTAATGATCAAGCAAAGTTATCCATGTTGAGAAATGCAACGTGGACTCTATCCAACTTCTGTAGGGGAAAACCACAACCTCAGTTTGACCAGGTTTGGCATTTGGTTTGCTATGATGCTTTTTTGCCAACAATTCAATTGCAATCTATATCTTTCATGTTGTACCCCTTGAGCAGGTGAAGCCAGCCCTTCCTGCTCTTGCTCAACTTATACTTACGAATGATGAAGAAGTCCTAACTGATGCCTGCTGGGCACTTTCATATCTATCTGATGGTATTAATGACAAAATCCATGCTGTGATTGAGTCTGGAGTGTGTCCTCGTCTCGTTGAGCTTTTATTGTAAGTTAAAGCATATGTGGGTATTTTCCCCGAGTGTCACTTTTATGAATTATTGTATCCTTTATGTTTACCTGTTGATATTATTCTTGTATTTTACTCAATCTTTTGGGGTTTCACAGGCATCCATCACCATCTGTTTTGATTCCTGCCCTGCGTACTGTTGGTAATATTGTGACTGGTGATGATATGCAGACTCAGGTATCTGGTTGAATCCCTCTAAAAATCCCACTGTATCTTTGTTATTATTATAGTCTGAAAAGGGCCTGTTCTATTTTGTAGCATGTTTTAACCCTTGTCAAATATAAATGACTAAACTTCTGTGTTCCTTTCAAAATTGTTCTTGGTAGAAGTATTGGAACCTGACTCTGATCCTTTCAATCATTTAGGCCATCATTGATAATAGGGCTCTTCCCTGCCTGCATAGTTTGTTGACGCATAATCATAAGAAAAGTATTAAGAAGGAAGCTTGTTGGACTATCTCAAACATCACTGCGGGAAATAGGGATCAGATCCAGGTATGTGGGCTTGGATGAAGATATTTTAATCATTTCTGTTCTTATTGCATTCGTTGTTACATGTACAAGGGAGTATCATGCCTTAAATTTGTACTATTTGAATGCATTTTGTTTTTTAAGATTGTAGTTTTTTTTTCCGAACCCTTCAATTTTGTTCTTCCTGATACATTCTTTTGCTTTATAAGTTTTGTAGCGCTTTCAAATATTTGAGTCTTTTCATTTGAATGGACAGGCTGTGATTGATGCTGGTATCATTGCCCCTCTCGTTGCTCTGCTTCAAAGTGCTGAATTTGAGATAAAGAAAGAAGCTGCATGGGCTATTTCGAATGCAACTTCTGGTGGAACTAATGACCAGATCAAGTATGATACTTGCTTCTTAAACTATCTGTGTTGTTATTACATTTTATTAACAGGTGAAACTTATTCAACAGGTTTTTGGTTCGTGAGGGATGTATAAAACCACTGTGTGATCTTTTGGTGTGCCCCGACCCAAGAATTGTCACTGTCTGCTTGGAAGGTCTGGAGAACATTTTGAAGGTTGGAGAAGTTGAGAAGAACCAAGGAAACACTGGAGATGTTAATGTCTTTGCCCAGATGATTGATGAGGCAGAAGGCCTAGAAAAGATTGAAAACCTTCAGAGCCATGACAACAATGAAATCTATGAGAAAGCAGTGAAGATTCTTGAGACATATTGGTTGGAGGAGGACGACGATCAGCTGGTCTCTGATGATGCTCCACAATCTGGCTTCAACTTTGGAGGTGGTGGCCTTCCAGTTCCATCGGGGGGCTTTAAATTCGGTTGAAGGTAAAGTCAATGTGATTTTTTAAATTTAATTTGATGATTTATTTTACATGTAATTATTGGATGTGGTCATTGAGTGTCGAGCATGATCAGATCCTCTTCATTTTGTGCAAATTACAGAGTCTGTTGAGAAAGATTGTTGAGTAGATCAGGGTCATTGAAATGATGTCGGAGTCTGTCTGGTGGGCAGCATTGGTCTAAGTTGTTCGTGTAAGGTACTGTGGATTGTGAATCAGGAGATAACGTCCGCTGCGTGCTGCTTTTGTTCTTGGGTGGGTGGGTTGGGGGGGTGTCGAATAATGAAAAAGGGTCATGTTTGGGGGGTGGGGTGGGTTGGGAGCTGGGTTGGCTATTTTCAGAGTTTGCTATACTTCTTTTCAAGACAAACTGCTCGAGAATTAGAGTCCCCTTTTTTGTTATTCGGGTCGTAGTGTTGGTTATTTTTTCATATTTAATGGAAAAATAACGTTAATATTTATGTAATATTATTATATGGAAATCTTTTTTTCCATGAATTCGGAGTAAATAAGGGGAAATCATCGGAGTCTTCATTTGTAATCTTTTGTGAATGCACTGAGCTAGTGAGCTTTGCTTTTCTTGTGATCAAACATATACGACAAGGTGATTGAGAATTTTGATGTTTGGAAATTACAAGTCACGTATTAAAGCATAGTATTTGGTTTATATTCTGCAGATTTCGTTATTTAATTTATTTATTTATGCAACTATATTTTAAGTTAATTAAGGATTATTTATTACTTCTTACAAAGGATATTGCCATTAATGTTATTATCAATGTGGAGATTTGTTTTTCCGCAATGGGCTTTGCTTGAAACTGAATTTTAAAGTATGATGGGTTGAAATAGTATTATTGGGCTTTTGTTGGGATGACGAAATGCCAAATTTTCTAACTTAATGGCGATAATAGGGTGTATGTAACATGTTCATACTTCATCATTTAAAGTGACAATTTACATTATGAACAAAAGTGATAAATCAATATTGGAATCATTATGTGAGACTTTATAATAAATGGTAATTAACGTACATTTGCGATAGATATGTATATTTGGCAGCACATGGAGATTGTATGCAGCATTGTTGTTTCCTTATCAGTAAAATATCTCGATATAGCAAATACCTCCCACGATAACCAAGAAAATCTGTTTTCTTGCTTAAACATCCAAACCTGTCAGATATAGCTTAAATTAATGTAATTCTTCTGTATAACAACTTAAATGCATTATTCGTACCTCATATATAGAATCTTAATGCTGAATATGGTATTTCTTTTATTATTTTGATTAACGCACATAATAGTCTTTTCCTCCCATATTTTTATTTCTTCACATTATTTATTTTATTTCATCTTGTCTATCATGCACATTTCTAATGGAGCAATAGTAATCAGACAACATTAACACCTTCCATGATAATGTTACCTTTTTTCTTTTCTTTTTTCTTCAAAATCCAACAACTATATTAACTTTCTCTTATTAAATTATCTTAATTTACACTAAAAAGTTACATTACACTTTCTTAATCCTTCTCTCTTATACATGAAAATATATGGGGCATAGAGAGAGTATATGTGATCATAATGTAAATAAAAACTTATGTCGTTATACAAAACCACTCAACTATTGACTGATTTTATATTTTTGCTACACATTTTATAAATTAATTAAAGAATTTTCTGTCCGACATTGGATGATCCTTAAAATGGATACTTTGTTTATTTTATGTTTGAATAAACTGACAATGAAACTTTAAAGAAAAATAATAATAATAAACCCGAATACATAAGTAGTCGGTTGAAAATTAATTTACCATACATCTAAATGTTAGTGAGCATTTATAAAATACAGTTTCCATATGTAGTTTTAGAGTTAAATATGAATAAGGGGTGCATGTGACTTCAAAGTGGATTTTAAAATAAATAGAAGTATATATTTAATATTAGGTCAAACAATTAAATAATTAAATAGAGCGTCCATAAAACATTGGATTATAGAGTACGAATAACATTGGAGCAGATTCTTACACATCAGAAGACAGCTTTTATTATTTGCACCTTTCACTCGCTCCGTTTCTAGCCCTAAACTAAATGCTACACCGCCCCTAAATACTTATTCCATGTTTTTTATTTTTTTATTTTGTTTAATATGGAATTAAAGAAAATTTGTTTTGATCAATATTATTGGTTTTTAAAGATACCGCAATTTTTTAGGTTATTATAAGTAAATTATAAAATATGTTATTTATATTAGGTAAGAGTAATAAATATGTAATTAAAATATACTTTTAAGATTGTGTATCGATAAGAGGTTTCTTTTTTGAATTGTGAAGTTTAATGTAAAACGGACGAAAACGAAAGGTACTTTATCTATATAAAAACATACTTTAACAACGAGTTTACCCATCTCACAATTCTTCTTACATACTCCTTCCGTCCCACGATTATTGTTACACTTACTATAAAGGGAGTCTCATAATTAATATTACATTTCTATTTTTGGATAATGGGACCCACACAAAATTATTAAATATCTCTGTTGGGCCCACAACACTCCACTAATACAACTACCCCAACTACCCACTTTATATTAAAATATTATTTTTCTCACCTCACAACACATTAAAATACAATACTCCTTAATTTCCGTGTAAACAGTAAACGTAACAACAATTGCGGGACGGAGGGAGTAATTACCGTGTCACAAAAGACTTTGTCAAAAGGAAATGAGTACGTTATCGATGGATGGAGAAAATAATATTTTATTAAAAAATTTTACTTGATCCATAAAAAGTGATACTGGTTACATAAATAATTTATGAACAAACTTGAGAAAACAATTGGCAAAAACTTGTGTGTACCCAGGCACACAGGGGCACACGTTGTGCGTCTTTAAAATTTTGTATTAAATTGTATACCCTTTAGTATAAAGATGTGTACCCTTTATTTCCTAAAAATAAATAAATAATATTAATGAAAATTGTATACCTTTATATCAAAATGGTGTATCCTTATTAATTAAAATTTATACCTTTTAGAATAAAATAATATACCCATAATACTAAATTTTAAAGGCGTACGTGTGCACCGAACGCACTTGTTCGTGACAAAATTTATAATTTAAGTTTATAACATTTTAAAAGTAATAGGAGTAATTAGTTAAGCCAACAAAAAACGGTTTCATCTAGGAAGGTCTCTGTAAGTATGGCTAAAAAAAAATTAATATATTGGAGTACTATTTTTTTTTCTAATGGATTCTGTCACTAATTTCCCCTGATTTCTATTATTGCACATATCACAGAGATTATTATTTTATAATGAAAAAAAAAAGTGACGTGAAATATTCTTAATTAGAATATGGACTTATGCAGTACTCTCTGTTTAAAATTAATAAAAATAATAATCATAAAATTTTAAGTATATTACGGTTTTTTTTAATGATTGAAGGTATGGATGTCAACGTGCCGGGTCTGGGGCGGTCACCCAACCACCGGGTCCGACCAGTTTTAAAGGTGCCCGATCCGGACCCGCACGGATCTTATTTTTTAGACCCATACTCAAACGGGACGGGTCCGGTCCGCCCAGTTCTCCTTTTTTAAATTTTTTAATTTTTTTTAAATTTTATGTGCACCCTTAAATCACTACCTTTCTCACTTCATCATTCTCCATAATTTCAAATAATAATTATGTTAAAAATAAAAATAAAATATAAATAATAAAAATAATCATAAAATTAGTAGTAAATTAATAGAATTTTAAATAATTATTAAAATAAAAAATATAATGAATATATTTTGAACGAATCAGGCCGGATACCCACATGTCTGAAGTAATACACGGACCCCAACCCATTTCAAAACGGATCCGGGGCGAGTCTGGTCCGGCCATGTTGTGTGGGTCGGGCCCAAATTTACGCCCCTAATTGAAGGGGGCCCTCGTAGTCGTGGTTTATGATATCATCCGAAAAGTCATTTTCTAAAGTAGATTATAATATGGGGAAAAATATTTTAAATTAGTCAAAAAGTTAAAACGTCAACTCAATTTCATTGGAAAACCGTAGAGTACTATCAAATCAATTCAGTATTTATTCATTTGTTTATTTATTATGACCTCCATCCGTTTATAAGGTGTTCATTTTACTATTTTTGGTGTTCGGTTCAAAATTATCTATTTTTCATATTTAGTAAAAAAGTACTCCCTCCGTCCCGTTTCAATATTTACATTTGTTTTTTGCACGTTGATTAAAAAGTATAATATTTTAATAGATAGTGAATGGAAATATATAATTTTTAATGTAAAGTGGATAGGTGTATTAGTGTTAGATGATATATTAATTATTTTAGGTGGGTCTCATATTCCAAAAAGAAAAACGTAAACATTGAAATGAGACGTGCAAAATAGAAACGTAAAAATTGAAATGGGACGGAGGGAGTATACAATATGACCCACCACTTCTCTCCAATACAACTACCCACTTTACATATAATAATACTGTACTCCTTAATCTACATACAAAAAACAAACGGACACCTTAGAACCAGACGGAAGGAGTATAGGAGTATTATATTTACATTTTTACGAAGTATATTACTCCTATTATATTATATTACCTACGTCCCACAACAAGGAGTGCATTTTACCATTTTCATCCGTCCCAACACAAGAGGTGCATTTCTCTTTATTTTAGTAAATGAGACTCACACACCATACTAATACACCTACTCACTATACATTAAAATGTTATTCTCTCACCTAAATTACCCCAACTATCCATTAAATATTATATCCCTCAATTTACGTGAAAAAAAGTTTCGTCACTCTTTTTGTGGAACGGATGGAGTAGTTTAAATTTTACAATTTAAATTGAGTACTAATTAGGAGTAGAAAATAGTAGGTGTTTGAAATTTTTTTTTTTTTGATAAATGGGTAAATCTTTGTGATACTGTTATACGGTGGGATCATTTTGTAATTTCGTAATTAGTTACTCCCTCCGTCTACCAGAAATATACTCCCTCCCTCCGTCCGAAAGAGAGTCTTTTTTCCATTTTGGTCGTCCGTTCCAAAGAGGGTCATTTCCTTTTTTACACACATGGGACCCACACACACCCACTAATACAACTAAAATATAGGGTTCACACTCCCACTAATACAACTACCCACTATACATTAAATAACAATACTACTTAATCAATGTGCACAAAAGCAAAATGTCCTCTTTCGGGCGGATGAAGGGAGTATATATTTTTCTATTTTGGGCATAAGCATCAAATGTATACATTTCACTTGTTGCACACATGGGACCCACACACATTAGTAATACATTTAATATATGCGACTCACACACCCTACTAATACAACTACGTACTACACATTAAATAATAACACTCCTTAATCCACGTGCAAAAACAAATGCATACTTTAAGGGAGGACGGAAAGAGTATTACTTTTGATATAAAATGATTATATTATTTAATAATTATATTTTAAATTATTCATTAAATAGTTCACTGCACTATTATCACTTTTCAACAATTGAGTATCAACTTTTATTAATGATGTTATCACTTTCTATCCATTTTTATGTGAAACGGTCACGCATAAGTATTTGTCTTTGATGTTATGAATTATTATAAAGTAATCAAATTACAGTATAATCGCTTTTTATTAATTCGAATATTAACTTTTATTCAAATGTGATAATTTCCATTTCACAATAGTCTTTTTCGCTCTCACTTTGTCTTTATAATTAAAGTTATGATAGAAGTTTTTTTTGTTTTTAATTTTTTAAATTTTCTTTCTTTACGAGGTATGTGAATCATTTTGTGAGTAATAATGTCTTGATAATTTAAGTTATAGTAGTAGTATTTTTTTTTTCTGTACGAGATATGTGAGTCATTCTGTGAGTAACAATGTCATGTTGTTGGTGTTTTAAGTCTTACATTAATCATTTTGTAATAGGTGGTCAAACATCTAAGCATCATACAACACACAGGACAATGCTGAAGGTCCTGCTGAGGTTCGACATGCCGAAGTACCGAGGTCCGAGGTTCGAAGTCCGACTGATCGAGGTTCAAACTATCGACCGACCTAGGTTCGAAGTTCGAGCTACGAGGTCCGAACTACCGACCGACCGAGGTTCGAGCCACCGAGGTCTGTAGTGCCAAAGTCCTAGCTTTTGATGTTCGTAGTGCCGAGGTCCGAGCTGTCGGGGTCCGTAATACAGATTTCTGTCCTGCCAAGCTCTCCATGCCGAAGCCTAATTCTGAAGTCTTCCAGAGCTAGAGTCCTTAGAATGACTAGTGGATGACTTGTCAAATCATCTGTCACATCATTGTCAGACTTTTCCATCTCCCAAAGCAACCTTTCACAACCCCAAAGGTCAAGAGCAAGATTCGTATCTCCCGCATTTAATGTCCACTTGCTACTAGCCTATAACATCTATTGCTAGAATAATAGACTTACCCCACTTGTATAATAGGGGAGCCGCACCCTCATCTTCAACTCTTAACATATTCTTTCAACTCTAAAGACAGGCAACTCAGTTTTGGAGATAATTTCAATTTTTGCTGGTTTTTCTAAATTATGATCGATCTGCTACTTATTAATAACAAATGCATGTGATCTATTTTAAAAATAAATAAATACAATATATAAATATTTTTACATCGAACGTTTTATTTTATTTTTTAAAATTAATGATTAATTTTCATTTTTATTAAAAATTTTTCATTAATTATTCATGTGGATAAATACCACTTTTAATTAATTATGTTCTCCTACGTCCCCACTTTAAAGATTATTTTGTCGCTAAGTATTAATTTTGTTTTATTTTTATTTTTATTTTTATGTGACCCACAAAAATTAATTAGCTCAAGATATATAAATACACACAAATTAATATAAAAACACACCACATAATAAAATATTATATTTATTAATTTAGCACATAAAATTACTATGTTTCACTAAACTCAATTCACTGAAACAATTGCATTTTAAATATGTTCCGTTAGAATTCGCAGTTTTATTTGATGGCAAAAGAATAGAATTAATCTCATTAATTATTAATACAAGGAAATTTCATAAAAATTTATAATTTTCTCGTCTATTCATATTTTTTAAAAAATGAGTAATTTTTTTTCCGTTGTCTATGTTGTTCAATCAATATGATAAATAATTCCACAAAAAATTAAATGGATAAAAAATTGCAACAATTTGAAAACTTTCTCAATAATGTATTTTAAAATACTCTATCCGTCCCAGCGACTATTTTTTCCATTTTAGTTGTCTCACCCAAAAAGTCCACTTCCATTTTTTACACACATGAGACTCACACATATCTACTAATACAATTAAAATATGAGAATCATACTTCCACTAATACAACTACCCATTACATATTAAATAATAATTTTTCTTAATTCACGTGCTAAAAAGTAAAAATTATCCTTAGTGTCGGGACAGGCATGTATACATTTTAAAATACTAGTATCAAAACCAAAACACACAGAATTGCATTAATGATGGAGTTAATTGCATAATTTATGAGAAAGTAGTTCGTTGATTTGTGGCAACAGAATCAGGGCAGGAGGGAATCGAAGGGCTGAGATTAAGTGCAGTGCAGTTCAAAATTTGAAATCTGTGGAGGGTATTATAGTCAATGGACAAAAATCTAGAGTCAGCTAGGGTTTCGTGTATCGCTGGTCTTCCATCATTTTCTGATGGGGAGATATAAAATGATTAGATCAGCCACAAAACCTGCACTCACTACACACTCACTCATCATCTCTCATCACTAAAATCTCCTCTAATTTTATTTTTTATCCTTAATTTCCTTTTAAAAATTTTAATTTTAATTTAATTTCTGCATTTTGTTCGTGTGATGATCATGTCAGTTTCTGAATAAACCTCTGTCGCACCTACCCGGATTGCAGTGTGGGCGTTCGTTTCTTCATCTTCTTCTCTCGATTTTGTTTGAACTTCACACTCTGATGATATGGATCTGAAAGTAGATAAGGTGAGAAATCGAGCGATTACTCCACATTTGCTTGAAGATCAAAACCGTTTACGCATTTTTATATCTTCTATTTTGTGCAGAAAGCAGATTGCGATGAGAAAAATAGCAACAGTCCGTTGAAGATTTGCAGCCACTGTCACACCTCGAGAACTCCTCTATGGAGAGGCGGTCCATCTGGACCCAAGGTACACTCTACATTTCGTTTCGATTCGATGAGAGAGATTTGTGAGGCTGACGGTTGATTCGATTATCAGTCATTGTGCAATGCCTGCGGGATCAAATACAATAAGAAGAAGAGGCAACTTCTGGGATTGGATACCGGAAAACCTAGCAAGAAGAAGAAACGAACGAGTGTTCATCGGAGTAGCGAGCTTCGAGAGATCCTAAAAATGACGTTGGGAAGTGAGATGGTGTTGCAGAGATCGGCGAAGCTGATTAGCAAGTTGAGGGAGGAAGAGCGGGCGGCGATACTCTTGATGACTCTTTCCTGTGGATCTGTTTACGCTTAGTCCGCTAGTACTCACCGCTCCTCCGCTTGTACCTCAATCAATTCATGGCAGGGAAATGCTAACCTAATTTGTAATCTTAGTTTGGGAGAAATGTAGGTTTTATTTGCTAATTAATTATTGTTAGGATGCACTGATGTAATGACTAACGATGATTATTTTAGTCATGTTTTTTTCCTAAGTAGAATTAATTCCATATATTTTCATTTTTGACTTGTGAAGATACCTATTAATGCATCATCTTTTCTCGATTTAGCATTTGTTTATGAGCACCACTTTTTTGCTAGTACATATGTTTTGTGTACGTTGAAAAGTAGAGTTAAAATGCCTGGATTTTTTCTTATTCTTTTTTTGGACAAAAGGAATACAAACGTAAAGTGTGACGTTTTTTTTTTAAAAACTAATGAGTATTAAATATTTTTTAATTGTTATGGATATATGAATATGAATTAAAAGTCACATATAATACATTTGTACATGAGCTTATATGACAAAAGTAAGGTATAATCGAAGTTAGAAGAGAGATATAGTTGAGATTTTTTTTTCTTTAATATAGATAAAATTTTAAGGATAATCCTCTTATGATCATCTCAAATTTCGACCGCTTCAAAAGGTGTATACTTCAAAATTTTTTTATCCTAAAATTCATAATCTTCAATTTTTTTTAAAAAATAATTTTTTATTCAAGCATTAATATTATTTTAACTTATTTATTATTGAAGAAATAATAGTATTTTTATAATAAAATGTTATACCTTGAACACATGCACAAGAAATCATCTCAACCCAACTCAATGCCTTGATACACAAGAAAGCAACTCAAATTTTAATCAATTTCTATTGGATTTTTAATATTACTTTTGTTATAAATTACTAAAAAGTCTGACGGTAATACTGATCAATTAATTAATGCTCCTTTAGTCTCCTAAAAACTTTCGTTATTTATTTATCTCAAAACTTCCTTCATTACCTATATTTTTAATATACTATATTTATATATTAATTTTTAAATTAATATAATATTACAAAATCTCAAACAAACATGAATTTGCATTATTCATATTAGTTTTGTATAAATAAAAATAAATATATAAGATATATATTATTACATTATTGTCATAGTATATTAGCCTACATATATTAATTAAATATAAATATACTTATTAAAAAAAATGCAGGAGAAATGAAAACTTAGGATTCTTTTAATGCCAAAAGAATACAACGGAATTAAACCGAATTTTAACAATTTTTTAAAGGGACGTACATTCCCAAAATTAAAAGGAAAAAGAAAAAGGAGAGAGAGATAGAGACGTTAGTGTGGCTTAAGACTTAAAGACGATAATAAAAGAGCAATTTGGGTTTTGGCAAAGCAATTTGGAAATTGTTTTAATTTTGATATATTTATTTTTTTCAAAATGATGCATGTTGGGATTGGAGAGTGACGCATCATGATAGAGTATTGGTGGGCTGGATGTATAGTTCCAATTTCATTTAATGTTGATCACTCCAATTTCACCTCCCTTACATTATTACTATGGGGCCCTACTTCACGATTTATTCATGGCCCATCTTATTGGGCCGTCTAACCTAATTTATTATGTCTTCACTCCAACAAATTTCTTCCGCGCTACCTCCAATTAATAGTAATTCACTTTTCACCCTACAAAACCAAGGCACAGGATATTTTGTAACACATTAGTGTGATATCTCCTTTAACATCTGCTTATGAAATGATACGTGTGTTGGAGATTTAGGGTATAATTTTCATTCTCTCTCTTAATTGTTTCTCATCTAATGGAGTGACACAAGAGATGTCACATCAAAGTATTGGTGCATAAGACACCCACATAATAATTTAATTTTAAAAAAAAATATCCATTACACTTTATTTTAAATCCATTGACCCAAAAGTACCGTGCACAAATAATAACCCTAAACAAATTAAGGAATGAAAAATTTTGAGTGTGTGACATTTTCTTTAATAAAAATAAAATGAATTTATGAGGTAATATTATCTAAGCTCATGCTGCTTCTAGCTAATTCAAGTAGCGCGGAGAGTCCAGCAACAACTAGAACCAACCGCCATGTGTACCACCCGGACACGTGTCGTCACCATTATAAGCCAACGCATCATCCTCGGTGTCCATATATTTCAAAACGTTGATCTCGTAATTTCAAGCCAGAATTTGATCAGACGTTGTAATAGAAATAAGAAATTATGCAATCAAGATTATCCACCGCCGGCGTGAGGTTCAACCGGATTCTGTTCCCGGGTGCCGGCAAACAGAGCCTCGGTGTTGAACACCAAGTGCGTTATAACATTTCGATTTGATCATAAATTAGTGTTATGAATTACGAGAGTAAGATTGGATCATCACTTATTGCGTGATGAGGAGAGAATTCTATATTATATACACTTGATTACAATATGATAAAATGGTAAGGATACAACAGATTGCTATAAGTGCGCAATCACACAAGATATACAAGGAATAAAAATATACACAATATATTTATCTCTCTCCCCTAATACCCCCGTCAAGTGTTGCGTGGTGTAAACAAAAGCACAGCTTGGAACGTAATAGCTCAAAAGCTGGACGTGGCAAACCCTTGGTGAAGATATCAGCAAGCTGAAGCTCAGAAGGAACAAACTGAGTGCGCAGTTTTCTCGAAGAAACAAGTTCACGAATAAAATGACAGTCAATGTCAATGTGCGCGCTTTTGTGCCACAGGATTTTGACTGAGAAAAACGGCACTCTTGTTGTCACAGAATAGGGTCGCCGGCAAGGGGGACGGTTGATGCAGCTTTTTCAACAAATGAAGTAACCAAATGATTTCAGAATTTACATTAGCCAAAGCTCGGTATTCTGATTCACAACTAGAACGTGCAACAGTGGGTTGCTTCTTGGTACTCCAAGAAACAAGGTTGCCTCCCAAAAAAATAGAATACCCATAGGTAGACCGTCGAGTGTCAAGACATCTGGCCCAATCAGCATCCGAATATCCAATAACAGACCTCTCCGGACGACAAGCAAAGTGAAGACCATGATGAAGAGTGCCCTTTACGTATCGAAGGATACGTTTCACCACCAAGAAGTGTTCCTCGGTTGGAGAGTGTAGAAACTGGCTCACTGTATTTACTGCAAAGGAGAGATCTGGCCTAGTAATAGTCAAATACTGCAATGCACCCACCAAAGAGCGATAAATAGTAGGATCACCAAACAAAGTTCCAGCAGCACACAAAGAAGTTGCGGCAGCAAGTGGAGTGGAAACGGGTTTGCAATCCAACATTGCAGCCCGTTCTAAGATTCATGCGCATATTTTGCTTGTCCAATGAAGAGACCATCAGAAGTGTAGGAGACTTCAAGAACCAAAAAATAATTGAGTCGCCTTAAATCTTTAATGTCAAACTCCACATGTGTGCGTGTGATGAACTGCCGAATCAACCCCTCATCATTTCCTGTAAGGATGATATCATCGACGTACAGGAGGAAATACAAAAGAGAGAAACCCTTCTGAAAACAGAATAATGAAGAGTCAGAACGAGTATGGTGGAATCCTAACTTCAACCTATAAGAGTTGAAGCGCTGAAACCAAGCCAAAGGAGCTTGCCGTAGCCCATACAAAACCTTCTTTAAGCGACAGACATGAGTAGGAGCACGCGGATCCAAAAAACCAGGCGGTTGAGCCATGTACACTGGTTTTGTCAAGACCCCATTGAGAAAATCGTTCTTCACATCCAGTTGATGAAGAGACCATCTATGATGCACAACAAGAGCAATAACCATCCGTACAGTTGCAGCTTTAATAACCGGACTAAATGTGTGATGGAAATCTGAACCAGGAACCTGAGTGAACCCCTGAGCAACAAGTCTGGCTTTGTGACGCTCAATGGAGCCATCGGAATGATACTTCGTCCCAAAAACCCACTTAGAGCCAACTATGTTGGTGTTCGGTGGTGGTGCAACTAAATCCCAAGTCTGATTACGCTGTAGGGCATCAATTTCCTCTTGCATTGCAGCCACCCAATGAGGAAATTTGGAAGCCGACTTAAATCCACGAGGCTCAGAACTAGCAGCAAGAGAAGTGAGCAAGGCCGTAGAAGCGAGATCAACTGGATATTTGGGCTTAAAAATACCATCTTTCGCCCGGGTAACCATCCGGTGAGTGGGCGGAACTGGCCGAGGAGGAGGCGGAGGTGGCGGTGCTGGTGGGGACGGCGGTGCTGGTGGTGTGTGCGGAACATGCGGCTCATCCTCTCGAGGAGCAAGAGTGTTGTCAACCGGATTTGAACTACCATCATCAACCACGTCAGGAACCAAGTGAGGTTGTGATGGAGAGAAATCCACAACATCCGAGTCGACATGGTCTGTGAAGGAGGAGACGGGCAAGTCCGAAATGGACTGGCTAGTGCTGCCAGAGAGTGGAAAATGTTGCTCATCAAATATGGCATGACGGGTGATATATATGCGCGCGGAAGAGGGATTGAAACAGCGATAACCCTTATGAGTGCTACTGTAGCCCAGAAAAATATAAGGTCGACTCCGAGGTGACAGCTTATTGGCAACATAATCTCGAAGAAAGAGAAATACCCAGCATCCAAACGGTTTCAAACCATGATAGTGTGGAGAACTATTGAACAACAATTCATATGGAGATTTGTTATTTAGGACCGAAGATGGCAAGCGATTAATCACGAAGACTGCCGTAGCAAAGGCATCAAACCACATAGCTACTGGAGCAAAAACATGAAATAGCATGGAAAGGCTTGTTTCTGTAATGTGTCTGTGTTTCCTTTCTGTTCTCCCGTTTTGCTCAGGTGTATAAGGACAAGAAAACCGATGCAATATACCGTGATTAACCATAAAATCAGCAACTCTTTTGTTCACAAATTCAGTACCACCATCAGATTGAAACACTTTAATTGGTCTAGAAAATTGAGTGCAAACAAACTTGTGAAAACGCACCAACACCTCAAAAAATTCAGATTTAGCACTCAAGGGATAGAGCCACGAGAAACGCGAGAAATCATCAACAAACACAACATAATATCGATATCCACAAGAAGAAATAACAGGAGAAGGACCCCATAAATCACAGTGCACCAAATCAAGTACGCAAGAAGCACGATTTTCATTCAAATCAAATGATAATCGTTTGCTCTTGGCCAACTGACAAGAGGAGCAAACAGTAGGATTCGGCAACAAAGAAGTAACAGATAAGTGTCCAGATTTATTTTAAAAGGAAATAACACTAGGAGCAACATGCCCTAGACGTAAATGCCATAAACTAAAACTAGCTCTCAAATCCTTCTTATGTAGAGCAGCCACTAAAGCTGAACTATCTTTATCCAGAACATAAAGGCCATTCTCACACCTTCCCTGAGCTAGAGTTGCTTTTGTCACCCGATTCTGAATAGTAAAGGACTTGTTAGAGAATAAAACATCAACAGGAGAGTCCGATGTCAACTTGCTAATTGACAATAAATTTTTTGTAAGTTCCGGTACCACCAAGACATCCATCAAATTAATATTAGGAGAAATATTACGTGAACCAACATGAGAAATAGAAATAGAGCACCCATTACCAACAGTAACCAAATTATTACCGGAATATGGCTCAGAGAAGTCCAACTGATTTTGATGAGGGGTCATGTGTGTTGACGCACCGGAGTCAACAAACCAATCAGACGCACCGGACGGAGAAACATTGTAGGCTGCATGAAAGGCCCTGGCGAGTTCACCCGTGTCACTGGTGGAGATGGTCGATTCCTGGCGTTTCCGGCGTCGCTTTGCAGTTGCAAGTAGCGGGGACACTTGTCAGCATAGTGTTCCCCGCGGCACAATTGACAAGGAAGAGTGTATGGCCGGCCACCTCGACCACCACTTCCACCACAGCCACCTTCAGAAAATCCAACCCGGCCTCGAGGCTTGGACTGGGGCGGACGATTGTTGGCGCTGCCTGTACTAGCAACAAAGGCAGCGGGTGCTGGAGACGAGCTGCGGTCCATAGAGCGACTGAGAAGCTCAAACTGAATGGCCTGATGCAATAGACCACGAAAGGGCGGAACCGGTGTCATCGCCATACGAGTATCTGCGAAATTGGCGAAGGAGTGTCCAAGGCCTCTGAGGAACCAGTGGCTCTTGTCACCCTCATCGACAGGCCGGTGGATAGCAGACAACTGATCACAGACAGATTTGAATCGGCGATCGTATTCGGCTACCGACTGATCATCACGGCGAATGGATAACAACTCTTCCCGAAGTTGATGGGCTCGCGACGAGGAGGCGTTGGCGAAGGCCACTTCCAACGCCTTCCAAGCCGAGATGAACGAGGCACAATCAAGAACTTCTGCCATTGCCTCGGGCTCGAGCGTCGCATAGAGAACGCCGAGCAGCTTTTGGTCGCGCATGAACCACGCGGGATAGGCGGGGTTGGGCGACGCCACACCTGCAACCGTGGTGATTGCCTTGAACGGAACCGGAGTGGAGTCATCAAGAAGGTCCAAGAAATCGAAGGTGGTTGCCATGGAGATAAACTGACGGCGCCACATGAGATAGGTATAGAAGGAAAGCTTTATCTGGACTAGGTTAATCATCGCTGTCGTTTGAGAGGAGGGAGGGTTAACAGCCGCGGCAGCCATGGAAGATGGAGAAGAAAACCAGAGACGACGTGAAAGAAGAAGATTAGGATTAGGGTTACGGATCAGACTGATATCATGTTAAACGACCACCTCATCTAAAAGCTTAAGCTTATAGAGAGTTGAATCGTTTAATATTTAATCAGGTTGCACTCTAACACGCCCCCTCACAAGCAGGCGGAGAATTTTTGCCTCAAACCTAGCATGTGGAATTTTCTCATAAATGGGTGTCGGTGAGGTTTGAACTCTTACCTTTGTTAACCATGAGCTCTGATACCATAAGAGAGTAAGATTGGATCATCACTTATTGCGTGATGAGGAGAGAATTCTATATTATATACACTTGATTACAATATGATAAAATGGTAAGGATACAACATATTGCTATAAGTGCGCAATCACACAGGATATACAAGGAATAAAAATATACACAATATATTTTATCTCTCTCCCCTATGCATAATTAACACATCACTCTATTGCAGGAGGTGTATCCTATACGGGGCGAGAAACTCCGACACCTATCGAAAAACGACGGCAATGACAAAGAATCATACATTCCTCCGAAATCACCGAGAGAAACATCGCCGAAACTGGAATCCTCCGTCGTAGCGCCGCCAAAAGAGCCTATAAAGCAACAGAAACGGTCGAATTCGGCAGTTGCCGGTAAGCTGGACGAGATTAGCTGCACCGGTTTCGACGGTAGCTCGTGGCCCGGAGAAGAGAGAGAGACGGACTTGAGGAGACAGAGAGAAGAGCAAGAGCGAGACGATAAGGAATATTATAAGCACCACAAAGCTTCGCCGTTGCCGGAGATGGAGATGGCGGATACGAGAAAGCCTATAACTGTGGCTACCGATGGAAATGCAGGGGACGAGAGTGAAAGGACTGAAGGGGAGTATGGAGGCCGGAGCAGTTGGATACGGCGGAGGAGGCGCTTCGGAGGGCGGCGGAGGTATTCCTGTGGAATGCTATCAGGGGGGATCCTGATTCTCCCCATGGCAGAGTTCTACGGCAGCTACGTGGTGAATATTGGTGACTCATTTTCCGTAGTCTTTTTTTTTTTTTAATATGTAAATTATAAATGTTACTGGATGGCCTTGTATAAGATTTCAGAATTATATTGAATAAGTAAGAGTAAAAATACTCCTAAGTCCTAAATTCAGACATTGAACACAGTATATTTCATTTTATTTGGGGAGAAAAAAAGAGAGGCAAGCCTGTGCAGCAGCATATGTAAAATACAAAAGGGAAGGGGGCATTATTTATGACACCTACCATTCATTATATTGCTTCTATCTGCGTTCACCACCACACGTTTGGACAGAGTTGCTTATACAATATTGTCAGCTCAAAATTCATTCATGTTCTATATTAAAAATAAATGTACTAATCTATGGATATTTGATTAATTTCACTAAATTTATATTTAAGCAGCTGTTTTTACTATGCTTAGAGTAGTGCATAGAATAATCGTTGTATGATATTGATGTATCATCCTTTCGTGGGAGATAAATGCTACACTTTATATCCAAAAAAATCCAAACAGCATAAATTAACACCAATCATCACATATGCCAAGCTTATCTTTTTTACACTTTTTCTAACATTATGCTACACATAATTATACACTATATTCTTCAACTAAATTTGAAATGTATATAATCACAACCATTAATAATGCAGCCGAAGCAAAAATAATGGTCACTTCACTTGCAATTGCAGAATAAATGAGAACAAAGTTATAATTTCCAAATTTATACTACTTGGATACAATTATTGGAGAATTCATGGACAATAATTTGCCTTAAATGTGACATTTATACTTACTTAATAGCCACCTTAATCTACAAATAAGTTATTTATATTCATATGTAAAAGAGTTCAACATTAATTGTACTACAAAGTAAAAATCATTGAGAGTAATTTGATGGAATCTGAAGGGAATTACACTGAATCTTGGTTGCCCTTCTACTTCTTCTTCATTCCAACAACTCCACTTGTCTAATTTCACCTGAAATTTGTAATAAATTTGCATCCTCCCAAGAGAGGAAAAGAAAAAAAGAAGAGCTAATCGGAATCAGAGAAATAAGAGAAGAGAAAGTGTGGTAATTAGAAAGGTAATAAAGGGGTGGCATTTAATTTTAACGGAAATATTATAGTCGTCGGTGTGGGCGGAAGCCGGCGGCGGAGGGGTGTGGAAGTAAAAAGGATAGTAAGACAGAATTGGGTTTGGCGGCGGCGGAGCAAGGAAGTTTGTCGGTGGCGGGTAGTAGGAGCCGCCGCCGCCGCCGTTATAAGGTGGTGTGTAGTAGGATTGCTGCACAGGAGGTGGAGGTGAGAAGTAGTAGACACCGCCTCCTCCACCATTAGTGAGCGGAGGAGGGCAGTTAGGCGGCGGCGGTGGCGGTGGAGAGAGAATGGGTTGACAGGGATTGTCGCAAGAAGAGCACATTGTGCAGGCGATTTGGTCTTTAGTCATGGCAAACGATAAACTACAGAAACAAGTGGAAATTAGAAAGAATAGGAAGAGGACACTATTCGCCATTGTTGAAAGCTTGAAGAAGAAAAAGATTCCAAAGGGTGTAAATCTGTGATTCGGTGGAAAGTGGATAGTTGATTGTCATAAGAGGCTCCATACTTGGTATTTTTATCTGTCACGAAACCATATCTTCATTTCACCAAAAATAAATCCAATAAGCCATGTGCACTTCATTGTTTTGTCCAAACAATTTGCACCAATTTTCATTTAATTATAACGCATAAATACTCGTCTTTATTCTCTTATTTATCAGTGCATCTGTTTATCTAAAAGCACTGTATATATTGTGCACTAAACATAATCCATAAGTATTAAGATATAATGACTACTGAGTGCCATGGAGAATTTATATATTTAAAAGGGATAATAACGTCAAAAATACCAACTTTTACTTAAGTTACAATTTAATCCAAACTTTTAGAATTTGACAAAAAAAAAAAAACTTACAACCTTTTAAATGAGTTGCAAATCAGACCTATGAGTAGAGCTGTTATACCAATCGAGCTGCTCGTCTACTCGGCTCGAAAAAGCTCAAGTTCGGCTCGACTCGTGTTCGTTCGAGCTCGAGTTCGAGCCCTTTTAATACTCGTCAAGTTATCGAGCCGAGCTCGCGAGTGCTCGATATATTTTAATAAATTATAAATAATATATTATAATTAGTATATATATAATACTCCCTCCGTCCCCCAAAGTATTTCACACTTTCCTTTTTCATCTGTCCCTCAAAGTATTTCACACTTTACTTTTACTAAATTTGGTAAAAAATACATTATAACAATACTCACTTTTTACACACATCCCAATATAATACATACTTTTTCACATCTCCCAACAACTTTACACATTTCTCAACAACTTTATACACCTTTTTCATTAAATCAACTAAAATATATATTATCTTTCTTACTTTATACATAAAAATACAAAATTTTTTTAAACTCCACCCACATAAATACATGAAATACTTGTTGGGACGGAGGGAGTATATATTATATATATAAATGTAACCCTAATTTCTAAATCTGCCTACCTCATTACATTTCTAAAATCCGCCTCTCCTCCCAACCGTTTCTTTCTTCCACGCAACTCTTCTACTGCAATCTTTCTTCTTCCACTCATCCATAGCAATATTTCTTCGGCGGCCATGGAGTTGATGAAAGAGTTCTTCCTTCCATCTATTAGTTGTTTTAAAAATTCCGCCGTCGCCCGTGTTTGCTTCGACAATTGTCGACCTGCGCACATCGTCGTGAGCCTCCCAGATCTACATCAGATAGAAGGGCGCCATCCCCATTTGTGGATCGAGTTCAACTCTCCATCTCCGTATTCTAATTTCAGCCGTTCTTGAAGGATTTCTCCTCATCTATTTTCTTTCTTTTTTTTCTCTATTTTTATTTACTGAAATAATTTTGGGATTTAAATTTGCAGTTTTAAAATTTTCAGACCTCTGAGTCGTGATAATCTTGAAGGATTAGTGAAATATTTTTCTTTTCTTTTTTTGGGATTTTAATAATTTTGGGGTTCTGATAATCTTGAAGGATTAGTGAAATATTTTTATTTAAAAAATTTCAGTTATAAAAATTTTCAGCTTGAAGGATTTTCAGTTTTGATTTTGGGATTTTGGAATTTCTCCTATGTTCTACTCGTGGTTTGTTTGGATTTTAAAGAGTCGAGCTCAAATACAATAATTTTGAGCCGAGTCGAGCACAGTTATTAGGTCGTCATGTAATTCGAGCCGAACTCGTTTACAACTTGAGCGAGTTCGAGCACCGACTGCTCAGGCTCGCTCGACTCGGGTGCTTCCCGGATGGATGATGTGGCACTGCCACTACACAAAAACGGCGTCGTTTTCATCCTTTATTTCTTTTTTTTTAATTATTATTTTTTAATCAAACCACTGTTCTTTCTCTCTCTCCTCTTTTACCCTTCTGTATCATCCCCCCAATTCCTCCATGTATCGACAGGTACAATCCACGAATGAGAAATTAGTTTAAGTCCATAACATATATTCACATTCACCAGAACAAACCACCAGACACCAATGCCCCAATTGATTTCAGGGAGACGTTTATCCACTAAACCTTCACCACTCTACTTCTCCTACTCATTTCTCGTCTATCTCATTCCAGTGTCGCTCTCAATATTTTCCTCCCTCTCATCCCTCCATTCCCACAATTCCCCCAATTTCTCCGTCTTCGGCGCCGGCATCAATTGACCACTCATCCTGCCGCTGGATTAATTTCTTCTCGCAATCGACCAAAATAAACGCCGATAGTATCACGGCGGATCAACGGCCGGAGGTGGCGGTGGTGTTGTTAGGATGTCTAGGAGCCAAATCGAAGCACTTTAAGAGGTACTCCCAGTGTCACAACGCGAGGGGCCATTCCATCACCTTCGTTTCATCTTTCCATTTGGGGAAATCTGGAAAAGAGGGGAGAGACCATGGTAGTTTGACAATTGGCAAAATTAATATTCCCTCCATCCCATTTTAATGTTTATGTTTCTATTTTGCGCGTTTCGTTTCAATATTTAAGTTTTTCTTTTCGGAATATGAGATCCACTTAAAACAATTAATATATTATTTAACACCAATACACCTACCAACCATTATCTATTAAAATATTATAGTGCAAAAAATAAACGTAAACATTGAAACGGAACGGAGGGAGTATTATCTTCGTCTCACATTTATCTTCATCACCCAAAAAAGAAAAGTTCACATTAACCAACAACCTTAAAAGTTATCATAATTTCAAAAATATTACTTTCACCTAACACACATAACATGCTTTATAATTTATTTATTACCTAAAAATACCTTTGGGCAGATAACATGCTTTATAATTTATTTATTACCTAAAAATACCTTTGGGCAGATAAGTTATGTATGGAATTAAGGGAGTATTAATAACAAAAACGACGTCGTTTGTTTTGGTTGGTATTGCCACATCATACGTTCGGGGGGGCCCGCTGCCTGCCCATGAGTCCTATTTGCAATCCATTTAAAAGGTTGTAGATTTTTTTTTTTGTCAAATTCTAAAAGTTTAAATTAAATTGTAACTCAAGGAAAAGTGGAGTGTTTTTGACAGAATTAATCCTATTTAAAAATAGAATAAGTTAGTTGTACAACGTATGTATTGGGCTTGCAAGTATAGGATAGGCCCATCAAGTTTTAGGGACCAGTTTGTTTATTTTTCTTTTATAACTCAAAGTTGACTATAAGTTTTCACATAAAAGAGCCAATTTAGTTGGCCATATATAATAAAGAGAATAAATTAGAAAGTAGATTATAATGTTTGCATGTCATTATAATAGAGGATTCATTATATTTTACTACTATTATCGTAATTTAGTGTACTCATCTTAGTGTAGGTTATTGAATATATACTTGAACAAATGTTAGACTCAATATTAAGTTATTTTAGTTGAGTTTGATAGTTCTAACAATTAAAAGTATATATTCTATCAATCCCAAAAATACATTCATATTTTTCGTTTTGATCTGTTTCAATAATACTTTCACATTCTAAAAATTAGAAATAATATACAATATTAATAATCTTACAATACTAAAATATTACAAAAATGTCACATTTTTACTACACATAATATAGTCAAAGTCAATTATATCATAATACTTTATTCTATTTAATTACCCAAAATATCCCCTCTCTTTTTTACATTACTAAAACAAAAAGTTATTTTTCTTAAACTTCATGCCACAAAATACATGAATGTATTCTTGGGACGGAGAGAGTAATATTTATAACAACAATAGTATAAGACAATGTTTATTTCCGGGTTTTAAACCCCGAAATTGGAATTCAAAACCCACTATATAGATTTTAAAAATCACCCATGTATATACTTACTATATTCTCTCTCCTCAATTAATACACTTTCTCTATTTATTCCTCTTCTCTCATTTAACTTTTTAAATAAATTAATACATTGATTTGACATAAAATTAAAATCTACCAAAATAAAAAATAAATATATAATAATGTGAAGAAACGTTATGTCGACTGAAAAAAGTGAAGGAAAAAAAAAAGGTGCAGGTTCCAAGGGAGTTCATTTGCAAGATCTACTTACCACAAACTTATGACTCTAGTCTAAACTACACAAACGAGGAGTATTATATTTTTATATTATTATTACAATTTATTTTAAAATTATTTTAAAACTACACAAACGAGGAGTATTATATTTTTCATGCATCTGGAATTAAATATATGCGGAAATAACTGGAAATTAAGGTACAAACTTATACACTTACTAATTAATTAAGCCAAACGAGAGAAGCATCTCCACGTTATAAGGCATGTGAATTTGTTATGAGTGATTAAACCCATGTCACATGATTTTTGTAGTCTAAGGTAGATCTTACGTTCTTCAAAGGCATGTTTGGTTGACAAATTTCTGTTCATTTTTTTTTAAATAATAATAATCATTTAAAAAATATTACCCTTATCCCTTTCATTTAAACCATGACCATCCCATCTTGATCTTATGTCAATGTGTAAAGTTAAAAGGCCCATAATAATGTGGTACTGCTATTATTGTCTTTAAAAGTCAAGATAACCTACATCGATTCTTGGTGGTACTTGAAAATTGAAATCTCTCTCAAATGGAGAATATATTAGAATTTTAGTTATATTGTGGTAAAATTATGAATAAAAATTGTGGCATCATTAAAGATGCAACTAAGTATCTTCAATACCAATAATTTAATATGAATGTTTGTGTATCATTAGATATTTTTTTATTTATGTTCTTCATTAATTATTAGTTTACCACTAACAACCAAAGTTAATTAATATTCTATATTTATAGATTTTGTGGGTGAATTTAGGTTTAGTAGTATATATTTTATTTATTTTTATTTAACTTAATCCTATGCTATGTAAATTACGTTAATAATTAATAGGTAAAGATTATTAAGTGTATTGGTACACCATTAAACTCTGTGATCATAAATTATTAGAAATTTAATGTTATTTCAATTCATAAAAATTATTTTTTAAATCATGTTTTCCCTCCATATTATTTTCATCTGAATTTATAATTCGAATTGAATGGATATTACAGTGGCATTAAAATAAATAAAAAGTTTAAGAAAAACTATTCCGGATAAAGTTAATAATTGAAATTTATGGTTCCAAATAATATTTTGTAGTAATTAATTTATTTATTTTTAATAAAAGCAAGACACCATGTGCTATTTTAATAATAAAAATAATTTGTTCTTAGATTTAATATTTCATTTTTATTTATTTTAATTGATATAACAATAACAATAACTCTTTAATGAGGCATTAATGGAGTCTGGTTTAATATTTTGCCAATTGGCTCTAATATTCATCCACAAAATTTCCTCCCAATAAATATTTCGCCCAACCAAACGCGTCCTAAGGTGCAGAGCAAATCATTAAATAAGTGAAATTGGCGCACCACACCACATTCATTGCGCTTGCGCAACACCACCCCACCCCGCCCCACCCTCCGTTCTATTAATATATTCAACACTCCACCTCCCATTCTCCCCAATCTCCCACCTGTTTCTGCATTTCTATCTGAACATGAAATACCCATTTTTCCCCAATATATTACACCACTAGACCTGCACTGCAGCTTAATTAATCATAAATGGAAGGCGTTTCAGCCACTGTATACAAAGGAATCAAAGGATACTGGCGGCGGAAAGGCTACGAGCGACTCAACGCCGCTGGCCGGAGTCGAAAACATAGAGTTGTTCAGCTAACTTCTTCCACCGAAGGCTCCGCACGGCGGCGGCGCTTCTGGCGGATTAAGCTGACGCCACGCCTGAAATTGAAGTTTCACTTCTCACCGAAGAAACTTCTGCTCGGATTCCGAGATGCGTATGTGAATATGATGATGAAAATCGCGAATTCGCGAATGATTGGTACATACGGCAGCGGATTTGGCGGCGACGCCGTCGCTGGATTCGGAATGAGGCCGATTAAGGAGTACGATGAGAGGATGATTGTGGAGATCTATAAATCCATTGTTATGGCGCAAGGACAATTGGTGCCCCGCGATGCAGCGTGGATTGGCTCCGAAATTACCTGCAGACGGTAATTAACTCGTGTATATTACAAAATATATTCATCAATTCACTGATGGAGTATATTTTAATTTACTAATTAATTCGGAGCAATAAAATTTCAATTCCAACTGTCTTTTTTTGTAACTTTGCCCAATTAAATGTGTAGTAGTACATCATCCCATCCCCTCTCACTTCACGTAAATTCCAAATATATAATACTATAAATTTTATTCATTTTATTTTTATTTATTTAAACATGAATTTACATGAAATTATTGTTTTAACGATTTTTTGCTTAATAGGAGTAGTAATTAGTTGCACATCCCTTGTTTTATTTGTAGAGTTGATATTAGGTGCACGGGTTATGCTCGTATGTGTATAATTTTTTATTCTATTTTATATGTATGTTATTCTATTTTGTATACGGATTTTTTAATAATTGTATATTTTTTTCACACTAAATTTTCATTAAAAAATTATCATTCATATGTAACATTTTATTTAATAGTGTATACATGTTTTTTAATAATTATATATTTTTTACACTCAAATTTTCATTAAAAAAACTAATAATTAAATTGTATACATTTTTGTTCATAATTGTATATATTTTTATTTATATTTGTATACGTTTTTTAAAATGGGTGCACCATTTCTTAGGTTGCACCACAGTATAATTAGCCTTATTTGTATTTGTATTATTATAATATGAGTACAAAAATAATGGAAATTAACTTTAAATTACAATATAATACAGCTTTAAACATATATACTCCATATGAAATTTGATTAGTATTAATTTAATAGTTAGGTAGCATTTTGTGTTGAAATTGCGAGTTTAGAACACAGGCAATAGGGTCCTTCAGATTATTATGGTCGCTCAACATTGGATCCCTTTTATAATAAAAAATAATGGCCCCCAGACATAGATCAAGTGGTACAGGGGAGGGTGGAAAGACTTTTCAGCTGAGCTTGGTTGTTGCAGGGTGGGGGTTCGAATCCTGCCTTTGACATAGATTTGGCTCCTTGCAAGCACAAGTTTAACAGTGAGCCCTCCCTATAAGTCTCCATCAATTCCCACTCCCTATAAGTCTCCATCAATTCCCAGGACAGGGGCGATGGAGCCCCTAATGGTGGGGTATACCATATATAATAAAAAATAACGGAGTAGTATTTATTAGCCAGGTACGTGTACATGATAAAAACAGTCTTTATTGAGGTAGCGAGTATTTATACTTTTATAGATGTAATTCATATGATGCACGATTACTTGTCTTTGCTCCATCTCCAACCTGTTTAATGTTATAAGTTGTAAGAATATTAATCCGCCTACTAACTTGGATTTATCATTATGAATCTTTAAATTCATTAATTTGTCTCCAAGCAAAACACAAAATTATATTATTAAGTGGCGTATTTTTATCACAAACACTCATATAAACCCGAATTACAACTTATTATGTATACTTTGATTTTTTCTCACCCTAAGCCCTTTCCCTTTCAACCCTATTATATCATATGTATTGATAGAGGTTTAAATTAAAGGGAGTAATAAAGTTTACAAGGATTTGTGATGTAAATCTGCTTTACAAGAGACTTAACTCCATTTTTATAACCTTCCCTCGGAATTTATAGCATTTTTATACAAGTTTTATTATCTATTCATTTAAAATTAAATGAATTTCATTATTTGTAGGCATGAAAATGTAATGGGAGTCCTATGATTATTTTATCTTTGAAGTTTATGGCTTATTTTTATTATTAGAATTATTATATTCTCTCCTTATAAATGTTAATTAAAGTAAAAATTAAATAGTTAAATTCCAATTTAAAAATCTTTAATACATCAGATTCACACAACATGTCTTTTGCAGTTGAGATTTGAACGAAAATTCGATTTGTTGGGGTATCAATTCCTGATATGAGAGCATGGCATAATAATTAAGTTTATCACTTGGTGTTGAATGTTGACTCCACACCAAGCGATAAACTTTTATAATGACTTAATTAATTTAACAATGACAAATTAACCAACTTTTTTTTAATCGTTGTTTGTTGGATAAATACAGAATATTTCATGTTTAAATCAACATCATAAATATGATGAAAAAAACACTACACCAAAGCACTTGTTATCTTAATTTTGATGTGCTCATCGTATTCTTGTAACTGATTAGTACTGCCTCAGTCCCCAAAGTATTTCACACTTTTCTTTTTTATCCGTCCTTCAAAGTATTTCACACTTTACTTTTATTAAATTTGGTAAAAAATACATTATAACAATACTTATTTTTTACACACATTCCAATATAATACTTACTTTTACACACCTCCCAACAACTTTATACGCCTTTTTTCATTAAATCAACTAAAATATATATTCTCTTTTTTACTTTATACATAAAAATACAAAATTTTCTTAAACTCCGTGCACACCAATACATGAAATACTTGTTGGGACGGAGGTAGTATATTTTTACTGATAAAATACATTACACTGAAACATTAATAGTTTACTTAATATTTATAGGTTAACCACATATTAATAAAAGTGTAGAATTATAAGTCTAGAAAGCAAGTTTTATTTTTGAAGATGTCGTGGAATTATAATTAGATGATAAGCTGGTAAAATATATTATGGATATTAATTAGAATAATTTATTCTATTCCCCCAAATAATTAACCACTTTGAATTCTAAGTATATATTATATCAAATACTAATTATTATCATGTTAAATGGAATAAATTTACTAGATAAATTTATAATGAAAATATAGTGCGCGTTTTATTTTTATTTTTTTATTTTATGTTCTTCAATTTTTGACAAATAGGTAACAAACATGGTTGAGATCTAGTAGCTATTTTCATTGATTGTACAATAAAATAAAAGGGTTATATATTAGTCCACTTTCAATGATAAAAAAGATAGGTAATTTAATGTTGTCATAAGTTGGTTGTATGCTTTTATGTGACCAACCGATTCCTGTAATGGATATTGATGTTCTGCCCCACACCATATTACTTGTATAATTTTTATTGGCCCCTACGGAATTGTCCCACATTATATACATTTTAATTTAATTATTTATTGATACGGCTCTGAAGGTTACATTTGGAGTATTTTGAGTAAAACTAAAAACAAAATGTTGCGACATAAACAACCGGTAATCATTAAATTTCATTTGTTTTAACATTACAAAAGTATTAATTAGATTAATTAATCTCAATCCCACGTATAACCTTGGCACCACATAAATCTTGCGTGATTTTTAATATTTTTAGTGTGTATCTTGAAATTAAACCAATATCCCTTGTATTCCCTCCATCTCATACTAATAAACTTGGGTAAGCATGAAGTTTAAGAAAAATTACTTTTTAATTAATTTTTATTAACTTTTTGAGAGTATTGTATTATTTTTAAATTATAAATAAATTATAAAATATGTTATGTGTGTTAGGTTGGATTGATAATACATTTTTAAATAAGATAAACTTTTAGGGGTGGGGATTTGCGTGATATTTCTTTTTTTGAGTGATGAAATTTAATGTAGAAAATAAAGAGTGTAAAATCTATTATGGAATGAAGAAAATATATACTATGTCGCGCACATGACTTAAGGTTGTAATAAATTAATTGTTCACAAAGTTTTTTTTTTCATAATAAATAATTATTTCATTTACATTTTTCATTAAAATTATAGCAGAATAATACTCCTACTTCATTTGAACTAGACTAATATTTTCTTCTAACTGTTTGAATATTAATAAAAATCACGTTCTGTCCTACTTTTAAAGATAATTTAACATTTGTTGCTAATAAATAAATTAAAAATGTTGTGTGTGTTAAAACTTAATAATAATTTTAAAATCAAAATGTTGTGAGATTATCAATTAAATATCATTTACTTTAATAAAGGTTTGAACTTGAACTGGTAACAATATTAATTAATGAATAATTAACATAAATGTTAAGAATACACAATTAACAAATGGAAGAAATATTAATTAACAATGAATAATGAAAATTATTATGAGCAAAGCAATTAATTATTAATTAATGAAGTTGAAAAGCGTTTTCGACCCTTTGATTAAAATGAAATGATGAAGAGAATAAAAATAGTTATAGGTTGTCAATGTAAATGTCGAAATTGGCATGAACAAACAAGTTGGAAGTTAACACATCAAATATTACGTCGTGTTTAATGCCACCCAATATACTAGGGCATTTTTTTTTTCTTTTTATCTAATATTCTAATCTTATTATTATTATTTTTAAAAAAAAATTTTGGTAAAAAAAGAATATATTAATATGATATGCATAAAACATGTAAAAAAATGCCGAGGAGCATCGAAGCAGCAGAACTAAAAGTAAACTTTAACCCAAGTTGTATCATAGAAGAAAAAAGAGTATCTTAAGACAAAAACGACGACAAAGTATAATAATCGTGTAAGGAAGGATTCTTATTTATTTTTTCTTTTTTTAAAAGAAATTAAGAGAAGATGTAGAATTCTTGAATTTAAGGGCTTGTTTGGACTTACGTCATAATATTCGTAGTCATGCCTTTGGCTTATGCGCTAAAGCATCAACATTTTTAATGATTCGAATCTAACTAATAAATCGTCGTAAGCCTCTCCGTTTGCAATTCTATTTTAATACTATATAAATAATAAAAAAAATCACTTTTCTTAAAAAATGGAGTATTATTTTTGGTCTTGCACTTTAATCCTAACTAAAATATCTTTAAAATTCGAAAGTTAACAAAACTAAATCCTAATTTCTACAACGACAAACTAAGAGAATATGATTTTCAAGTACATAGCTTTGTTTATTTTAAACTCTTAATTAATTCATAGATTAAATAATTTGGAATTCAAATTAAAAATTTATTCATTTTTAGATATTGAATTGAAGAAACTCTTATATTTTATCTTAAATTAAACATTTATAATCAATTCACTCTCCATCCTACATGAATCTCAAATAAGTAACTGAACAACACCAATAAACTTTATAATCATAAACATCATACAAATAATCTATACTCATACTTTGTATTCTAAAAAAAAATAAAAAATTTAAAAACGATGGAAAAGTGCTTGTAAACGTTTTTGTGTAACAGAGTTTTCATTATAAAAAAGACCCTTTACATTACATATAATACCCTTTATTAATTACAAAATGGAATGCCAGCTAATTCAATTGCAAGTAAGAAAGTTAGATAGAGTGGTCTCATAAATCCAGGCCCATTCAAGAGGTGGGTTGGGCTAATGAATTATGATAGGTAACCGAAATAAATTGGCCTGATGGCCTTTTTTGATTCCCATTTAATTGCGGCCCATTTATCATTCTCTAATTCAACCCAAAATGAAATAACCTTGTTGCATTCCTCTCACCAGATTCACAGATCTTCCCTGTCCCCTCTCTCTCAAAATATTTCCCAATTAAATTCAGAGGATTTTAATTGATTACCGCTCTGTTGAATAAGGAATCGAATTAATGTTGACGATCATACTACTTAAAAGTTTCGATTCTTTCCCCAAATTAAACATATTCATTATTATTTGTTGTTTGTTCAGATCAACATTACAAAAGAAATTACCAAAAAAAAATAAATATTAATCGCATAATTTTCTCCAGCATTTGAAAAATAAATAAGAAAAATATCCTCCAATTTTAAAAACATGTGTCGCCTGTGTGTATATGTATTTTTTTTCAACTACATTTGTATTGATTTAAATAATTAATTTGGTAAATCCCTGTTTTCTTGTACTCTTTATTGGGATTTCAACCATGGTTTAGTTTACTGAAGAGAATTATTTTCTAGAAAATTTGATTTAATTATGTGCAATCTCACAGTAAAGTCGACTTATTTCTTCAGTAATCTGAATTATTTATTTTATTATTAAGTAAATAAAATACTCCATTAGATTATTAAAAAAAAAAAAAAAAAAGGAATGATGTATGCAAAGACCATGTCCATGTGTACAGAAAGGATGAGCGGATTTCTCTTGTGGGATACGGACGTGTTGGGAGGCAATTGTCACTTGCTACTAGACAACAACAGCTGGCCTTTCTAACAACTTGAGTTTTTTTTAACTAATTACTTGCTAATTAAATTTTTTTTCACTAAAACAACTTTAAACAGTAAGATTAAGTCAATTGTACTTTTAGACCTTAATCTGAATTTGGTTTTTGTGTTAAGGTTTGGACCTTGTCTGAGTTTTGACCCTTTATATGATTTTACATAAGAGTTTACTTATGAATTGTAGTTTACTCTCTATCATTGAAAATTAGTGCTTTACTTTAATAGTTTAATTTGATTTTATCTTAATAATAAATAAATTATTCCGATTTAATATCTACCCTTAATGTATATAAGTTTAACTTTTTACTTCTTAAACTCTAAAAAGGGAAGAGTATATTTTACTTTTTTTACTTTTATCATATTTATAAAAGAATATTTCAGAAAACTTTACTTGTACTATTTTTTTTTGTTATTCGACTTATTTGATCACATTTAAACGGCTTAATAAAATAATTTCTAAGTACATCTCTAACATTTTAGACATAAGTCTCTCTCAAAGTTAATCAATTAAGAAAGAGAAAGTATAATTCGAATTAAATTATAAGAATTAACATAATACATATAATGCAATGTTATAATAGAATAATTTTTAGGAATCAAAATAGAAAATGTGAAAAATAGGATGATATATAATGTAAAGGCAAGAAATGTAGAGTGAATTGTAAAGAGATGAATCGATAAAAAATGAGAAACAATAAGATTTTTTTGTTGTCATATTAAAAACATTTGTACATATGACGAAAAATCCAACGAAGAAGTTAATTAATTAATTTATTTATTTTGAGGAAAACCAACAGAGAAGTAAAAAGACCCTCTAAAATACTGTCCCAATCCCTCTTTCTCTCTCTCTAACACACACTCTAGTGTGTGAAATTATCAACTCTGCTTTTATCTCTCTATCATCTTCTTAGAGAAAGAGAGAGAGAGAGAGGGGTTGGTTGTGTGTGTGGCTGAGTGACTACAGCGCACGTCGGTGCGTATCAACACCATATCTTCTACTCCTCTGAAAACAACTTTCTATGATCTTCATCACTCTTTGATGGAAACTACCTTTCTTCACAAGGCATACCAAATTTACAGTCACAAGGTATTGCACAAAAGCCAAGCACAATTGCCCATTGGAATGTTGAATATTTCTCTGTTTTCTGGTTTTTCCAATTGATACGGTGTTTTCCCCCTCCCAACTCTGGCGGACCTCCGAGGAACCCTAGCGTTCCTCGTCCATTCGGTTTCGTCGGATTTTAAATCGAGGAGAAAAAAGCACAAATTATTGTATAGAGGTACAAAAATGCTGTGGATTATGAGATTTTCAGGATTTTTCTCGGCGGCAATGGTGATGATTGTGCTCTCACCTTCTCTTCAATCTTTTCATCCGGCGGAGGCAATTAGGTCGTCTCACGACGGCGATACTTATATCAGATTACCGACGTCCACCCACTTGTTTGATAAATTCTCCTTCAGACGAGCACCGGTTTTCCGCAATGCCAATGAATGCCGCTCATCAAAATCCAGTGTTTGCGATCCATCGTTGGTTCACGTTGCGATCACTCTCGATGTTGAATATCTGCGGGGTTCAATTGCTGCCGTTCATTCCATACTTCAGCATTCAAGGTGTCCGGAGAGCGTCTTCTTCCATTTCCTGGTTTCGGAAACGGGTCTTGAAGCCCTAGTTCGGTCCACTTTCCCGGAATTGAAGTTTAAAGTGTACTATTTCGACCCGGAAAGGGTGCGGAATTTGATCTCGAGTTCCGTTAGGCAAGCGCTTGAACAGCCATTAAACTACGCCCGAAATTACTTGGCTCATCTTTTAGAACCTTGCGTGACCCGGGTGATCTACTTGGATTCGGATCTCGTCGTCGTCGATGATGTTTCGAAGCTTTGGAGTACGAATTTGGCGAAGAAGACAATCGGTGCGCCGGAATATTGTCATGCGAACTTCACTAAATACTTCACTGAGTATTTCTGGACGGACTCCAGTTTCTCCGGCGTGTTTTCCGGTCGTAATCCTTGTTATTTCAACACCGGTGTAATGGTAGTGGATCTGGCACGATGGCGGCGATTCGGATTCACCCGGCGAATCGAGAGATGGATGGAGATACAGAAGAGAAGCGTTCGGCGGATCTATGAACTCGGGTCGTTACCGCCGTTCCTGCTGGTGTTCGCCGGACACGTGGCACCCATCGAGCATAGTTGGAATCAACACGGGTTGGGTGGAGATAATGTTCGGGGTAGCTGCAGGGACCTTCATCCTGGTCCAGTAAGCCTGCTACACTGGAGCGGCAGCGGTAAGCCGTGGCTTCGGCTCGACTCCAAGAAGCCGTGTCCACTCGACTCCTTATGGGCGCCATTCGATTTGTACGGACACTAGCGCCACCCCACCTCTTCCACGGGTAAATTCCCCTCTACAATTTCCTCATTATTTTTATCAGTTTCATTTTTTCTTTCTTCTATGATTATAAATTTCTTTTTGTTTAATTTCTTTTTTCATCTAAACTTTGTTTATTTCAATGATTTAACTCATTACCTGTCTTGATCAATTTGTACTCTATTCTATTTCTCAATAATAAAAAAACATAAAGAAGCTGGATACAACTACATTTTTCTCTCTCTCTATGCTGTTGTTTTCCATTTTTCTGCAAATGAGTTTAAATAAAAAACATAGTGGAACAAATTTGTATCACCGACGATTTAATATGTTGATATAAATTGATTCCGTGAAAGTTTTAGTGGGGGCCTTGAAATTATCTTTGAATACAGCTGAACCATTGGATTCTCATATTATAACAAGACTTGATTTTGTCGGCCTTCAAAAGTCTACTTTAGTAATTTTGTATCTATTTATTATGTCTCTCCTTTTTCTACTATCATTTATACATAAATATACGTATGATTAGTATAATAAATGACATAGGCAAGACAGCTTGACCATATTGGAGATGATGTTTGTGTATTTGTCTTATATACTTATGTGAGAATTATGAATTGATATGGATTACCATTGAAGGAATGAGAGAGTACATGAAGATTTTAATTAGAAATAGAGCTAGCAATCTATATAGAGTTGTGACTTAGAGTACTAAAAAGCAACTAATAGAAATGTTTTACTACATTGATTGAGAGTTGAAGAAATGAAAATAAATATTGATATAGATATGAAATAAAGATCTTGTGTGGTGGAGTGTGACAGCGCATGTGGTGCTGGCCTATGTCCGGAGGACTGTTTGATTTTTAATTTGGGAAGTATATAAAAAAGATGATAAGTGCCTATGTTATAAATTTTGTCGTAATGTAATGTGATGTAAAGGAAGGTGAGTTTTAGTAGTAATCTAATCTTGGATGCATCGGTGGAGTTTATCAACGTCAGATTTTAGCAGTTGGGAGATGTAATAATGTTTGTAGAACAGTGAATCCACGGGTATCATCTGTAGTACAACATTTGCTTTGGTGGGTGTCTTGTGATCTTCTCTTATCACAATTTTAATCACTTCTTTTTTTTTTTTTTTGTAAAGTACATTCTCTATAAATTCTTGTTCTAATACGCATAAGTATATTATTTCGATTTTTATTCTAAAATCTAAATCCATATGTACAAATTTAATTTATTCAAAATAGTTCCATAATTTTTAACTTTTCATCAGAATGGATTTTTTACTTAAAAATGTTCTATTTTTATAATTCATGGAATGTGATGAATCGGTGTTTTTATAAAGTTATGAAACGAAATCAGAACATAAATGAAAGGTTTGAGACCCTTCGAATAAAGCATTTTTTCGAATAAAAAAAAATGAGATGGTTTATATTTTAAATTCATCATATTTATAGTATATTCTCTGAATGGATGGACTTTTATACCTTAAACTTTTGTGCTCTGCGCTTTCGCCTCCCTTAAAATATAATATACTCTCTTCGTTCATTGGTAAGAGTCTCATTTATTTTTGAGAATTAAAATTAAAAAATATTATTATTTAATATGTAGTGGGTAATTGTATTAGTGGGTGTGTGAGTCCCATGTTTTAATTGTATTAGTGGGTGTGGATGAGTCTCATATGTCTAAAAAGAAAATGAGATCCTTTGAGAAAATGAGATCCTTTGAGTGAGACAATTAAAATAGTAAAATGAGACTCTTACCTAATGACGTAGGGAGTATCTTCTTGATCAGATAACTCAAATAATTGATTTTCAATAAGCATTTGTAAGTTATATAATATGATTGGTATTACATGAATTTGGTAATTTGTGATTAAAGTCAAGTGATATAATTGAAAGTAAGGGGGTAATAATATTGGAGGTACCACCCCACCCCGCTACGCCATCTCTTTCATTGGTTGCGTACAGAGTGTCCAAAGTTAGAAAAAGAAGCTGGATTACTTTTCTCCTGGCACCACACGTGGCCACTGGCCAACTATACTTTATTTTTAAACCTTCTATTATTTTATCTCCATAATCCGTCTTAATTTAATAATACTCCCATAATATTGTGGTATTATACGTACGTATGTATAAGGGCTGTGATCTGACATTACCCCATAACCAATAGGTAATCTGGAAAGATCAATCTGATCTTGTCAGCTTTGTTTTAATCCTCCCAATCATGGAGCTTTTTCAACTAATTATCTTCACTTTTACTTTCTGTTTCTAGAACATTTCCTGGAGTGCTATTTAATTATCTACAAGAATTCTTAATTTGGATACTACATCTGAGAGTTAATTTTGTTTAACTATAAAGTTTTACTTTTGGTCAATTATTTAAAGGAATGACGACACTATATTACACTATAATGCTCCCACACCCATGGATTGTCTGTGAAAAACTAAATTCGTAATTATTCACGTATTGACTAATACTCTATTGAACATACTTATCAGTATTATGACTGGAATAATTATTTTGTCTTAGTAAAATTTTAAAAGTTAATTATTAGATTTATCAACTTAAAATAATTAATTCAATTTTACTTATCATATAATTCAACCCAGAGCATATGTTTGATCAATGAAAATAAAAAAACCAGATTATCAAATTTGGATTTGCAATACCAGCTTGGAAACATAATGCTGAGCACGAATGTTAGGTGGATCATACTATTAGCATTGTATATTTGTATCCAACTATTTATACAATAACATTTATTTTTTAAAATTGATTTGGTATTTAAATTTCAAAACAAGTAGACAGCTAAATAATTTCCAAATCCTCATAAATAAATATTGGTATATTATGAAGCCGCAAAATACAAAAAACAAACATTGGGCAATCATCCAACTGGACTGTCGTTGTAGCATGCAATGGTTTTTAGCATGTGGGGTTAAGTGAACAAATTAATCCAAAATTTACAGCTATTATAATTGACAAGGACCACTTTTTTTTTTTTTTTTTCTGCCGACTCCCATATTAATTACAAACACACATTAGGCTTGTATTTGACAATTTCAATACACTATTTTTATAACTATTGTTGCACGAAATCACAATATAGGAGTATGTATTTTTGTTATGTTCAACTTATTTATTTAGCATGGGTGGAAAATTTAATCATCCTAATCAATCACTATAGCTTGTGTTTTAGAGGAAACATTATGACTGACTTTTGGGATTTATTCATCTATCCATTTCAAAGTTTGTGATTTTCCAACATTAAGATATAAAATACAAATAATACTTAGAAATTGATAAAAGTAAAATAATGGTAATAACAAACGAACCAATGAATATCAAAGATTTTAAAAATTTAACCTTTTTTAAACTATCTATATAAATGCACAACAATTGGAAATGAAAAATGAAAGCAGTAATCAATCAACAAAGAAATTGAAGAAAATATTACAAATGCAAGATGAAGTTGTTTCAAGGTAACATGGAAGATTGAATTCCAAGTGGAGGATATACGTAGACAGTGAGGAGTGAAATAATAATGCAGATCAATCCAGACCATAGGTAGACGATGGTCGGAATCTTCCCCTTCTTCCCCATCAATCCCTTGGCGAAGGGATACAGATGAGACAGCACCCAGAAGCTGAAGAACACTCCTCCCAACAGCTTGCTCCATTGCGGGAATGGGCTGTACACTGTTCTCGACACTGCTACTCCAATGGCGATCACGTTGAACATGATGATGGTGATCGGCGGGATCATCAGTGTCGTCCACCGGAACTCGTACAGCTCCGCGAACTCATCGTCCCCGTCCTCCGCCGCTGCGGATTTTGATGTCAGCGTGAATGAGATGTCAATTCCGGCTATGACTTTCAGCAGGCCTTGGATGACGGCGGCGGGGTGGGCGCTGGTTCCGCCGATCAGCCAAAACTGCTCATTCCTCCACCAGTCGTGGAGGGTGATTCCAGACCACCGGATCTCGAGGAGAGCCAGCATGCAGAGAGTGAGGGTAATGGCGAGTAGGAAGACGAGGAAAGTGATGTCGAGTGTTTGGACGATGAACTTGCCGGAGAAGAGGGAGAGCGCCGGCAGGACGCAGTAGACGATGAGGAAGAGGGAGGTGAATGGGTAGATTCCTACATTGAAGTAGGCCACACGTTGCAGGAACTTCATCCGTGGACTTGCGAACAGAGCATTGTTTCTGGAGAAGAAGATCTCGACTGAACCGGTGGCCCACCGGAGGACCTGGTTAAGCCGGTCGGTTAAGTTGATCGGAGCCGTTCCTCTGAACGCATCTCTCTTAGTAACGCAGTACACCGATCTCCAACCTCTGTTGTGCATCCGGTAACCAGTCACCACATCTTCTGTCACTGATCCATAGATCCACCCCACTCTCTTACCCCACTCTGTTTTATCCTCATAGAAGCATGTGATCACACTCACTGCTTCGGCCAACGCCGACGCATCCAACGGCTCTCGTTGCACCGCAAGAGAGCCGGCAGGCCTGCCTAAACAACCCTTCCCTCTCAGCTCATGAAGAAGCCTGCCTCCAAATTCAGCTACGCCAATTGAGTCCACCAGAGAAGTGGAGTTCCCAAACTGTTTAGCTAGTGAAGCTCTAGCCATCTCATCATCCTCGTACTGGTTTCCATTGATTGGTAATAACATCTCATCATCCTGTTCTTGTTCCTTTTTCTCCTTGGATCTTCTTAGAAGCTTCTTCATCTTATACCTTCCAAACCATCCGTGGTGCTCTGTGGCTCGAGGCGGGCTGAATCCGTATAAAGCGATTCGTCTGAAAATGCAGCCGGTGCCAGCGTACATTGGCCCTTGCAATCCATCTAAAGCCCTCATACTGACATCGAAGAACACGGTGTTGTGATTAGCATAACGATCATTCGGATCAATTCCCTCGAACCTCTGAGGGAATTGGACGTAGCAAATCTTGTCTCCACCTCTGTCTAACATGAAACACATTCCTTCTCTTACAGCCAATGAATTGTAGATGTAGTGATCACAATCAAGATTGAGAATGAAAGCTCCATTCGACATTATGGCGCTGGCTCGGACTAAAGCATTCATTGCTCCCGCCTTCTTGTTATGATCGAAAGAAGGGCGTTTTTCGCGGGATACATACACTAGCATTGGCAATCTGATATCCACATCAGTAGTGTCAATCAAGTTGTCATCATCGGCTTCTTGTCCGAAAAGGGGCTCAGGGCTAGCAGGAACCAACATTATCTGCAACCAAGAACATAATCAACACATGAACACACATTCAAAATTGACGCAAGAAAAGTAAGTAACTACCTGTATGATGCCCTCGTGATCGCCACGTGAATGGCCTTCTTCTCCAGAGGACCAAGTTCCATGCCAGAAGCTTCCATCTGCCATCCATGTAGCTTTGGGAACCTTAATTGGTTCGGATGGATTCAAACCAAGTTCTCTGTGTTTCTTATTAGCCCTCATCTCTGCTTGAGCATTGTAAGCATCTGATCTTCGCCTTATCGATTCGGGCAAGGCGTTGATCCTTACTTTGAACTCATCATACTCCCTCTTCACTCTCCTCCTATCTCTTACAAAGTCTAGCCTTACTTTGTTCTTCAAGGGATCGCGTTTTTGCCCGAAATACGACTCGGGGTTTCTAGGCTCTATCTTGTGCTTCCTGCAGAAAGGAACCCAAATTCTGGCAAAGCTAGCAGCTTCAGCAAGGGCTTCAAAAGTGACGAGAGAACCCCCATCATCTGATATGTAACAGGCCACCTTTTCGACTGGATAATCTACAGCAAGAATGGAGAGAACTGTGTTTGCTGTTACAAGGGGTGGCTCTTTTTCTGCATCAGCTGTGGAAACAAACACATCTATGCCGGGTAAATCCGAAAACTTTTTCGGGTTTCTGAGATTGGGTTCGGAGGATTCGAATCGGTCTTTGAGGACAGAGAGATCAGTTACTCTTCGTACAGGGAAAATCTTTGGGAGTTGATCAAGAAGCCAAGAGAAGGCAAACCAGATTTCACAGACTACAGACATCATCCATAACCAGATTGCTTCATGATTAGGATGTGATATTCTCCATGTAAGAAAGCAACCCAAAACTGCAAGGCGAAGAACCATCAACAGTCTGCAAAACACAGCTTATCTAATCAGAATTTTAATAGAAACCCAACTTACAGAATCAGCAAGACATAATTGAAATTGTGAACACAAAACACATGATACAAACAAGTATGCAATTCATCAATAAAGAGCCCATCTTAATTACTACCTGCTCTCAGCTTAAGTTGCAACAGAAATAAAGAAACATAATTTCAGCATAGCTAACATGTGGATATGAATTTTATTGTTAGAAAAAGAAAAGAGGAGAGAGGGACATGGATACCTGTATGGACTGATGATTGCAGCAGAAATGCCAACTTTCCTAGTCAATGGCTTGTTTCTTCTGTCACTAAAATCAGGAGGACTCTCATATCTTCCATAGTCATCCCTAGGCCACAAAGCATTTCCATAACCGTAGGTTCCTTTGGTCTCGAACAACCATCGCGTGTGGTCGAAATCTTGATTCGGATTCTTGGACGATTCAGGGTTGGGATTCTTGATGGATTGCACCAGCGAAAGATTCTTGTCCAATCTAGCTCCTCTCCCCCACGCCGGCAACGGATTCGCCTGATCCTCCTCTTCCGCCGCCCCCTCACTCTCGCCGTCACTAACATCCTTGTACGGCTCCTTACACCCCGGACAATGCCCTCCACCAAATTTCACACAGTCCGAATAACAATCCCTGCAAATTCCAAAAGCACACTCACAGTAGTTCTCGAAACCCCCATTAATGGCTTTCTCATTGCACCCTTCCATCCCACAAATTGTTCTTGATTTCGCCATTGTGGGTTCTTCCTCTGAGCTTTTCCTCATGTGGGCTTTCGTCGCTGAGTTGAACCCTCCGGTGAAGATGGTATCTTTCATGAAACCCTCGTTAGGGTTTTTTCCACTTATCCCTTTGCTCTTGCTGGAATCAATAGGGCTGTTCTGCGACTCTGATAAAATCCGATTATCAGGGGTTGATGGGATATGAACAGTGTACGCTACGAACTCATCGGTGCTGTCTTTCGAGAGTGAAAGATATCTCCCACCGCCGCCGCTTAATGAACTTCTTCGATTCTCTCCGCCGATCACCGGAGAATTTGGGTTGTTTGAAATTGAGTGGCGTGGCATAGGGCTGGTTAATCCCTTACTGCGTGATCCACCGGAGGCAGTGACCGTGATCGTCACCGGAGATGACGTCGGAGAATTGGCTGCCATTTTCACCATTTTTTTTCCTTCGAATGAAAAAGAATTTAGAGAATTGAGAAAATTCAATGGATTGATGAATCAAATATTGAAACAATAACGTCTCTATTAGGATAAAAACAAGAATGGAAATTATCAGTGATAATTCTACTTGGAAATGAAGCTGGCTATATTCAAAATTCGAAATGCTCTGTTTTTCCTCCGTGGTTGTCTTTATTAAGAATTTGAAATCAACGGTCGAGTGACTGTGATCGTTGATGATAAGCAATCGACGGTGGATGTTAAAATTAAACGGACTGTCTAATGGTGGCCAAAATGACGTGTCAGCCTTTCATTTAAATACTTGCTTCAAATATTGAAGTCAACAAAAGAAGGAAAAAGGTAAGTAGAAACAGCTTTTAAGTATTCAACGGTCGAATTAATAAAGATAGATTTGGGAACTGCAGCATAGATACGTAACGCTAATTAATAAATTGGATAGCATAATTTCATAATTAAATAAACAGACTATACGTGATATACGTATACTACTCATTTTAACTGTGATTGGCTATGATTAAATGGTATATCTGATATAGCTATTCATGGTGACAATCATTTTTTCTTTTCAAAATATTTTTATTAATCAAATATTTAAGGGTAACACATGACCAATCATTTGTGTCATCACTGTGCTTTGTTCAACAAATGAACTTCGATCATACTTAGTGAAGGAGCATAATTTTAGATTTCGGGGGTGTAGTTTTTTATTTTAGTTTAAAGTATTGTGTTGATGGCTGTTCTTGGCTCGCTAATTAAGTATGTAAAAGGTTTAAGATTTTAATTAACGATACCAAGAACAAATATCATCAAACACAACAATCTATAAAATCGAGACCAATATAGAGATTAAAGTTTATCCAAGACTCAAATTCCACCAAAGAACATCCTCGATTTTATTACTCTCGTTTTAGAACAACACTCGTTTCTCCCAGATTCTTACAAGTGTAATGTCTAAAGTGAGTGCTCATGTCCTGCCTCTCTCTTGCGAGAGAGACTACTTATATCATCCCTAAAACCCTAGAGTTGATCCAATCGCGTTACGCCAACTGGATGAAGACAATTTGCCTTCAACGCGGTTGTCTGGTACGCTGACCGACTGCAGAGGGAACCTGGGCGCCGTTTGTTGCACAGCAGGAGGTTTGCAGGGTGTCTCCGTCCTTTGTTGGTCTCCTATTGGTTGTTAGAGTAGGGCGTGCCAGTCAATTGTTGTTTTCTAGTTATGATTGCTGTCCAAGACATCTCCTCTTCCCGTTAGTGTTGTCCTTTAGCCTGTAGTACCTTTATTCTCTCATTATGATACCTGTCCTTTATTATCTTGTTCTCGCCGTCCTCCTTCGGTCTTATAGGTTGTTCTCGCCGCTGAGGAGCCCCTCCGAGGTCTCGGCCAGGAAGGAGGATAACTGCCGAGGTGTTCCTCCGAAGCCGAGATTCACTTCCTAGTTACGTACTTGTTCAGCGGGCTTGACTTTATTCGTTATGGGCTGGGCTTTTGGACTGTTACGTACCTAATTGGGCTGCCTTGGTTCCCTTCAGTTTTCTGTCCTTCAATTGGGCCTCCGAGGGGTTGGGCCTCCATTTTCTAGCGTCATGGGTCTAATGGGTCTATTGGGCCTCTTGGGCCTGATAAACCATGAGGGATATATTACCCATAACATTAGCCCCTCGAGCCTGAATAATTTCATGATTTGAGATTGTTAAGGGTCGACTCGTACTTCATAGATTATATCCCTCATGCTTCGCCCCCTGCGATATTAGGGTTCTTTCCATCTCGACTTTTCGTTGTTCCCTTCCGTTGCCTTCCCTTTGCTATATTCTTGTCTCGTCTGGTTATCTGTGTCGCCTCGAGATACTTTCATTCTGGTGGGGGGTATTTCTGGTATTTGGGTGTAATCTGTCGATTTGAATTTTGAATTTTAAATCCTCTCTGCCAGTTTCCCTTTTCTCGCTTCCCCTTACTTCTCCATTTGATTTTGCAGGCGGTTAGTGTTCCCTTTATCTGGTGCGCTCGTGCTCTTCTTCTAGGTATTATTCTCTCCTCTTCCTCTTTTCCCTTATTTTCTTGATTATCTCTCTTCGCTTTTCTGGACTTATCACTGTCGTGGCCTTAGGGTTTCTCCTTCTCTTTCTCTCTCCGCGTTTCTTTCTTTTTTTCGATTATGGCTTGCGAGGGTTCTTCCTTTCTTCCTGGATCTCCAAGATTCCCCTCTTATTCTACCGATTCCTTTCTCGGTAGTTCTGGGTCATTTTCACCGTCATCCTCCTCGTCTCTAGAGGAGAGTCTGGGTCCCCTCTCTCTATCACGAATTGTCTTTGACCAACTGGTGGCTGATTTTGTCTCTGCTTTTACGTTGGAGCCTAACCCTGACATGGTGGACGTGGGTCCTGGGTTGTTGGGCCATCTCGGGGAGCTTCCTTTATGAGGTAAGAATACCCCTTTTTCGGCTGCCGGGGTTCCTTCATCCCTTGACGACTCAAGGTTGTGGAAGAGCCCTGTTATCGCTCTTGAGAAGTTTCAGTGCGGGGAGGACGTTGATTTCTATCTTCCTTCTCCTGATGCCCATATGTGTTATGCTCCGTCGAACGCCGTAGCCGCTTATGAGTTGCAGCTTGAACTCGGTCTTAGGTTTCCCCTTCACCCCTGCATCCGAGATATTTTTGAATTCTGGGGTATACCCCCTGCTCAATTGGCTCCTAACGGTTGGGCAACGTTAATGGGGATTTTGGTCCTTTTTCGAAAAAGGAAGTACTCCTTCTTGACCACTGTCGAGATCAATTTCCTCTATCGACTCACCCTGAATAATCGGACAAAGGGGTATTATTATCTGGTGTCGCACCACACCAATCTTGTTTCTTACCCAGTTCAGTTAAGGGATGGAAGAATCCGTGGTTCTGGGTTTATGGGTCTTGGAGAGGGGACTCCGTTTATGACCTTGGGGACCCTCAAAATCCCGACGTGCTCCCTCAGAGTTCCTTCTACAAACTTGACCTTATTGCGTGTATGTTTTTGTCGATTATTTTTCATGTTACGTGGGGCACTCTAATATTTCTTTCTTTATATCTATGCAGTAGGTGACACGTGTACCTCGATACCCTACCGACTGAATTCCGAAAGGCTTTGCGTCGTATTTGCAGAATCTTCGAGAAGAGGCGAAGTTACCAGTGGGTTCTCCGAGGATCCAATCTTTTTTATACCGGCTTTACTACCACGTCTATAGCCATGCCAAGTAGTCCATCCGTGATTACTTCCTCGGTTGGAGTGTTCATCGTACAGTTCTCCCTTCTTGTATTAACTCTTTCTTTGTCTTTTCCATCATGTCTAGGGAAGGAGAGACTTCCTCATCTTATGCTTAACCCCGTTCGCATGGGTACTCTCCCTTCTGCTCGCCAACAGACTGCACTCTCCAAAGGGAAGAAGAAGACTTCTCAGGCTTCCTCTCCGAAATCCTCTAGGGTCCCACTCGCCATGCAGCCCCTTACCTCGGTTAGGATGGGAGAGGTTTTAGATCTTATCTCCCGAAGGTTGGAATCCGATCTTGTGAGGGAGCCATGTGTGGATCTTACGGAGAGGGGTTCCGAAAATTCCCCTCAAGCCCCGAAGTCGAAGAAAGGTAGGTCTGAGACTGAGGTATCTAAAACCTTCGTTCCAAAGCGGAAGCTTAAATTGGTGGACGATGTTTCCGAAGAGGATACTCATGATAGCACTGCTTTGGTTACTCGCCCTTCAAAGAAGGCCAGAGACGATGGTACAGGTGTTATCGCTGTAAGCTCCTCTGTGGCTCCTTTGGATACGGTCGAAGTTTGTGACATCAGTTCCTCCCCTTCTCCTGATGCTTTTACTCATTCTCCTTTTGTTATCTTGGGGGCTCCGAGTGGTGCCGTGCCTTCCGGGGTTCAGCAGACTTTTGGTGGTACTTCTTACGATCCCGAGCCTGGTTGTTCCCCTTTCGACATGTGGCGGTACTACCATGGGAAGACTCTTCTACGGTTCTGGTCGGGCAGCGGTTCTTCCTCCGAGGGTGCTCCTCCTGCTTTGCCCCTGTCTGATGATGCTACTCCGTTCCTCCCTGTGGACCCTATGGTCGATCAGGAGCTCCTGTCAAAGTATAGTCATCTGGATAAAACGGGGAAGACCTTCCTTCGAACTCGGGAGCTTCTGTTTGATTTCGATGCTCCCGCATGCTTGGACCGTGCTGCCACCTTCCTGTTTATAGGCTGTGCTCGAGAGCTCCTCGAACACATGGAGAAGATGTCTGCCAAAGATTCTCTTCACAGTATTTCCTGCCATGCAGGGCGACTGTCGCTCCACGCCACTAATGTTTTACACCGTACTCCCTCCGTCCCCCGAAGTATTTCACACTTTCCTTTTTCATCCGTCCCTCCAAGTATTTCACACTTTACTTTTACTAAATTTGGTAAAAAATACATTATAACAATACTCACTTTTTACACACATCCCAATATAATACTTACTTTTACTTACTTTTTCACATCTCCCAATAACTTTACACACCTTTTTCATTAAATCAACTAAAATATATATTCTCTTTCTTACTTTATACATAAAAATACAAAATTTTCTTAAACTCTGTGCACACCAATATGTGAAATACTTATTGGGACGGAGGGTGTATTTCCGAGCTAGAAAGGAGTGACTCCCGCTGGCAGGACGAAGTTACCTCCCTGACCCAAAAGGTGAGGGAATATGAGAGAAAGGCTTCTGCGGCAGGTGAGGCCGAGGCTTTAATCAGGGGTCAGTTGAGAGCTCCAAGGAACCTTTGATGTCCTCCGCTTTCGATATGATAGCCTTTTAGGTAAGTCTGCAGAAGATAAGAGTGCTTTGGAGCTTCGAAACCAGGTGCTTTTGGCTGAGATCGCCGCGCTGAAGGCTAAGCATCAGGAAGAAATCACAGCCAAGGAGAATCAGCTCCAAGCCAAGCTATCTCGGGTTCAAAATAATTTCCAAGCCTTTCGAGCGTCCTTGGAATAGGAACTTGACAAGGTACGGCAAGAGAAAGAGGCGTTTAAAGTTTCTCAAGCCCAGAGGATCAAGGCGTCTGAAGAAGTGGTTGCCGAGGTATTGAGGGAGCGCGGCCTGGCCTTAGCCGAGGTAGAGCAGGTTAAAGAGGCTATCCTCCTGTCGGAGGCCGAGAATTTGTACTATAAGGACGTTCTTCTCCTGAAAAACAGGATTCATTGCTTCTGTTCTTGCGCTTCTGCCTTTGCCCAGGCTTCTGCCCAGAAGCCTTATCCTGCTTGTCTCGATGACATGCGCGATATTCTTCATCAGGCCATTAGCGAAGAGAAAATGCCTCCACGAGAGACCTGAAGGATGATCTCAATTTTGGGGTGCTCGGTGAGTATTCCGACTTCATCACTGATGTCCCCAAAGGGTCGTCCAATGAGGAGTTTGCCGAAGGTGTTTTGGATCTCGCCAGAGGTGATTCTAAGGTTGGAGGCCATCTGCCGTACCCCCTGTTAAGTCTGGGGTGGTGCTGGTTCAAGAGACCCTTGTGGGGGTTGAGTTTCCTGTCGTTCGCGATACGCAAGATCCAGGTACAGCTGCCACTGCTGTTGTTTCCGAAAACCCGCCCGCCGAGGGCACTACTGCCCTTTCAATTCCGCCGATCCCTAAGATTGGTTCTGTCTCGGACCGCACCACTGATGCCGATATTTCCCCGAAGTCAACGACTGCCGAGGCTTCCTTGGGTACTTTCGAAGATGTGGCTTCGAGAAACGAGGATCCTCAGCCTATGGAGATAGTCGGTCCTGAGACCTTTATAGCTGATCCCTGAAGTATCCCCGAGCCCCTAGCTCACTTTGTATCTTCTTGCCTTCTTTTTATTTATTGGTTGATAGAACTTTGAGTTGTTTCCGTTGTACTTGTAATCCCTCTGTTATGAATGAAGTGCTTTTTCTTTTCCACCAATAGATATGGTAGGGGTGTTTTGGTACTTTACCTTTGCTTTTAAACATAACTGTCATTTTTCTGTCGCGGGATGTCATTCCTTGGTTAGGCTCTACGTGGTTCAATTTGGGCCCTTCTTTTTCCTAGTGAGTTGTAAAGTCCCCTTATCCTGGCCGTTAGATCGCAGTCGTTTTTATCTCCTAATTTCTAATGATGGAGCATGTTGTCTCTCACATTGTCAGACGGTTTCCATCTTTGTTTTTTGAATTTCAAATCTTTCGTATCCTCCCTCTGTCTTCCCATTTATCTCATTAACTTAATCTCTTGATATCTTGGCAATTTTCTAAAGTTTTTTACTATCTTTATGTATCCTGAGAATCCACTTTCTCCGGTTTGCCGATTCGTTCAAAACCCTAATTTTTCAATCCTTTGTTCGACTTCCAAACAATGTCTGGTGAAGGCACTCCTCATTCGGTTGATGTCCAGGAAGTGAACACTTCTGATGAATCGCCGGTGCGGAGCATGCGGCTTGGCGCTCTTAGTTCTAACCGTCTTCGTCGGATTCTCCGTCCTACACTAAGGGACTTGTCTATCTCTTTTTCTTCCGGTGGCAATCCAGCCCCTGTTAACTCTTCAACTAGGCAGCCAGTTTCGTCAGTGCCTGCAGCGGGTGTCGACGGTGCAGCACTCCTTCTTGACGCTGACTTGGGTGTCATACTTCCTCTTAACATGGGGGATTATCTTCCCCATCATCGAGATAATGGTGACCTAGAGGTTGCCCTTCTAGAGATGGCTCAACGTTTTGAGTGGGTGCCTCCTTCCAGACTGTCGTCGGAGCAATTGGACGAGCTCCATAGGAGATATGGTGCCCCCAACATCATGTTCGAGCTTCCCATGGATGGATTATCTATTTCCAATCCTCCCTCGGATCGTATCGCATTCAGCAATTCTCTCTTCCTTGCCGGCTTGCGACTTCCTCTTCCTCTTGTCCTTGGTCTTCTATTGCAGCGATGGGATATGGCCATAGGCCAGTTGTTGCCTTCTTTCTGGTTGCGCTTAATCTCTATCATGTCACAATTTTATGTTTTGGGTCACACTATCCAGGATCCGTGTGAGTTGGAATTTCTCTTCTTTTATGCTGTGTCTGGCCGATCCGGAGGTTTTTACCACTTGCTGCCTCGAAACCACCATCATTTTGTAGGGGCCTCCGATGTCATCGGTCGAAGCTGGGAGCATGTTTGGTTTTGGCTAAGTGGCAACTATCGTGTCGGCGTTAATGGTGCCCCAGTAACTTTTTCTATTCCCATAGCTCGGCCCTAATGCTTCCTGTAACCTCTGGTGTTATTCTTGTGCAGTTCCTCCCTTTCTTTCCCTCGATCGGCTAAGTGATGGCTTTCACCGAGTATATGAGATCTTATCTCGTGGGGTGAATTCCTACAGTGTCTCTCCTCTGCTGTCCGAGCCTGTCTTAGTTTCGGCTGGGTTGTCTACTTTGGATCGCAGTGCCACCACTGGTGTCTCTCTTTTCTTGATCTCTTCTGATCCCGTATCACATGGCTGACTTTTCTTTCTTGTCTTATAGGTGAACTTCAGAATGCTCTTTCCCTGGTGGGGTCGACTGGCTCTGTGGCTGGTCTGTCTTTGATGCCATACAAGCACGTTTATCAATTTTAGATGAGGAGGCTGATCCTGATTATCCTGCTCGCTCTCCTTCCCTTGACGACGACGAGGCTATGGATGATTTGTCTTTTGGGTCCGAGGATATGAGGCTTAATGAAGACTTGTTGGTTGTCCAATTTATGGAGGATAGGGTCTTGCCCCCAATGTCTCCACCCCGTCAGTATTTATGCAGCCCTCGAGTAGCCCCTTCTGGTGTTTCTCCCGTTTCTGGTACCGGGTCTGTTTCTCTCTCCCTGCTTGGGAAAAGGGAAAGAAGTGTCTATGAGCACGATAGACCTTCTCGGTCGACTGAAATTAGCTTCGTGCCTCATTCTTTCCCTGTTGGTAAGTTCGACCTCCTTGCTGAAAAATTGAGGGGGATAATTACCTCTGTTCGAGCTTCTCTTTTCTTTTCTTGTTCGCTGCATTCTCACCCGTGGTATTCATTTGTAGATCTTCCTCTCATTGTGCCCGAAACTGGAGGTCAGCCTGAAAAAGATCTGGAGAAGGATTCGAAAGAAGACCCGGAGGAAGATCCTGAAGAGGATCCGGAAGAAGTGGTTGAGGGAGCTGTTGTCGAAGGTTTTGTAGAGGGTTCAGACGGTGGTTCGGACCGGGAGGAGAGCCTAACGATTATGACATTATGCTAGGGCCGAGGGAGAAAACTACTTTTGAAACTGGTACCGGTTCAATCCCCTTAAATCCCCAAGTTGTCCTTACAGTTCTTTTTCCTGATCCGAGCCCTGATGGTGCTGTCGCGACAACTAACCCTGCCGAAGCTAATTTTGAGGCTGCTAGACTAGCTGCCAAAAGGGCTCGTGTGCGGGGAAAAGACCCGACCTTTCTGAGCTGCAGGAGCTCAAAAATCGGGGCTTCATTGCCAGTGTGAGTTCTCGAACTTCCCATCAAGCTTCTCCGTCTGTCGTTCCCAGATCTCTTATTCAAGATTCTTCTGGTTTGGCTGCTATGGTTGGAGCTGTCATTGCTTCCCTCGCTTCCTCCCTGTATGCCATGGATCAGTATTGCTTGTTCGCAGGTTGGCTCGTTGATCGCTCCGAAAGATCCTCTGCAAGTTTTAAGGAACGGATACATGCTCTGGAGGTAGAGAAGGCTCAGCTGACTTCTCTTATTGAGCATCAGAGAGAGAAATTGGTTGTTTCTGAGTTTGAGGTTGATATGGGACAGACTACTCTAGAGTCTCTCGAGATTAGCTGAAGCAGCGCAGTTTGAGGCCGCTGAAGCACAAGCTAGATTAGCTGAAGCTGAGGCTCGCATTCGGGCTTTGGAGCAGCGCGTTCCCCGTCTTTGTTCATGTTTTCTAATCTCTTGGTAATCGAAAGCTCTGAATTAAGAGACCATCTTTGATGATCGAAAGCTCTGAATTAAAAACATGAAGTTCTTCACTACTCCCTTCATTCTATCAATTCTCTACTTGTACTTCAATTCCTTTCTCCCCACCACCATTTCTCAATCTGATTCACTCTGCAATGGGATATCCATCATCTACAATTACACATCCGGCCACAGGATCCCGCCGACCCTGACTCCGGCGGTTCGAATCCCGGTTCACAATCCTCAACAACGGCCCGACCGAGCTGAAAAATTGGCGGGTTTTTGTGGGGTTCAACAACAGTGAGCTCCTAGTGTCGTACGAAAGCAACTATTTTGACCATCTCCAATTTCAATCCCTTGGAGAAGTGGAAATTGAGTTGGGATTGGATGGAAGGTGAGTTCATCTATTCAATGAGAGGGGCTTATCCTCAAGTTGTGGATACAAGTGATTGCATTTTCGGCGATCAAGGAGCTGCAATCCAATGCCTACTACGTTGATCTCCCTCCCTCCAGGGCCAACGACACTAACATTGGCCTCGTCCCGTCCTGTCCCGCCTTCGATGGATTCAACCCGATCGAAGCCATCGTTCCAAATGCAAGTCTACAAAATGCCTCCCGAATTGAACAAGACCCGCCTTTCCCCTCCTCACAACTGGCAAATCAACAGCACAATACCAATGCTCGCAGCCTATCAGGGTGGCTCCGACCCACTTCCCGGACCCTCCGTGGCCAGCTGGCAGGTGGTCTGCAATGAGACGAAAGCAACCACCTGCTGCGTGTCGTTTTCGTCTTTCTTTAACCACTCTGTCGTCCCCTGCAACACTATCGAACGGAACTAGACTTGAGACGCAGGGCAATCCCGTTGCCGTGTGGAGACAACAGCATCAATTGGCATTTGCTGTCGGATTTCGAAAACGGGTGGACTGCAAGAATAACCCTGTTTAACTGGGGCGAAACCGACATAGCAGATTGGTTCGCATCTGTCGAACTTGACAAATCCATGCCTGGATTCGAGAGAAACGGATCCAACCCGAGAAAGGATCCACCGGTTCCTGGATCGCAGCAAACGGTTATATCCTTTACCAAAAAGAATACTCCGGGGATTAACTTAGCTCGTGGTGATGGTTTTCCGACAAAGGTTTACTTCAATGGAGAAGAGTGCTCACTTCCGACAATACTTCCGAGCACTGCCGACAGAACGCCGCCGGTTGTTTCGGCCGCAATTCTTTCACTACTGTTGATTCTCGTTTTTGTGGACATACGCATTTAATTTCGTCTCACTTTATTTGCATCAAATTGTATGAAATTCGTTTTTAATTTTTTTATTATGATACTTCGATGTCGTAATTAGTAATTAATTTAAGAATTTAACAAGAAATCCATCAAAATAAATTCGACAAATTAAAATTTCTGGATAATCAATTTGTGAATTTATTCGTATGAAAAATGTATATATACATGCCTGCCCAGTGAAACGAAATTATTTGAAGCTTAGAATTTTTTTTCTTCCTTTTCATGCTTTTAACATATTTCTCTTTTATGTACTATTTAAATTTGATATTACAAGAAATATTCTTTTATTTATTTGTAATGTTTATAAAGTAATTTTGTTGACGGTCAAAAATTCTTGATTGAGTGCATTATATTTTGGATGTATTAATTTGACCAAATCTACAATAAATAATTTGTGCTTAAATTTGAAAGGCAACAAGAAAGTGTTTTATCTTTCGTCGATACCAAGAAATATACCAAACACTAAAACTCACAGTATACTTCTAAAATTTATTTAAAAAGTAATTTTCTCAAATTCCAAATAAGGGTATTATTATTCATTATAAATATTAATCCTGTTACTCTTCTTCTCCAGATAATAGTAACATTCCATAAATTCAGCTAATTGAATTATAGTCTATGAAATGGTTACAGTAAATTGAAGAAAAAAATATGTATGCCTTAAAATTGAAAAGTATTTTCCATTTTCAAACAAAGAATAATGATAGTGATATTCAACCCCCCACCATCTCTGTAACACTTATCCTTCACTACTGTTTGGAACGGATCTTGCTTCTTACATAGCATTAATCGCAACTCCTCGAGTTTTCAATTATCTTATATAAATGGAGTATTTAGTTTCAATTATAATTTTAATTGACATATATAATCATAAAGATTGGAAAAACTATCGACAGAAGCAAATATATTTGCAAGATTGATTTCAAATTGGAAAAAAGTTTTATTTGATTTAATTTTTATTTCAAATTTTATTTTATTTTTAACGACATTATATCCATTTTAATAAAATTATAGACATTATTATTGTAACAACAAATTTTATATTTATAATAAAATAAATACAAATTGCGTACAAAGATAATTTTAGATGGATTTGATTTGAAGAAAATGTAAGCGAGTTATAATCTCAATCAATCCTCTGTTCTTCTCTCGAATCAATTTGGCCTTGACTTGACTTTGATTTGGCTTGAGCGTATTGACTTTGACTTTGTTGACTGGAGTGTACGCTGACTGTGTTGACAGCGTGTGTGTTGAGCTGGATTTTCAAATGAAGCTTGTCCGAACTCAAGTGTGTAGTCTTGAACGTTGATCCGGAGGCGTTAAACCTTTGTTCGGATTGAACGTTGACTGGAGAACTTTTCACGAAGAACGCTTGATTTGGGGGACTTGGAGCTTTAATCCCGGATTGGTAGTCGTTCTTGACTTGAAGCTTGCTTGAAGATGATCTTGAGCTTCTCTTGACTTGAAGCTTGAAGATCGAAGGCCGTTCTTGGCTTGAAGCTTGAAGATGCTTGAACTTGTTCTTCACTTGGAGCTTGAAGATCTTGAGACTTCGCTTAAAGATCTTGAGACTTCGCTTAAAGATCTTGACTTGAAGCTTGAAGATGCTTGAAGATTGTTTGAAGCTTGAAGACTTGAAGTTGGCTTGAAGATCTTCGACTTGTTCTTCGCTTGAAGCTTTGAAGACTTGAAGATCTTGAGGGTCTTGAAGCTTGAATATTTGAAGACTCGAAGATCGCTTGAAGACTTAAAGATCCTCGAACGTTCTTCGCTTGGAGCTTCGAAGACTTGAAGATCGCTTGAAGTTCTTCGTTCGTTCTTCGCTTGAAGCTTCAAAGACTTGAAGATTTGAGGGAGCGCTGCTCGTGTTCTCGATCTCTTCAAGAGCGTCTCGTCTTCGGCTGCTCGAATGTGTGTCTGTCCCCCTCAAACGAATGGTGGAGACCCCTTTATATAGTTGAGAAAGGAGGTCCAGACCACTTTTGGGCCTGTTCTACGGGCTTGGGCTCCAACTTGATTGGACCATAATTGGGTCTATTTGACTTGGACTTGATTTAATTTATCTGGGCTTATTTGACTTGGGTTTAATTGACCTGGGTCATGTTTCATTTAATTTAAACTCATTTAATTTGTTTGGCTCAAATTATTTATTAATTTACGTTAGAAATTAATTTATTTAAATTCCAAAATAAATTAATATTTAATCAATAAAATTCACGTGTCGTCATTTAATTGGACAGTAAATTTTAATGGCTTATAATTACAAATAAACCGAGGCCAGCATATGAACAAAAGAAACCAAATGAAAAAGAGTAAGATATCCATTACAATTTCATGCTTCCGAGATAAACACATTATTATTAACATTTGTTGGAAAAAAATTTTATAGACTAAAATGAAAATTTTCTGAATAATAAATGTTATTTTATAGAAAACTACTCCATATTCATCCTACCATAGAGGTATATTTATCATTTGTTTTATGAAAATTTTATTAAAAGAAATATATTGATTTTAGGGTACAATTGGTGCATTTAAGATTGATTGATTTCAATAAGATAGTATAGGATAGTTATTTTATTTAATTTAATGATGGATATTAATTTAAAAAACTTAATTCTAGAAGAATGAAATGGTATTGTTATTAAATACATTACACCTTTTATATAGAAGAAATATGCATTATATAATTACAAAATATGGAAAAGATACAACAAAGCTTTCTATAATTACAAATTGATATTATTTGATTGAGTCATTTCTAATACGTCTCGTAAAATAGATGTGCTGTCGGCAATGGAGATTTTGGACCTCAATAGTTGAAATCTTGCACGTGATAATGGTTTCATTATCATCGGCTAACTCTTGAGTGATAACATACGAGACAGAGAGTCTTCCCTTTGATGCCAAATCACGAACAAAATATAAGTCGATCGCTGAGAATGTCTAGATACACCGATGCCAGAGGTGCAATCTAATTTCACTCTAAATTTCATTATTATGGAGAAAAATAAGGCTTAGTAATTTAATGTGTTCCACAAATTCATATGGAGTATTATTATTAGTTAAAGAAAGGTAAAAGATTACTTCATTTCCATTTTTTAATCTTATGAGATACAAAACTTGTAACTCTAAAAAAAAAAAGAAAAAAACTAAAAATTGGACAGGGGTTTTGGTAAGTTTTTGTTGGGCTTTTTGTAAATAAAAAAGAAAAGAAAAGAAAAGAGAAAAATAAAGTGTAGAGAGAAAGAGAAGGGAGGCGGAGGAAGGGATGAAGAAAGAGAGGCGGGGCCGTTAGATGAATAACGCGGGAGTGCAGTCGCCGATCCCTGTCCACAATTTTTCATTTTATTAAATAAATAAATAAATACTCCCTTTTTCTCAATCCCCTTCTATTTCTCCTCTCTCTTACGATCTCCGTTCCCCCCCTCCTCCCCCCCCCCCCCCCCCCCCTTATGCATAAACCATCCCTCAAACCCTACTGGACCTCCCCCTAATTGCTTCCATTAGGGCTTACCAATCTACTCCCTCTTTATTCTTCTCGACTCTTTATTTAATAATTTATTTCTTTTTCTTTTCTTTTTCTCTTCTTTTTTTTTTTAAAGAAAGGGATTTGGAATGGCCGATCGATTTTACGACGATTTGGAGATTGCGCTGTCCTCTTATTCGATACCGAGTACCGGTGAGTGAATCAATTTTGAATATACTCTACCTCCTTTTGGTGAATTTATCCTTTGAAATTCTCCATCTTTTTAGATGATTACAATGAAGAGGATGAGGAAACAGAAGGCGAGTACGAGGGGGACGAAGTCAACGATGTGGAAATTGATGATAAAATCGAAGAGTTAGCTTGCCCATTTTGCACTGACGATTTTGATGTTCTTGGATTGTGTTGCCACATTGACGCCGACCATCGTATGGAGGTCAAGCCCGGGGTAATTTCATTAATCTTGGATCAATATCACTATATACTGTTGCATCCTTACGCTATACTAGTTTTACTATTCATTTTGAGATTTTCTGTATTAATTTTGGGAACAACCTAGTCATTTCCGTGTGCTACCATGCATTGAGTTGAATGGCTACGAGCATGTTGGTTTCATTTATGGATATAAAAAGCCTTTTTGTGTGGTGGGGGAGGAATAGCACTTTTAGAGTGTAAGAGTAGAAGCCTAGGTTACTTCTAGACCGACCCTCCTTAGACCTCACCACCTGAGGGGCGAGGTTCATTACTTTGACCCATTTAGGCAATGGCAAGAAGATGCTATAGTGTCGTACTGGCTATTGATTTCGGAAAGCAAAACTCGCAATTTATGAGAATAAACTTTTAATAGATAGATGTGTAGCTAATGGAGTATATTTTTTTTTCTTGGACTTCATATGGTACCTTTCTTTCTTTCTTTCTTCTGTAATTCTAACTGGTTGTCAAATCTTGCAATGCTTGCTATCATGTTAGAGTAAGAGAAAATGCATTGTATCTTAACCAAAGTTTTTTTTTTTCCCAGATTTGCCCTGTTTGTTCTGTTAAGGTGCGGATAAACATGGCTTCACATGTAATCACACAGCACGAGAGTATTTTAAAAATATCCTTTTAAATATGTTTGTTGAGCTTGAATGTGTCAGTTCGCATGATGGTATTTATTGAACAGAAATTGTACCTGTTAATTTGGATATGTGATATTTTTACGTTTAACCTTAACGTACTTATACGCTCTCTGCAATAAGAGGCATCAAAGTGGTCGCTCTCGTTCATCAATACTTATGCTGAGGAAAGAGTTACAGCAGAAACATTTGCGTTCTATTAAGGAGTCCCCTTCTGTTGGTTCTTCCTCTGATGCAGCAGCTGATTCCATGCTCTTGTCATTTGTCAATAATCCTCAACCAGCTCACCGACCTCAAACCGTTTCAACTTATTCTCCTGCTGATGCAAGCTCTGGAAAAAGTACCTATGATGACTCTTCAGAGAGGTAAGGGAATGACTCTCTTGTTAAAGTTTAGTATGAAAAAAACCCAGTCAAATGCCAATGTGTCCAGTTAGTATATGTTGGTCTATGTTAAACCCTTTTCACCTTGGAATTTGACAGTAGCTAATTTTCCCTTTCTAGCAGTTTGTATTTTTCTCCAAATGAAGGGGATGTAAATAAGTTTACGATCATGCTAGTATGTGACCATTATATAATGTGCACATGTTCTTAGATCTTCACTAATGGCCAGTGCAAAGTAAAGCGTATTACCTAAAAATGGAGAATATGGATTGTGGATCTCACAGCACTTGCTAGATTGATAAGCTATTCTATTCCTAAAAAATTTCAATGCAGCTAATTTATTGATTTTCGTAGTCTTCCATTATATGTCAATTCTATTTTTCTAGTGTTGAGTTTCTCTGCAAGGTTTATCAGTTTGGAAAATATATATCTTTTCCCTTAGTAAAATGCAGGGTTTGTCTGTTGGTTGATGTTGAAGGTTAGGGATACTTTGTTTCTTGCTTTATCTTATCCTTCCATCTTGCCTATCTGTATTCATAGATTTTTTTGTGAATTTAAAATTTCAGTTAATACAACCACTGAATTCTTTCCCAAATTTTCTTCCAAAATAAAATCCTGCAACCCGAATACTGTAATGATTGCAGAGGATTGAGTCTTTGTTGAGATAACATTTGCACGGTCTGCCAACCCATTGACTTTAATGCTTTGTTAGCTGAAAAATTCATACAATCCCCTGATATTTCCAGAAATAACGATAATAGCTACCCCATTGTTTATTTCATCAAGCATAGTATCCACCACACATTCCCATTCCCATGACTTTGGGTAGTGCACGATGGGTGTTGGAAACTACACTAGATGTAGAACGTATCCTCTTTTTAATTTTACATGATGTTCTGTCTAACATCCATATCCCTCCCTGTTGTGTTCTCGATATACCCCTCTATGAGCATAAGGTCCTAATTTGAAACCTCCTTTTGCACTTGTCATGTCTGCAGAATACCACCATCTCTTTCGACAGATAAGAACAATGAGAATGCCAGAAGGTGCGAGTTTTTACAGGGATTGCTGCTATCCACTATCCTTGATGACTGGTGAAGGCGACCAAGCCCAAAGCTGCACTTCTTGATGCCTAATCATTGACCGTAAAAGGTGATGTTGCTCACTGACCTTACTGATAAAATGTAGTGAAAGCGACAAGTTAGACGACAGTTTCGATGATCATTTGGACAGCTCTTTGTTATATTCCATTTGTTAATGAGCTGTTGGTGTATAGTAACGATATAAGGCTCAGAGTTACTGTGTTAAGACCACGCTTTGTTCTTGTAGGGCTTTTGTTCATCAGGATACATTTTCCTTGGTAATTTTAAATTTGTGATTCCCTATTCCTCCTTTGGACACAAGAACCTTCTATGGAGTATGAGATATACAAACATATAAATTATTAATATTGCATTTGTCTTGTTTACGTGGTAAATGTCACATTTAAACAAATAGGTCAATTTGCACTGAAAATCTAAAATCATCCAAAGTTACATGAACTAAGCCTCTCATGCACTGTTGTTACAAATCCTAAGAAGATGAACAAAAGAGGAAACAAGACCTCAAACTTCCAATTTTCATTAAAACATGAGGCTTGCTCAAAAAATCAAGTCTTACAAGGGGAAAATCGACCTACATTATTGTGAAGGACGAAGCTTCCTCATTAACCACTTCTTCCGTAGATTCACATCCAACGCCAAAAAAATCTTGGCTTTCTTTTCATCCTCCAAGAAATCACAAGCATCCAACACAAGGTCTTCATCCATATCAGGTAAAGCTTGGATAGATGCTACTACAAATTCTACAGGCACAAACCCATCATCTTTACTCTCTGCTGAAAACTGAACCGCAGTTGTCAGCTGACGAATAGCATGTGCCGTACCACCCTCTTTCTCGCTACGCAAATTCTTGAGATACACTGTAGTTGGTGGACTATCTATTTGTGGCTTGGTTGTCTGATTAATAGGTATCATGTGGTAATCTGAACCTGAAGATACATTTTCTTTATAAAGCTGTTCGGAACTGGAGACAGATGCAGACGGAGATGGGTTAACAGTGAGGGTTTTCATTTCACTGACTTCGTCAAGAGTGTCCATGTTTTGATGACTTGTGCTGGTGTCTTTTTCATCACCATTCAGCTCTCTGAATATCAAACACAGATCTTTGAAGTATGGAACAGGTCTGGTCATATATTGTCGAGCGTCTGTATGAGCCTGTACATAGACATAGATGATCATTTTAAAAATGCGTTCTTGGCGACAATAGTAAGAAAATTAAAGTTATCATACAAATCAGTAACTTAATAGAACCTAACTTCTAAAGAAAAAGGTATTTGTGCTTCTCCACTATCACATCCCAAATTTCTAACTATTTAAAAACATCATATTTAATAAATAAAAACCATTTTGAGCGGAAGCATAAAAGAGATAAATTTAATAATCATAAGATCCAACTTCATAAGTTATAAAATCTAAATGTAATACTTGAAATAAATTGCATAAGTCAATAAGTCTAGCAAAAATTTAGAAATAATAATATGGTCTTTATGAAGATAAAATTGTGCTAAGCATCTTCCTTATGTCCCACCACGCCAGCTCCTCCATCTGAAATGATAAAATGTTTGGGATGAGCAAAACCACAAGCTCAGTGGAGAAACGTACTTGCCAAAATTAAATATCATATGTAAATACCAAATAAGTAACATGAAATGTAGATGTAAATGTAAATGTACTGAATAAGATTTCTCAATTATTCAAGTAGTAAATGCCTCGTTTATAAAGGTCAGGAGACCTATATGTACATGCATGAACTCATAGATACCACATAATAGCAGTTAATAGAGTCAAGTAAGAATTTCTCCACCTTTAAAATGTACTGAGTTGGCTGTAATCCAATTATTGATGCAGCGGAACCTCTAATTCCCAAACTTCTCGTCGCCTATTAGTACATAAATATAAATAAGACTAATATCTAATTTATAAGAAAATATAAAGTAACTAACTAGATAGTTAAATAATATTAAAATAATAATGAGGTACTTATTTATATATATATACGTAATCGAAAACCTTAGAAATCAAATTAGGATATTTAATCTTTAATGATTTACGAAGCTAAACTAGGCTAAATAATTTTAAGGAAATAATAATAACACCCCAAAACTCCAATAAATTACTCAAGGCACTACTGCTATAACCTAAATAATAAGTATCCATGAATCTTTTTAAGAAGATAATTGGCAAGTGGGTGTTCCATATATAAATCCAATCAGACTAGACATCAAGGGTAAAGAACGGGTCTAATAAACTGACTATAGGTTTAAATATCTCACTAATTGATATAACTAACCATATATAAATTCCAAATTAACTAGTATAGACACATATGGTACATAGGTGATCGGTCAGTAATGCTCTGCACGAAAACTATTATAATATTAATCAACTCACATAACTAGATGAGCTGCAAGTAGGACAAATAAGTATAAAGTAAATCAATAATTTAAAATAGGGAACGGATTTCTTATACTATATATATATATGTAATGAGATTAAATATGGGAACCACTTAAACAAGTAGCGGCTTTTGTAGTGATTGAACATAAACTGCACACGTCCAACGTCTTGAAACCAACGAATTTAATAGCCTCACATGAATTAATAAATATGAGAATAACTTACATGGTTTTGGGATAATACAATCGAAAGAGATATGGATGTTTCTTTCGTCTAGTGTTGAGACGTAACGAATTTGATGCATGAAGGGTTTGGCTACGAGCGTTGATCGTGAATTGGAGAAAATTTAGAGAATAGGTTTTCAACAGAAAAATAAAGATGCAAAACTGACTTATATGGATAAAGGGATCGTGTAATGCGATATCCAGATGTTGAGGTTTTACAATGTATATGGGAGTGAATCCTAAATTTACTAAGAGAGATAGATAAGGGAAGTAGAGAAAATCGTGGGGAAGATATCACAATCTAATTTCTAAATAAATATATATATAGATATGCTAAGTAGATTAATATAATTAATATATAATAAATAAATATATCCATAATATATATGTGTAAATAACATGGCCGTTACACTCCAAGAAACGGCCAATGTCATATTTGAGATAATGCAAAGTTGGCAGCAGAAAAGGTAATGCCCTGAAGCATTGAAAAATACAGAATACAGAAATGATCAACGGGTTAGAGAAAAAGAATGTTGGATAGAATACTCGCCTTGATATAACTTTGCCAGACATAGTCATCAGCAAACACCATTTGGCGTGCATCATCCCAAGCAAATCCATCCAACTCCAGAAGATTCTTTATCACAATATATTGCCTTCTAAGAGTTTTATATCGATTCTTGAGAATATCAACTGTATACTTAAATCCAAATTTAGCATTGAATGATACAATCATCTCTTTCCAAGCGTGTTTCCTAAGTAGACCATCTATATGGTTCCCTTTGTTTACCTGATCGAGCATTAGATGAATAAAGTACCGATCCATTGGTGGCTGCCAATAAGTCCTCATTCGAGCACCTATAGTGGAGTCAATATCAGATAGAAATTCACATGTCTCATCTACCATCTCTTTTGCCAATGATATACCATAATCTTCACCAATCATGATATCATGAAGAGATTCAGTTGTCATTTGTCTTACAGAGCCAAGCTCTATCATACAATCACTTGAATTTGGTGAATATTCCAGTACATTGCTACAAAGTTTCTCATCAACATCAAAAACTTTTTCTCCTTCCAACTTGCTACATCTATCAGCTTTTGACATATCCTCATTAAAATTTTCATTTTGCTTAGAAATTATGCCTTGACCTGCAATGTCCACAGTTCCATATATTTTAATTAGATCTGTAAAATATGGGATAGTCTTCACTCTGTACGGTCTTGCTTCAGGATGTTCCTGCACATACAAAATTGAGGATTGGAGTGACAATCTTAGCCGAACAAAGAGAGAGTTGCAGACATGCAGCCCTAAAGGTTTGGCAAAAAGAACCAATAAAATTTCAGTTTGACAGCAATTTGCAAGATTTTCCATAGATCTCTATTTAATAAGGCTAAACCTCAATGTGCCTTTTGCATCCACTAAAATAATTGCACCTGAATGTAGTCATCCCAATCTTTGTTGTTTGCAGTCACCATTTTCCGTGGTTCATCCCATCTAAAGCCGTTTTGCTGGAGGAGACCCTTTATTGCCCTATACAGATTCCTCAGCATCTTGTGCCGGTTTTTCAGGACATCCAGCTCGTACTTGGAATCAAACTTAGCATTAAACATAGTTGTCATATGCTTCCATGCTCTCTTGCTGAACAAGTGATCATCTCTATTACTTTCTTTACCAATTTGCTCCAACATCAGGTCAATAAAGTACCGGTCCATTTCCAGTGTCCAAATTGTTCTAAGTCGATAGTAATTACTACTCTGCACTCCTAATCCCATCTCACAATAGCCCCTATGGAAAGATAAAATAAACTTAACACAATCACTCAACACACATCAGTAATTATGCACGACCAAAAAAGTTGTTTTTTCATTTAAATAGCTGTTCGTATTGGGATCAATCAAGATTCATCACAACTCAACAAAATTCGATGATATGATATGATTGCATAGCGTCTCACAAGTTCATTAAACAACATTTTCTTATTTCATACTTCATGAGCATGTGTCAACAACATCTAAATTGCAGCATCTTGGAAATGTTATGAAGTGCATGACATAAAATATCTTATATCTCATCCATGGTAGATTTCATTTTGTTGATTTAGCTCATACAAAATGAGTATCTAGGAAATAAACCTAAGAATCCCAATGAACCCTTTAATTGCCTCGTAAATTTGAGTATAACTATAAGGATCAGACGTTCTTGATCCGAACATTAACAAAACAAAACACAAGAAAACGACACACGTGATGATATTTTTAGACTATGCAATGACGCATCATTCATTCATTATGTGTGTTCGGAAGTCTTTCATTAAAATAGCAATCCAGCAGGAAAAAAAAAACAAAGAAGTGCTAAATTACTGCATTCACCTTCTTTGCATAAAACATCATGAAAACCTTTTGATTACATCCAAGGAATTTGAAAGACGCAACAGCAGTTAAGAAACACAAGAGAACCCAATTTCCCAAAAAATGGCTGCTGGATTAACGTACAAACAAATTGGATTGTTGCGATAATTAGAGCTATTGCGCACCTTTCGAATTAACTGGCAAAATTTGAGAGCAGCAATCCACGAATAGGGATTGAGAAAACCATGGATAAGGCTGTTCGCCAATGGAATAAGGTTTCCTAAATTAGGAATAACCCGAGTTTCAATAGCGCCTGCCAAACCAAACAAAATCAAAAATCGAGCCAACAAATATCTATCTATAAAATTAATTAAAAACTGAATCTATGAAAATATAAATCGAATATTTATATCTCAAAAGCGTTTTTTTTTTTTAAATGTGATAAAATCATGGATTAAGATTTGAGAGAGATTCGATATGATCAATCAATTAAACGAACTCGAACTAATTTCGGCTCGAATCAATTGCAGATGTTAAACCGAGTAAACGCACACTAAATATTTTCAACTTATGGGCTTGGGCGGGGTTCGTTGTAGCCCAGTGGGCTTTAGAAAATATCATAAATAAAATTATGTTGAAAAAAATTACTACTACCATTTTCTAAAAAGTTTTCGCATACTTCTATAAAAATTTTCAACTTCTAAAATAATAATAATAAAAAAAACTCAAGAAAAAAATCCTCTCAAATACTACACTTTATTTATAAAATAAAAATTACTCAGGTCTAACATATTTAATATAATACTTTATCATTTATTTATTATTATAAAAAAAAATATTGAAATACTATCAAAAGTTTTTTGCGAAGGAGAATTTAACATATATATGAAAGGCCATATGCTTTAAATATATAAATAAGGAAAGATTTGAGATAAACATAAATAAAAGCGCACGTTCTTTAAATAAGGAAATTAAGGAGAAGTATACTATATACTAAGGATAAAATATATAAATAAGGAAATTAAGGAAAAGTATGGAGTATATACTAAGGATAATGTAAAGATTTATTACCAATAAAAACAAATCTAAAGTTAATTATATCCATGTGCACGATACTAACAGAATTAGGAAACCTTATTATTATTATACTAAATAGGATGAAAGGCATGATGAAGAGGAAGAAAAGTGGTGGGAAGAAGGAGGAGGAGGTTTCAAGCATTGAAGCAATCACAATGGCTCCTGATGACGTGTTGCTCACGCATGTTCTGCCTCGAGTTGCATCCTCTTTCTTACGAGATATTGTCAATATTAAGCTGAGGTAATTAACAAAAACCACATGCATCTTATGGATTAATTCTTTTCTTCTGAAAAAATATTTAGTGATTAATTAATTAATTAATGTCTTATTATGAATTATGATTAACTTGATGAATGAATGAATGAACGATGATGAAACATCGATTGAAAAGAGGAGCTTTTACGTAATTAATTTATCTTTTTATTTACGACTTTGTCCTTCAAGTATTGGAAATTTGTTGGGTTGATGAATTTTTTTAATTTCGGGATCATAAATCTTGGCAATTAACTTTTGTGTGCGATCGGTGAATCTTTATGTCTCGTATATATATTCATTATTCTTAAGATATCTGTAATTTTATCTTATTGTTCTTTTTCTTAATAATAATAATCTATTTTATCTTACAGTGTATGTGTATATATAGTGCTAGCTAGGAGCTTGTTGAATATAAATCAACTATATATAATATATATTTCTTTTTACAAGAAAATATATATACTATTTTCTTAATCGATTATATGTCTGCCTATTTAAAATTTTGAAATAATTGATAGGTTCCAACAGATTCTACATTGCTTAATTGCACTTGTACACTTGTATATATATGTGTGTGCGCATATATATATATATATATATATATATATATATATATATATATATATATATATATATATATATATTCTCTATTTGTTTAGATAAATTTCCCAAGTTTTAAAAAATTCAGATCTTGAAGGTGACATGATATAATGGTCGCAATTCCTATTTTCTAATTGGACAGTGATGATGCTTTTGGTAATTAACTTTGGTCTTTAAATTATTTTCAGTTGTAAGAAATTGAAGGAACTAGCAGAAGATAAGGAAGTGCAACGACATGCATCCCTGGACACAATCCTAATGGTGGATTGGAGAAAAGGAGTCAAGGGTTTATTAAACAAGTGTGAAGAAAGTGAAAATCCTGAAATTTGTTCAGGAAGGTAGTGGTTAGTAGTTATTACTCACTCCTAGTCCTAGTATATTTAATTTAATTTCAGAGAAAAGTTAATTAATGTTTACATGTGATGTGATGTACAGCAGGAGTATTTCGGTGAAGAGAATCCAAATTTAAAGTCAGTAAAAGAGTATTTGGAGAGAGCAGCAAAAGGAGGTCATTTTGGAGTCAAGTACACGAGTTACATACTATGTCAGCTTGAAATGGAAGGCATCCAGTGGATTGGGAAGCTCAAAAAGTCCAAATATTTGAGGACTAGACTGCGTTCCAGTCGCAATAAATTGTTGGGTCATTTGGAATGGATGTGGGTCAGGAATCTAGCGCTCAAACGACACCGACCCGTTTTCTGTACAACCCGACACCAACGCCCAGACCCCACCCTAGATAAGTGGTCTATTGAAGAAGAAGATGAGAATTGCGCAGCATGCAGTGCAGATAAAGAAGTTAAAATTATTAGTCAAACATATAGTTATTAGCATATTTCTCTATCTATTTGATTCATTGTGCACTAGTATATGGAAACATGTATTCATTTTGCCTGCCTCTAAATATATAGTACAAACAACTAACTCTTAATGATGATGCAAAGTTGGAAAAACAGTATATATATTGGGTTTGGTTTTGGGTTGTACAAGTACAGATTACAAAATGTTTGAAAATTTAAAGTGATTTTCTAATTACTGTATTGATACTAAGAGGAAAGTTAACTAGCATAGCATCAATCAAAACCAGCCACAGAGAGACAGAGCTCTCATATATCATTATCCTAATCTATCATCAATAATGGCACAATTTTACAACCTAACAACACTGCACAACAATTTACCTGCATCCATTTTCTAAACTCCTTTCCAAAAATTGAGTCATCTCACTTCATCTCATCTCCACTGAGAATAGTGAGTGCGGAAGAATTGGTAGTCGGGCAGCATAACCTGCAAACATCTAAGCCAATTCTCCGCAGCTTCTAGTAGAGAGTTCTCCTGCTCGCATTCATGGGGTCCGCATGGGCTTACGATTGATCCTTTCAGCTTGTACGAAGCAAGGGCAAACACAGGTAACGATATCTTTGCAGTTGGGTCAGGAAAGCCACCAACCACTCTGGTGTTTGCCGCATGAAGCTGAGGTGGTGGAGAGCTACCTGCATCAAACTCAGTTCAGAACACGAAAAGAAAAATGAAATGAAAAGAAGATGAACCACCATCACTCTTTTCCCTATTACATACACGATCATGACATCAGACTGGGGGAGGGGGAGAGGGAGAAGAGGGAGAGGGGTGGGGGGGGACGTACTTCTCGATTGTGTTGACAAGGAATGAAATGTCAGAAACGATGCATCAAGATCTTGTAGTGTTGGGCCGACAGGAATCCTATAAATTGGATACCTGCAACAAGTTGTTTGATTTAATCATAAAGAACGTACAATGGCACTAACCCCAAGAATATTGTGGAATTAGTTTATCGAAAATATACCAAGCGACGCAGAACCAACTCATCGGAAGTAGATCACAGCTCCTACACTTACTCAACTCGGGATATTGAGATGTAAGTAACGATATCTGCACACACACAGAGACAAGATCTTCAGCACAATCATTTTATAAGACAGATGAACAGGTGGTAGGTAGTTCAGCACTTAAAACTCCAGAGAGTTCTACCTTATCAGTTAGTGGTCGACGATTGTGCGGCTGTTCATATTCCAAAAACTGAAAGACTGGTGATCCTGGAGAACTAGCTGTATCAGCTTCAGAACTAGCTGAACTTGAGGCAGATTTATCTCTCATTGAGAGCCTACTAAGCCGCTGTAAATTTGAATCCAAAACAGATTTAGCGCTCCTATCTCCTTCACAGTCACTGCTTCCAGCACTACTTTTCAACCTATATGAGTCAGCTTCATCCGCGTCGGTGGATCCTCTGTGGGTAGGTCAATTAAGATGCTATCAGCCAATAAATTGAAAAATAGAAAAAGAAAATTGTTCTTAAAGAAATAGATTATTAAAGAGTGAAAGGTGAACAGGAACACATAAAGCAAGCAACTTCATAACTACAGATATCTCAAGAGGAAGAGAAAGGCAACAAACAGTAAACACGGATACTGATTGCAAAAAACTAAAAATAGCAGAGATCTCTTTAAAAGGCCAAAATAGATTACAGAAGAAAGCAAACAAATGAGGAGTAATACGCATACAGTATTCTTTACTAAAAACCTGGTAAATTGTTATTATTTGTTTCTTTTTTCTTTTTCCCCCCTCAAAATATCTGAATCACTCTTATAAAGTTCCCAAAATATTATAATTGACTAGAGGGAATCAAAGTTTATCCTAAGAAGGAAAGATCTAGGACCAACCGGGCAGCAGAAAAGAAATATATGCAAGAGCTTAAGCAAAATGAGAGAATACTAATGCAAGCATATGAGCAACTTATTAACAAACCTATGAGAGAAAATACTATTTCCAGATGTCAATAATGAACTATAGAACACTACACTTCCACCATCAGCCACCCCACCATCTTAACACTGGAAAAAAGATGTACTAATAAGCTTGAAAGAAAACGAAATTTAGAGGCTATATATAAAAAGTATCTAATGAAGATTGTGTATTTCATATTTAATTTAACATGAGATTAAATTAATGACTAGTTAATGTTATTCTTTGACCCATATCAATATTAACATTTGAAGTTTTATATATCAATGTATGCATGATCCCTGAACCACCTCACTTCACGAGAATATACATATGTAACTCCTGATTTCAATTTTAAGTCACTAAATATATTTTCTTTCTTCAACAATTAAGCTAAGAGCAGAGGATCAGTGAAAGTTAAAGCTCCAAACAGACACAACATCAATAAGAATAATCAACACATACATATGCCATCAAACAAATGGTAAAGCTAACAAATTTCAGAAAATTTATCATATACTAACTATGAATGAAATAAAAAGATGCCATAAACTTTTTTGTGAAATAACTACAACAAAAATGCTACCTATCTGAAAGAGATCACCAATGACACCAAGTTAATTAGTAGTCAAAGACTCATAAATGACAGGATTTTTAATGCTGAATAGAGAAACCTCAAAGTTAATGGCAGCAACAACAAACAAGCCAACTTCAAATAACACTCACCGTAATCGAGAAGAAAGCCCTGAGGGATCAAGGTACAACTGTATGCCAGACAGAAATGGAACATAATATTGTTCAATGGGATCTCTCCCATTTAACAAAAGAGGCACGCCTGCTCCATACATACTCCATTCATTAAAAGATTCCCACAAATCCTCCAGGTAAAAAAATGCATGTGAATCAACTTCTGGCGTCCCGGACCTGGGTCCCTTAGCATTCACCTGTTGACGATACGATAGTTTCTATGTTAATTAATTGTATCTCGCCTCCGTTAACGTTTTGTCGTTTCCGTGACGTGGAGCCAACCAGCAACTTATTCCAATAAATGATTTAACCACAGATTAGTGAAATTTCAATAACTAACGTTTGCATAAATATATAGTAACAGCATTTTAAAAAATCCCGCGGAAAATGACCAATCAAAAACTTCTTTTGGAAGACTATAACAAACAAGTTCACCAATAACGAACTTTCAAAACACCTGAGTCCTAATATTTTTTTACCGGCTTGGTTAACGACTTAAGGGGAGCGTATATGACATTTTTTCTAAAAAAAAAGGCCGATACTTCGGTCCCTGCTTGGACAAAACGGAAGATATTGTCGATAAATAGAAGTACGTCTTGTTCATTAACATCTCGGAAATATTTCGCCATCGTTAGGGCAGTCAAACCAACCCTCATGCGAGCTCCCGGCGGTTCATTCATCTGGCCGTAAACTAGAGCCACTTTTGATTCTGCAATATTTTCTTCATTAATAACTCCAGATTCTTTCAGAGCCTTAAACATTTCAGAACCAATTCCATATGGCATAAATTTGCAAGAAGTTAAGATATCCAAAAAACATTGCAACAAAAAATTTAAGGACACCCCAAACTATACATTCGAATGAAAAATTGATGATAGGCCAGGAAGTTCAGACTCTTTAGTCCATTGAAAATCAAAAAGGCCTTCTTTACAAGCTCTCCCAGGAAAAAAAAAGAAGCACCATTTAGACCCGTTCTTTATCAAGATTTCAGATTCCACATGTCCAGAATCCGTTCAAAATCCGTTCAAGAACTTCAACCTTGACTGCATTTGATTTTTCTTCAAAAGGGATTTAAAAACCCACATAAATTTCTAGTTTAATTTCAAATCCCATTTTTGCAGAGCGAATCCTAAGATGCATACATCAAAACGAACTTGCAGAAATTGCTTTCATTAAACTCAAATTCAAAGAAAAAGTACCATTTCAGATAACTACATTTATGCAAAATATTGATATTTTAATTGAAACATTAATTAATTGAGAAAAGCAATTCGGCATTCCATTTCTTGCATGCATTCTCATCATCAGGTAAGCATAACAGAATATTTAGGGTTTTATCTCCCATAAAGCGAATAAATGAAAAAAGAAGGAAACAAACTTAATCTATTATATACCTCCGTTAAGTACCGCGCTTTGATGAATGGAGTAACAGATTCCATCAATCGATCTAAATTCGTAACTTCCACAGTCGAAGAAGGGCTAACAGAGGCACGTGCAGACAATGCCACCGCCACTGACGAATTATCAGCATCGCTCTGTTTCTCCGCCTCCGCCGAGGAAGAAGAATCCGACTTAACCCTCTCCCTCTTATGAAGTTGGCGTTGTTTCTGTTGCTGCTGTTGCTGTTGTTGTTGATGTTGATGCTGCTGCTGTTGCTGGACCATTTGTCTTTGCCTCGATTGCTGCTGAAGGATTTGCTGGCGCCGAACCATCGGCGGGTTGTAGAACCTGTCTCCACCCTGCCTTGGTGGCGCCGCCGCATACCCTCCTTTACTTGACATTAATCTTGAACTCAAACCCGATTGACTTGAAAAGCAATTGAAATGTATGTGTCTATTAATAGGAAAATTGTGTCAAAATGAGTTTTGACTTGGTAATTTGCGATTGAGAGATTAAAGAAATCAAGATTGTAATTGAGATATGATTGGATTGAAGTGAATTCGGGATTTGAAATAGAGGTTTTGAAAGGGGTTGTGAGGGTTTGTGTTAGAGACTTTACTGTGTGCGTGTGTGTGTGATTTGCTGCATTATTTTGGATATCCTCAGTCAGGGCTATATTCGGAAAAAGTAAAATTAATGGCTTGGTGTAGAAAGGGGGGAGAAAGATGACCAATTTCTGCCAACTAATCCCCCTTATGTGTACACACTAGTGTAACTAGGGTTAATTTTTTTTTTTTTAGTTTAATTATACTTTACAACAGTGTTTTAACTATATTCGGAAAAAGTAAAATTAATGGCTTGGTGTAGAAAGGGGGAAGAAAGATGACCAATTTCTGCCAACTAATCCCCCTTATGTGTACACACTAGTGTAACTAGGGTTAATTTTTTTTTTTTTAGTTTAATTATACTTTACAACAGTGTTTTAATTTAGATCCATCATTAATGAGTCATCTATACTACATCTGTGACACATGTGCACTTGAACGATTTCAACCATTAAATCAATTTTTTATTTAATTTATATTATTAATTAAATTAAATAATTAAAAAATAAAAAACTACTTACTACCCACCTTTTAACCTATAAATAAATCAAGGTGTACCCAAAATCACCCTTAAATTTATTTTTTAAAATATAATTATAATTTTGGGATGGTGGTTTATAAGTGATCCATTGATCTACTTTATTACTGCTTTTAAAATATAATTATAATTTTGAGATGGTGGTTTATAAGTGATCCATTGATCTACTTTATTATTATTGCAGTAACAAAGTCCGTAAGAAAGTGCGAGACGAGATTGTTGATTTTAAGGCTTGTCAATTCATTATTAAAGTATTTAAGTAAAATTGGCTGATTGTAAGACGAGTCAATTCATAAAATATTATAATTATATGGATAAAGTATGTTGTACTTTATTGATAGTTAAGTATATTTTTATAAAGTATTATAAATAATGAATTAAAATATGTATTTAGAATGTTATAATAAATATGATTCATTAGAAATGTATTTTTAATTATCAATAATCATACTTTATTTATAAACAACTATATAATTATATCTTTATTTATAAATAAAATAAATAAATTGTAAACTCTAGTATTTCACACTAGATAATGGAATATTTTTCCATTTTCTTTGTAATTTTTTTATTTTTTTCTCCTTCAACCTCAAAGACAGAAAATAGTATTCATGTTAGTTGACTCAATTGCCCATTTCAGCTGTTTTATTTTCTGCAGGTCCATTTCTTTTTCCTCGTGGTTGCTGAAGATGAAAAGGATAATTTTAAATTTAGAATCATCAGAAAAGATAGTTATTACTGGACACCATAAATCAAAATTATTCAACTTTGTTATTTCAATTATTCCTTCCAATTTTAACTCTTTTTTCATATATGCACTATGCCTAGAGTATTCCCTAAATTTAGATTCACGTCTCATCGTCGAAGACAATTTGGTGCGAAGAAATTCCGTAGACATTGGTGTTATGTTATTTTAATGAGTGTTTTCGATTATCCCCAATTTTTTATAAATGCACACATTGCATTGCAGAATCTAAATAAATGATTAAGGCAAATTTTTATTTCTCAAATGCACACACAAAAAACTAAAAAAATTATTTATAATCATGAGATTAGATTTATTTAAGGTTATAATTTCATTTCTCAAATGCTTGGGATTTAATTTATTTAAGGTTATAGTTTCATTTCTCAATTGCACTCGTAAAAACTTGAATAAATTATCTTTAATCATGAGATTAGATTTAATTAAGGTTATAGTGAGTAATTTAACCTTTAATTTTATATTCACAAGTTACTTATTTAAAATGATGTATCTTGTAATAATTATCTATAGTAATTGTGTATTAGTCAGAAATAATTTCCATGAGGAAAATTAATTTGATTTTTAGTTGGTCAATGTGATTCCATTTTTAAAAAATATATATACATCGTAACAATTCATATGAAATACCCTGCATCCTCATTAAGTTATTGTAATTTATGCGTGATTATTTTTTTAACATATATTCATTAGTACATATATCCAATCACTACATATTATATATTATATAATTAAACTACACTAAATTTTAGCACAAAGTAATTCAAATTGATTATCAGTTTTATGAAAAATGAGTTATTTTTTTAAATGAAAAGTTCACCCAAAAAAAAAAAAGAAGAAAAAAGTACTCATAAGTTTCGTTAATGAAAAAACGGATAAAATGTAACTTGTAACTGGTTAACGTAATCTGCCAATCAAATTATGTATTTACTGTAATTTTTTCCATAATTTTCTTTTGAATAAATAATAAAGTGAAGTGTATATAGTCAATATATTTGTGAATTTGGTATATATTTTGTCTTTTTGGAAGGTTGAAAAAAGAGTAGAGATAAGAATGCACTAAAATGCTAATGAGTGTTTTTATAATTTATGTGCAATTGACTTAAATTTTCATTGCTATCAATTGCTATACATCTCATCACTTTTTTCATCTCATATTTTAATTTTTTAAAACCTTTTTATATTTCAAAATTCATGTTGAATTATAAGTTGCATTGTAAATATAAGTTGCTTTTAGTATAAATTAGAGATTATCTCAAAGATAAGTGGCTAGTCTTCAGATAATTGGAAAGTAATCTCCTATAATAGATATAGTACTTGAGTTTTTTTTTTAAGGATAATTTATTTTAAGATTTAATTGGCTATACTAGCCTTATGTGACCCATTATTTCTTATCATGCTTCATTAATTTGAAGCATCATTTATAATTTAAAAGATTAGAGAACACAATGATGATTTCAATCTTCCTAACAATAATATTAATGATATTATTGTCGCATTATGTTTTTCTATTAAAACAAAATTAATGGAATTACGATGCAGAGGGAAAAATGATTTGAATTATTTTGAAAACTTTTATCTTTTTTTTTTTACTCGAACAATGTGATATATACCTTAAATTTACTACAAGTTTTCCCAGGGCATAGCTCAAGTGGTAGAGGGGAGGGTGGAAAGGTCTTCCAACTGAGTTTGGTTGCTGCGGGGTGGGGGTTCGAATCCTGCCTTTGGCATGGATTCGACCCTTTGCAAGCATAAGTTTAACAGTGAGCTCTCTCTATGACTCGATTTACCTTCTCCACCAATTCCTAGGGTAGGGGCGGTGGGGGTCCCTAATGATGGGGTACACCATAAATTTACTACAAGTATAAGTTGTGATTTTTACTAAATTTGAGACCTATTCATTAATCATTATTATTATCATGTATTGGGGGACATATTCCAAATTAGTGTGTAGCTATTTGCCAATTTATTAAAGAACTAATATTGGGCTTGGATTTTAGATCCATACAAATGATGTATAATAATACTCCAATGCTCAGTCAGAGATTTTTCATATTTTATGATATTAAAAATATGATATTATCATTACAAAAAATATAATAAAATATTTACAATCGAATTTACACAAAACCTTTAAAAGAGGTGTATACAATACAGTTTAATTAAGCTGCAATAACTACTATTATGATAAAAGGAGAAATAAAAGAGGAATTTTATTTTAATTTATCAAACTTATTCATGCAACGCCATTCACGAAACACAATTATAGTAATCCACTCATGTGGTTGATTTTTTTAATATAAATTTGTGAATTATTTAATGAAAAAAAAAAAGAAATAGTAATGAGGATGATGCAATCACTATAATTAATTGATTTATTAAATATTTCGTAATCATATTGGGCCCAATTAGGCGTATCGTATTCAAATCCAGCCCACAAGAAATTGGTGTTTGGTTAGCAGTTGGAAAATTCATTTCGATTTGGTGTTGTGTATTCTTTTCCTTGTATATGCAGAATTTTCGCTTCTAAGATTCAACGCAATCCCTTTTTTCTTCTCCCTAACACCCCCACCTCCCCCACCCCCACCTCGACGACTTCGAGACGATTGTATCAAATCAGAGTTCATCCCAAATAAGTTAATTAGATTTTTATTCTCGATTCATTCTCCGCATAAATCTCCAACAGTATACTGCAGCTGATTTTTTGGTTGTACCAATATTTAAATTTTGTAAAACCCTAGAATTCTATTGGATTGTCTGTTATTAACCGCGCACGACCGTTATTTCTTGAATATTATCTGGTGGAAAAAAGGAAATTCTTTTGAGTAAAGCAATTGGATTTGTACGGATTGGCCATGCGACGGTTGTTATCGGCGACGATCGGCCTCTTGAGAGAGGACTCCGCAACCACAGCCATAGCGAACGCAGCCTATCAAAGCTCCGAAATTATAATTGGTGTTGCTGTTATTGAATTAGCTCGATTTTTGCAAGCTGATCGTTTTAGATTTCACGATGACTGTTGATACTCATGCTCCTACTTCGAAGGGGCTCTTATGCAATGCCGGTGCCGGTGCTGCGGCTGGTAATTCTGTATTCTATAATGATACTACTTTTTTTTCTTTGTCAATTCTTTAGTAAATTGTTCCTTTTTTCTCGAATTTAATGGACTCTTTCCTGTTATTAAGTTTCTGGTGGTTATTAATCAACTTAGTTCGATTTCGATGAGACCTGATGAGTTTTACTTAATAAAATCAAATTATTCATGCACCCATATTAACTTGTCCAAAATATCAGGAAGATCAATTTGTAAAACGAACAGGGTTTTGGTCGGGGGTCAGGTAGTACGTAAATTATCTAAATTTAGTTCTGTTTCTTTTCTTTATCTCCTGCCGCAAGGTTGTAGTCAAGTCTAAAAGGAAATTGATTGGCAAAACCCTTATGAGCTTGAGTTTTAATTGCTGCAGGGGTGATTGCTGCTACTTTTGTGTGTCCTTTAGATGTTATTAAGACGAGATTGCAGGTCAATGGACTGCCCCAGCTCACAAGTGCCAATATCAAAGGTCAGATTACTTTTCTTGATATAATCATTTTTTTTTAAATATTATATAAGATTAGAAATGACTTGTTTATTGATTTTTTATTTTATAAATTGATGATTTTTAAACAAGTTAATTATTTTAGAAAACAAATTGAGCCTTGGGATTGTGAGGTGCGTGCTAATGTCGCTGCATTCTACATGAAATTGATGGTTGTTTGTTTGTTTATATCTGGATAGGTAGTGTTATAATAGGGAGCTTAGAAGAGATATTCAAAAGGGAGGGTCGACGCGGCATGTACCGTGGGCTTGCGCCCACAGTTCTTGCACTGCTTCCTAATTGGGCTGTGAGTTATTTTGCTCTGATCACTTTATTATTTTTTTTTTTCTGTTTATCATGGTACTTCTTGGACTGGGCACTAATCAATGATTTGGTATTACATGTTTTCAGGTGTATTTCACGATTTATGATCAACTTAAGAGTTTTCTTGGTGCTGATGGTTAGTCAACTGCTTGCTGAAATTAAATAAAGAGAAAAGTTTATCTAAAGATTATAGTATGGGTGGACATTCATGCCTCGTATTTCTGGAAATTATAGATGTAAATCATCAGCTCCCTCTTGGAGCAAATATGATTGCTGCTTCGGGTGCTGGGGCTGCTACTACTATCGTGACAAATCCTCTATGGGTTGTCAAGACAAGGCTTCAAGTATGTCTTACTTTTATTTATGTCACATTTTCTGTTGCCTTGAGAAACATTAATTTCTTAATAGATTCCAATGCGGATAAGGTGCAGTTAATATACATAGATATGCAGGTAACTACTTCATCCTGATTAATTGCTCAAAGAAACGACTTTATTTTCCCCCTTCACCGGTGAAATTTATCACGTTAATTAGATCCAGCTGGACGGCTACTCAAGTTCCTTGAGCTTGATTATAGATCGATTTCTACATCCAAAGGCTTCGCCTGATTAATTTAGACCGTAGTTTTCTCTAAGTGATGCTTAGTGTCAAGATCCTTAATGTCAAATCATATGATTGCGACCTACCTGGTTGGTTTAAATATGCTAACTATTATGATAATTGTAAGATTTGGTGTTGGCCTATTTCATTATATAGATGTGCAGTGATGTTTGCTTTATATGTCATGCAGACACAAGAAATGAAGAATGGTATAGTCCCATATAGGGGTACACTGTCTGCTTTAAGAAAAATTGCACATAAGGAGGGCATTCGAGGATTGTATAGGTTATTGTCTCTTTTCTCAATACCAGTCAGATAGTATATGTTAGATTAAGTTTTCCATTGAAGGACAAGTTTCCATCATTACTCTGATTTTTCTTGTTGTGTTCAGTGGTCTAGTGCCAGCTTTGGCTGGTATTAGTCATGTTGCGATTCAGTTTCCTACATATGAGAAGATAAAATGTCACTTGGCTGATAGAGGTATGTCTAAAATATCCTTCACCTCAGATGCATTTAATTCTTGTTTCTGATTGATATTTGATTTCTCATTATGCATTTGTTGAAATGATGATAGATAACACAACCATGGATAAACTTGGTGCAAGAGATGTTGCTATAGCTTCATCAGTATCGAAAATATTTGCGTCCACCTTGACATATCCACATGAGGTAACTTTTGTTTGGATCTCTTCAGGATTATATCTACTCTTAACTTTGTTTCTAGGAGAGGAACCTATTGTATCTTGTTTTAAAAATTGTAACTAATTTATGTTAGGAATACATCAAGAAATCTTTTTTCTTTGGAAACCCAACATCTTGTGGAGTTATATTCCGCCTTGGGGAAACTCAAGCTTTTTCCTTTGAAAACCGAATGCAGGTTGTACGTTCAAGGCTTCAAGAACAAGGGCACCATTCAGAGAAGAGGTACTCTGGTGTTAATGATTGCATTAAGAAGGTATTCCATCAAGAGGGCATTGCAGGTTTTTACCGGGGTTGTGCGACCAACTTGCTGAGGACAACCCCGGCTGCTGTAATCACATTCACCAGCTTTGAGATGATTCATCGCTTTCTTCTCACTCTGTTTCCTCCCGACCCACACCCTCAAACACTGTGACGATACATACCGCTACAAGGTATGGTAACTATACCGGCTGCTGCTTCTTCTTCTTCTTCTTTTTTTTTTTTTAAAAAAAATGAAACAAACTAGGCTCCTCCTTAAATCTGAACGAGATAACATGCAATCTCCCTAGTGAGTGATGATGATGATGATAATTTTTCATGATACAGAAACATTCAGTTGTAAGTTTCCAATTCTTTTCTCAGGGTTCAATCCTTATATGGAACATTTTACCAAGACCTGTGTTACACTTAAAATGTTGTCATATTTTAATATTTTATTTTATTACACGTATATTTAATAATGTAATTTTAGATATTTAATCATCCAAGATATATGAATCAAACGCAAAAGCTTGTGTGTTGAACACATGGGAAAGCACTTGCATTATACGCACCAATTAGAGATGGCAAACATTTGTGTGTATCTCATGAATGTGTTCGGTAACACGAATAAGAATAAGAATAAGAATAAGAATAAGAATTAGAATAAGAATAAGAATAAGAATAAGAAGTGATAAAATTTTAATAAAATATTAATACCTAATTAATGAAAATAATTAATGAAAATAATAGTAGTGCAGTGAATTGTTTTATGATCAATCCTATGTATGAATAAAAGAAGATAACATATTAATTATGAAAATATAGACGATTTCATGGAGTCTATCTCATGTATTGCTAATTAGAGATAATGAGATATAAACTATACAGCCCACAAAAGACAACTTGGTTCGAACATAATAACATGCAAAATAATGTAGGATGCTCGAAAAAAATCACAAGTTTATATTTAATCTTTTCTTTAATCACAAGTTTATAATTAATCTTTTCTTTTATTGCGGAAAAAGAGGATAATGCCATTGAGAATAACTCATGAATTTTGTGTTTTGATGATTAGTTTGATAAGCTGTAAAAGATAAGGACCCCCAAAAGGTATTAAGAGGAATGAATATCATGCCTCCAGGACATAGCTCAAGTGGTAGAGGGGATGGTAGAAATTGCTGTAGGGTGGGGGTTTGAATCATGTCTTTGGCATGAATTTCTTCCACCAATCCCCAAGATCCCCAAGTAGGGGCAGTGGGGTATATATATATATATATATATATATATACACTACATATTGCTTCTAATTTAAGGTTTTTTTTTAGGTTTACATGGAATTACTTTCTCACTAATTAATTAATTAATTAACTTGATGAGAAAGAGAAAAAAATTAGTGTAGTCAAACAATCTAGCATACAAAATCACATCTTGTGCAAGTCATCGTGTTATTATTAAATATACTATCATATAAATAAACGTTATTCTTATAAATATAAAATATAATTTTTTTCCTCACTCTCTTTAAGTAATTAATTATCTATGGTATCAATGTCGATCAAACTCCTTCCCCAACTCTTTGTAGCCAAAAACACCTTTTCCCCATCAAGTTTGTGTCCATTGGATTGCAAAAAGGAGTGATTTATAGCTTTTTTGTGGATAGATTTTATCATGATAATATTCTTTTTCGTTTAAACTGGATTAAAAAAAGAAAAATATATATATTTACATGAGTTAACTCCCCACTTACATTGGATTCACAATGACATAAAATTTTGGGAAATCACTCTTCGAAAAATAAAAAAATGAATAAGAAGTAACATGAAATTGTCGGAAAAAAGTGAATTATGTCCTAGAAAAATATGATCATTGTTGACATTTGACATTTAATGGGCAGGGCAGCAGAACTAAGTGGGATTAGACCTTTGGATTTGATAACATTTCATGAATCTAATTATGTAAAAAAATAACTTGCAAATCACTTTGGAAGTTCTATTTATACTGTGTTTTAATTTGTATGCTGTGCAAGTTTTATACTCCATAGTATATATAGCATCAACATAACGCGTTCATGAAACAATTAATTAATGACTTAACACATGCATTTATAGGATGATTTGATATTTCTTGGTTAATATTTTTATTGAATTTAAAAAAAAATCAAAATAAAAATGGTTTCTTTAATTTTATATACCATACATTAAAAAAATTATATTCTATAATCCCCGTACAAAATGATCAGAGTATATGATATAATATTCTCATTCTCCCCTTTCAAATTTTATAATTTTCTTAACAATTTAATAATATAAAAAATAATTATACGATTACTTATTCATAAAACAAGAAAAAGAAGCAATACAAATTAATAGTATATGATAATTTTCACTGGATTTGAAATTATTTATACCTGATAAACATAACATAAATAACATAAAGTGTGAAGATAAATGTAAAAAAAAAACAAAATTAACTTTATAATTTATAAGTATGTAATATATATATATATATATATATATATATGTATTAGTAACATACTGCGGGATCCTCGTGCAATGCTTCAAATTCAAACTAATATTAATTCATGATATAAGAAATGGTATTTGATCTTATTTTATTTCGATGTTCATTCCTTGTCCTTTACTCTTTTTTTTTTCTTTTTATATTTATTTATCATTAAAAGAAAAAATATACCATAAAACAGAGATAACTGCCAAATGGTTACAAATCGGGGATACGCTTTGCTTTTATACCTGGGTTGCAGCCATCCAATGGAGAGAAACCACGTGTCAAAATAATAATCGCGTTGATCAAACTACCGCAATTGTTGGCTAATATATTAGTTTCTCATGAAGCCGGCAGCACGTGATTGCCGCCTCCCGGCGTGACCTGGACCCCAACATTCACGCTCTCCGTGGGACCCATGACACGTAGGGACGACTTATCAGGTTCGGCACGGAACCAAGAATTTGAAAATTCGAACGTTACAACGTTCGACTGCTCATACAACGTGAGAAGACTAAAACACCCTTGATTTTAATTTAATAAGTATCTGTAATTCAACAACCTTATATTAATTTCTGTGGCTACTCATAAAGAATGATTAATAAGTGCATAATTCAAATTCAGATATGCAACATAGTTGCCTTTTTTTTTATATATGCATTATTATTAACCCAAATTTTTAAATTTTTATTCTTTGGTTGTTAATTATTTTACTTTAAATTAATTGGATATATATATTTTTTACTGGGGGTTAAATCATAAATATATGCCATTTGAATTTCTCAATTCAACCTGATTGATAAAACTCAGTACATAAAATGGTGCTTATAATTTTTGAGTTATTACATAAGTATAAAAAGTTTTGAAGGCCCATATAACAAAATAGCTACTTTTCTTTCTTCAAAATAATAATTAAAGAAAAAGGTAGTATGATTGGTATATAAAAAAAAGATAATTAAACCATAGTAAAGTAAATTCTCATTTGAACCTTAAGCTCAAAGAAAGCAAAATGGTTTGGTAAATGGATTGAAACTTAATTTTCAAGCCCACATAGTTAGTTGAATTGCCTTCTAGTAGTAATTAATCATCAATATTAATATTATTATAATTTCAAATAGTGTGACACCAGCTTTGAAGTTAACCCCTTGGAACTATTAAAGTCCTTGGTGAAAATGACACTCTGCCCACCAATTTGAGGTGAACTTTTATTACTAAATTTCAAAATTTTGTCTCTTATAAAATAGCCTTAAATCATTTTTCTTACCTCAGTTTAATAATTATTATAAATCATAAATGTCAGTAACCAAACTACATACTAATATACAACAAATTGACAAGATTTCATGTATATTGCTAATACTCCTGCAATAAAATGACATTATCACTTTGAATATGAAATGCACTAATGAAATATAGTAAAAAATATATTTAAAAAAAACCCAAACATTATTATTATTTGTTATTAATACAATTATTATCAATCTTTAGGCATTGAATTACATAGTTTTGCAAAGTACACACATATCCAAGGCTCCAAGCTACTCAAAGGTCCTAATTAAAGGACAAATGCATATATGTATGTAACCAATAGGTACATCTTGGAGACTAAGCAAAGCAACATGACTCAAATGACACGTGGCAACAATCTATTTAAATACTATCGATTAAATTTAATTAACAAAATCATTTGCTAATATTTGCCATGTCCGCTATCAATATAATTTTCTAAAAACCTATTTAATTCAGTTAGAAATTGGCATGAAATATGATTTTTTTATATATTATTTCATTACTATATTGTATTTTAAGAGTTCAGTAAGTATTATATCTCCCTCTAAATATGGTTTAAACCTAATGATCAAAAGAATATGAAATGACCTTACCACGATTAAGTCCCGACAGTTGAGTATCATGTCTAGAATAAAATTCACCCAAGGCTACGTACTCCAATATAAAATGAAGGTCCAAAAACTCACAACGATTAAAATAAGAAAATGATGAAAATACTCAAATATAACATGTCAAACTTTATTATAAGTCCAATATGATTATCCGAACTGAGTCAATCTTAAAAATATTCGACTTAATTGGGAAAAACATCGACCAACCCGACAGAGATTGACACACTAAATAAGCACATGACCCGAACAAAAAAAAAAGTTTGTACTCCTATATAAAGTCACTATTATGCAAATACCCTAATCTACTAATGGGATAGGTGGATAATAATATATATAGTTTACATCATGAATTGTGTAGAGGAACTTTTAGCATATTTTTACTTCATTTACGAGATGATGGTTGAGAGTTTGTGTGTACAAACAATTAATAGCATTAGCTCAATATCAATAAAAAGAGTGACTCCAAAATATCATCACCGAACAAAATACCATCAACACACAATATATCCGATACTCTACTAATAATTAACCATGTAATTGTACATGTTATTTAATTTAATTTAAAAAAAGTTGGAAGAGGGCAAATGCGTCATATACATAATACATGTATGGAAAGCCGCCAATAATCAAATTTGAATATATGAAATTATATACACATACATATTGGGTAGATGACAAATAAATCCACAACTTCAATTTTAATTGGATAATAATTGAGGGAATTTTTTATTCAATATTCATAAATATTATTGTTGCTATTATAATTGAATTGTCAGACGTATTGTTATAAGTGTCTCCAGTTCCTAACCAAATAATTTAATAATCCAAAAAAGAAACCAAAATGGATTAATAATAATATTAAAAATATAGCAAGATTATTAATCGAATGTAAAAAAGTGGAACAACCATGGTAATTTTCGATTAATATCACATATTTATTTGAATATCACTCTAAATGTTTAGTTACAATTAAGGGCACACTAGCATTTATACTCTATCTTAATTTTATTAAAATTGACTTTTAGTAAAAAAATTTAGTCTTTGAAGTGATAAACTAATATTCTTATAGATAGAAAATATTTAAAAATTAGAAAATATTAAAAAAATAAAAATGTATTAGAAGTGAATGATGAAACGAATTAATCACAACCTCCTATTTAATATATGTATCAATATAAATAGGGAAATAGAAATACTGTGGAAAAAAAGGAGTCACCTCAAAAGCTTGTGTTTCAAATAATGAAATTGAAAATAATTTTTATTTAATTTCATTGCCAATAATATTTATACAACACATATTTCCTTCTTTATTCTATCATTTCTTTAACCAAACTTAATGTCTTAGAAAATATCTCACGCGTTTCCCCAATTTCCTTTATTGAACCACAGCTTTTATGCCAGAAAGTTGTACTTTTGATTGAATCAAATGGAGTAACATTTTTTGTGGGCATCTCTTTTTATTTTGGGGCTACCATTTAAAATCTTCATAAATAAATTGCTTATAATTTTCCAAACATAAATTCTCCGGTTCGACATGATTTTTGTATTTTTATTTTGTCTTATAATTTATTATTATTTATTTATACATCTATTCTATAATAATTAATAATACAATAAACTGATTATTTTGATATATAAAATATACGAATTAATTTAGATATCCTCTAAATTAAGCGTGTTTGAAGAAGGATCATGTAAGTGAAAAAAATAAAATTGCTTATTGAAGTTTGAAGTTTTATTTATTATAATTATTGGATTTTATTTTGAAGTTATCATAAAGAGTATAGGTGACATGATCTCATTTAAATGGTGATAGATATTCAAAGCAATTTTTTTTAGGTAAAAAAATCGAGTCAAAGCTCTTGAAGGAAAGAGTAGTAATATGGTGTTGAATTATATAATCTAGTTTGGGAAAATTAGAGAATAAATAAATAAATATCCCTTTAAATATAATTTTTAAAAATTATTATTAGTAAAAATTAAAATAAGCGAGGCTGGAGGTTCGGAGTGAGGTTTGTGAACGTGGCGAAAATATATTCAAAAAGTGGCTCACACTCATACTCGCAGCATCACTACCAGACCCAGTATCAGTATAAAGCACAGAATAGCTTTTGAAGTTCTAGAGAGAGAAAGGAAAGCGAAGCTACAATTCATCACTGTAGTGCCGCTGTAGAGTGAGGAAAAAGTTATCGATTATATGTATGTAGATGTTATCGCACTGATCATTGATTATGGAAGCCTAATCCACTCTGCTTTTCTTTCTCTCTCTCATTGAGGGCAAATATACAAAGAAACTTCAATCAATTTTGTTGGATGATTTCGCATATGGGATTGAAATTCGAAATTTGGTAGATTATTTCAGTGAATTGGGAATGGCGGCGGCTGAAGTTGCATTGTCCTTCTCCGTGGCATCGGTTGTGGAGGATGTACTGCAGCAGCACGAAAATCGATCTCGTGATCTTGATTTTGATGCTCGCAGGGCGGAGGAAGCCGGTAGTTTTCAATCTTTTCGGGTTTAATTTGGAATTTGCAATAAGAGTGTTTTCTTTTCCTGTTAAAAGTTGAAAAACATATATGTTTGAATGATGGCAGTTCTGGCACATAAATCCTTAGAAACTGCATTTTATGTTTTAGTTTTGGAAAGAGATGCTTGTTTCTTGCTGATTGATAATTGAATTTCCGCAAACAGAAGTTTCTTTTCTGCCTTTCCTTGTTTTGATTTGCAATGGCCAGAAACGTAGAGACTATTATTGCTTTAATCTTCTGCTTCCTCACAAATATTACTGGATTTTTTTTTTCTTCACAAATCATGACTATGTATTTATGCAATCACTTGGGAGTAACAAGGTCTATTCCTATTACGTACAGCAATAAGAAGATATGAAGCTGCTGCGTGGTTAAGAAAAGTGGTAGGAGTAGTGGCTGCAAAAGATTTACCCTCTGAACCTTCAGAGGAAGAATTTAGGCTTGGATTAAGGAGTGGAATAATTCTCTGCAATGTTCTAAATAAAATTCAGCATGGAGCAGTGCAAAAGGTCAGAAAAGATGTGTTCTGTCTTGAGAAATCAATCACAGCCTTGTGTGTTCCTTGAAGTATTTGATTTTGATCCGTTTATTTCAGGTAGTTGAAAGTCCATGTGACCCTGCGCTTATACCAGATGGGGCTGCACTTTCAGCATATCAGTACTTCGAGAACGTGAGAAATTTCCTTGTAGCTGTGCAAGAGTTGGGGATACCTACCTTTGAGGCATCCGATTTAGAGCAGGTATATTAGTAATTAGTAGTACTATAGTTCATAAAGAAACCAAACAAATTGCCAAGAGCATCTTTGTTGTACTGATGAATATACCTCTAATCATTGATTAAATATTAGAACATTGCTGGATGCTTGATCAAGATTGTTAATTGTTTTTCAGGGTGGAAAATCTTCAAGGATTGTGAATTGTGTGACGGCACTTAAATCCTACTATGAATGGAAACAGTCAGGTGGAAATGGGGTTTGGAAATTTGGTGGAAATGTTAAAACCACTACATGTGGAAAACAATTTGTACGCAAAAATTCTGAGCCATTCACGAACAATTTGTCTAGGTGCATGTCTGCGAACGAGAAATCTCTGAATAGTGTGTGTACAGATAAAGATATTAACAACAGATCGGTATGTATTGTCGATTGAAGTAGGCTTTCAGTATCCTTTTGCATCTAGGAGATATAGTCTCTATTGATTTACATTTTCTTCATTTTGCAGACTAATTCTTCCTTGAGTAAACTTGTTCATGCAATTCTATTAGATAAGAAGCCTGAAGAAGTTCCAAATGTAAGATGAGCACATATGTAATTTTGTTGTATCTCCATACACTAATGATCCTGCACAGTTAAAAAATATCCTGTCATATAATTATTTTGTCAAGATATCATTTTGAGCTGACGCATTCCCTGTTTTACAGCTTGTTGAGTATTTATTAAGCAAAGTAATGGAGGAGTTTGAACACCACGTTTCAAGACAAAATGAAGAGGTTTGTTTAACCTTACAAACCGTGCAAAACTAGTAGCTATCATGCTAATATCTTATGTTGGTGACAAATTATTTGATAATTCTGTATTCTTGAAATTGATAAAAATCAAGGAATTCTTTGCATGTTCTTTGGACACAGCGCTTTATTATAACATGTATGGTTGTTCTTGTGGCAGAAGAAAGCTACTTATAGAGATTCCAATATCTCTCAGGGAATCAAATCCATGATAAAACCTTGTTCAGTTGATGTAAAGGTAAATATTGGGTCATAGATCAAATTATACTAAATGATCAGCTTTCTGTTGGAGTTTTTGCTCAACTGACATATTTTTTCTTGTTTCCAATTAAGATTGAACGAGAGAACTCTGTGATTCCAAGCAAAGATCAAGAACAAAACAGGAGCTGTGACGCAATAGCTGAAAATAGATTCATGAAGCAGCAAATGATTGTTGAACAACAACAAAAAGATGTTAAGGTAATAACCAAAAAACCAAAATAAACTACTAGTATAAATTTTCTTCCGTCGAAGTTTTCTTTCTTTTTACTTTTTTTTCCCCCCAGTCTGATAATATGTTTTCATGAATTATCTGTTCTAGATGCTAAAGCATAGTCTTTCTACTACAAAAGCCGGTATGGATTTCATGCAAATGAAGTTCAATGAAGAAATTCACAATCTTGGTATGTACTATCTTATAACATTTCATCTTTTTAAATTACAGGTTTATCGTTTTAATCATAGGGTGTGATTGTGCCCATGTACTTAGGGCATGTTGGGGAATGTTATTTATCAAAATAACACGGTTATTTTCTCACTTTTACTTAGTTTAATTGTACTTTACAGGCCTCCATATTCATGGACTAGCATATGCTGCTTCTGGTTATCATCGAGTTCTTGAGGAAAATCGGAAGCTTTATAATCAAGTCCAAGACCTGAAGGGTAATGTTACTTGTATTACTTTATTATTTTCAACCCAATGTCGTAAACGTAAATTAACGTTTGCATATTATTATCCAATCAGGAAGCATTAGGGTGTACTGTCGTATCAGACCATTCCATCCCGGACAGTGCAGTAACTCTAGTACTGTGGATCATATTGAGGAAGGTGTTCTGACTATCAACACTTTGGGTAAGAATGGAAAAGGGCAAAAAACCTTCAACTTCAACAAAGTGTTTGGTCCTTCTGCAACCCAAGGTTACGCCTAACTCAGTGCTTTTTTCACATAGCTACTTTTTTATGTTTGTGCCAAGATACTCATGATTGTCCTTTTGTGACCTTGCAGAGGAGGTCTTTTCAGACACCCGGCCACTAGTAAGATCAGTTCTTGATGGTTACAACGTCTGTATTTTCGCTTATGGTCAAACAGGATCAGGAAAAACTTACACGATGGTAAGATACAATCCGTACATATTGTATACTAGGGTCATTTTTACTTGGTTAATATTTGGAAACATCAACATTAATGTCCGTTATATTTGTACTTAATTAGAGTGGACCAAAGGATCTCACAGAGAAGAGCCAAGGGGTGAATTACAGGGCATTGGGTGATTTATTCCTGCTTGCTGAACAAAGGAAAGACACTTTCTTTTATGAAGTGTCTGTTCAGATGATTGAGATATACAATGAACAAGTCAGGGATCTTCTCATAACTGATGGCTTAAGCAAAAGATATCCTTTCCTAATAATCTATTTTCTGACCTGATTGTAATTTTAAAACATTATAAATTTTGTGCAACGCCATGAAACTATGGAATTCCTTAACTAGGAATACATTAGAAATTCGAAATAGTTCTCAGACAGGACTTAGTGTACCAGATGCAAATCTCGTCCGTGTCTCTTCAACATTTGACGTTATTGATCTGATGAACATTGGACAAAGGAATCGTGCAGTGGGTGCAACAGCTCTCAATGACCGTAGTAGTCGCTCTCATAGGTGTGCTATTTGAAATTAAGTTCATGTTCTGAGGTGATTATTTTTGCTGAACTTCTTGTTTATTACAGTTGTTTAACAGTTCATGTCCAAGGAAGAGATTTGACTTCTGGAACTCTTCTTCGGGGTTGCATGCATCTTGTTGATTTGGCCGGTAGTGAGAGAGTTGACAAATCTGAAGTAACAGGCGATAGACTAAAAGAGGCTCAGCATATTAACAAATCCCTCTCTGCACTGGGTGATGTCATAGCTTCTCTTGCCCAAAAGAATTCACATGTCCCCTATAGAAATAGCAAACTTACACAATTGCTGCAAGATTCACTTGGTAAGGATTACGTGCCATAAGCTAACTCAATTATTTCTTTTACTTGCTTTTAACAATGGCCCTCTATTTGGTGGAGCATTATTTATAGGAGGGCAAGCAAAGACATTGATGTTCGTTCACATAAGTCCTGAACCTGATGCTATTGGAGAGACGATTAGCACGCTTAAATTTGCTGAACGTGTTGCAACTGTCGAACTTGGTGCTGCACGTGTAAATAAGGACTCGGTAGATGTTAAAGAACTAAGAGAACAGGTCTCGTTTATGCTCTATCACTGAAGCTTGTGCTCTTTACATTGACTTCTTTCGTTTTAAATTGTTGGATCAGTTTGATGACTGATCAGCTGCTTGCCTCCTCCTCCTGTCATAGGTTGCCAGTCTTAAGGCTGCCTTAGCAAGGAAGGATGGAGAATCAGTGACTCCACAGCGGAAAGTCTCTGGCAGTCCATGCAGCATGCAACAATCACCTTGTCAACCTAGTTTAAATGCTAGAAATGCTGGGCTGCCATCACCGAATGGTCTGAGGAAGCCAATGGAAGATGTAGGCAACATAGAGGTAAAAATCCTCCACATCACAATTTGTTATAATCTGAAAAATAGAAGCTTTCGAGCTTTGATGTATTCAATATGTTGAGTTTGATTTCACAGATTCGCGGAAATGCTACAATGAGGCAAAAGAAACAAAGTTTGGATTTAGACGAATTACTTGGAAATTCCCCTACATGGCCACCACTGAGCAATGGTTACCAAAACAATGGGGAAGGCGACAGAGAAGCAGGCTCGGGCGAGTGGGTAGACAAGCTCATGGTGAACAAGCAAGATCCCATTGGAGTTGAAAATCCGTCTGTCTATTGGAATCCTAACAAATGTAACATTTCTGATGTCTACAATCAGAAATACTTTACAGATTCTTCAAAATATTACCCTGAGGGGCCTTGTAGCCTATCTCCTGCAAATAATCACTATGATGTCAACACAACTGATGTTTTGGATGAGCTCGACGCTGGAACTAGCGATTCATCCGAACCAGATTTGCTTTGGCAGTTTAACCATTTCAAGATTGGAGGTTTCAACAATGGGATTGGACAAAGAGTTGAGAAACCTCATCCCAAACAAATGAGAAGTCCTGATATGAGGTAATTTTAACAGTCTCGCCTCATTACAAACTATAACTAGTTTAAAACAAGATCATTCAATAATGATATGCTAATTTCAACACATTCATAATGTCTTAGGACCATGATTCCAAAGTTAGGAGGTCCTTCACCATCTCGAAAAGTTGTCAATGGAGCTGGCATTGGCCATCCTCCACAACGAATTGGCAGGCAAACTTCAGAAATGAAACGAAAAACAGGGTTGAGAAAGTAGAAGAGTTGCCATGAGCTCACCCACAAAAATCTGAATGTAGAGTTTTTTTTTTTCCTACATTTTTTGTGTCATTTCTCCATTTACAGGCACCAAAAAGCAATTATTCCAGTTGCTTGTATTCTGTGTCGAGCTTCTGGTCCGATTATTTTTATTATTTTTTCCAAATTATTTGTTGTGAAAAAATAGGCAAAAGAATCTGGTCTTCAGCATTCTGAATTCTTAATTGATTACAAGTTTGAAGGAAGTGAATTAGTTCACTGACAGTGTTGTGTAAAGTTCACCTGTATTCTTATTTGTGAATGAAAGTAATGATCATAAGAGTGCTTTGATATGCAACGGTAAGAGTGTCACCTGTTCACTTTAGACTTTAAAGCTCATAAAATCTGCCTATTTACCTAACAAGCCATTCATGGGTTGGGTCCATCCATGTGTAGAGTTCCATGATAGAATTCAACATTTTCTAATTTAATATGATTGCCCACTCCCTATTTAATCAAAAAAGAAAAATTGGTATATTGGATAACAATTTACATGCTAAAATTAAATTACTTATTTTATTTTTTTATCGGTAAAAATAAATAATATTATTAAATTATCCAAAATTACATTACTTATATTACACAAATGTATTTACTGTGTGTATATGATAAAAACGCGGGTTTAGCATTTTAAAATAAATTGATATATATATATATATATATATATATATATATATATATATATATATATATATATATATATATATATATATATAAGTGAATTGTTGTGCTGCTTGTGCATACATAATTTTGGTGGTGGTAGTTATTTTTTAAAAAAAAATTAATTATATAATTTTATCATTTGCATAACCCTGGCCTTTGGGCCTCGTTTCTTGAGCCCATTAAGATTAAAGAACATTTATTTGAGGTCAACAAATTTTAAACTCATGAGCAATCTGGCGCAAAGTCCAAACCCTAAAAACCTTCCGTTGAATATTAACGCAGATTTTGCGGTTCATTTTTGAATAGCTCGTAATTTGAATTATGCACCTGAATGCGAGCAAAGCGTGTGTTGATTCTATCGCAGAGAAGCTCAAATCTCTGCATGTACCCGGTGAAGAGGAGGGTGAATATGAAGCTCAAAACGACGAAGTTGAAGATGAAGTCAGTGATGAAGATGATGACGAAGAAGATCAGATACCGATGAGCTTAGGCTTTCCGGAGAAGCCGAAAAATCCTTGGTCATTGTGCCGCCAGTATTTCCCGAGCAAAGCTGGTGGATCTCCGGTAATTCGACGAACTTCCTGTGATTATCTTTTCTTTTTCTTTTTTTTCCTAATCATTTTTTCCATTCTGGAATATATATAGATGTTTTCTATTGCTTATTTTCTATGCGAATGATGAGTATTTGCAATCGTTTAACGAGTTTCTGAGTGGCGATTGATAACTTCAATATGTTTGTGATTTAGGCATGGTTGGACCCCATTAACTTGCCCTCGGGAAAGTCGAGTCTGTGTGATTTTTGTGGTGAGCCTTTGCAGTTTCTGCTCCAGGTGTAGTAAAAATATATGGTTTAGTTTTGAGAACTAAAATTGTTCCTGTTGTTGATTACTCTTTCTATTTACGGGTTGTGTCAGGGTTTATTGCTTAAAGAATATTATGCATTAAATTTGTCGTACCATTTACTCTTTGGTATTTTAGTAGGTTTATGCACCTTTAACTGAAGAGTCAACTTTTCACCGAACATTGTTCGTGTTTATCTGTCCCTCAATGGCCTGTCTTCTCCGAGATCAGCATGAGCAGTGGAGGCGCCATTCAGAAATTCAATCCAGAAGGTATGTCTTTTTGATTCATTAGAACGCAAATTCTTAGAATGCTGCTATAGTTAAATGGTTTGATATGTATGTATCCAATATTCCCTACTGATGTGAACATGGTTTTTTAGTGTCAAGATTTTTCGGTGTCAATTACCGCGTGTGAACTCCTTTTACTCAAGTGAGGCACCATCTGAAGATGGACGTCAGCAACCTCTGAAACCCGGAGGTACTTTGCATCAGTACTTCTGGATACATGTTTTGTTAAGTGATTGCTAATTTAATTGTATTTTGCTAGTCAGGTGGCAAAGTTTTCCTGAAATCTAATCTCTAAAAAAGGTTATGGGCTGGAATTTTAATAAAGTCAGTATGAAAAAAATTAACACAAGATTACGTGCAAGGAAAAGAGGAAAAAGAAATTGAGAGCATGTGCTGGATGATTGAAAGTTGGGATTTATGTAATATATATAGTAAATCTCAGGCTGTATAAATTGTTTTTGTGCTGCTCGTAAACTTGCATGTATGCTAGGGTGTTTCTTCATTTAATGCTATTTAAATTGTTGCAGTGGTGCTTTGTAATTGGTGCGGTACATGGAAAGGGGACAAAATTTGTAGTGGCTGCAGAAAAACACATTATTGTTCCCGGAAACACCAGGTACTTTGCTTAACACCTAAATATGAGTGAGACATAGTTTTGAAGCTTCAGGTGACAAATTGTGTCATAATTATCTTCCAGGCTGCACATTGGAGGTCTGGTAAGTCCAGTCATAAAGTCCTATGCCCACAGTTGGAGACATCTGGCAGGGAATTGGAATCAGGTAACATTTGTACTTAATTAAAACAATTGCAATCTGTTACCCGGTAAAAATAAACATTCATTGTGTTAATAAATTTTTACTTGAAGACTTGACTTGATAGGTAAAAAAATTTCGGTGATTTTCATTTTTTGGGACATTTCATGCTCCATTTGTGGACTTTATGCTAGGATTATATGAGGTTTCAAGTCTTCTTTTGTTCCCTACAAAGTTGAGCATATTCTGATATAACCGAATTCATATTTCTATTGGGACAGCTGTCAGCAACTCCCTTTGGCCAGAATATGAAATCACTAATGAGGATGAGTCTGAATTTGATGAAGAGATGTCAAATGATAACCGACCTTCAAATTCATTGAATTCCAGAAACCGGACTGATGAATAATTGGGAAATTTGATGACGTATTTCAAGGTGAATCTCTTACCTGGTAATCTGATAATTCTGCTTTGCTGGTTATTTAATAATGATATCCTGTATCTTCGTTTTGATTACTTATTTAGGGAACTGGTGACAACAGAAGTTGGGCATCTTTCCAGGAAAGAATATCTCGGTCCCCTGACCAAATTTTGAGGTGACTTTTGCTGTCCTATTTTCTTATATTTTCGCTGCATTTTTAATTGAAATTTGGACATGATATCTGTTGCTTCATTATCTATTTCTCTCTTGGCATAAAGATTATGTATGATTTGCAGGTACTCTAGCTCTGCTCAAGCAAAGCCTCTGTGGCCCGTGTCCAGTGGTCTGCCATCAAAACTCGATATTCCTAGGTGTCAGAACTGTGGCAGCCCTCGAGCCTTTGAATTTCAGGTGCTGTTTTTCTTTTTATTGAGTGCTTGGTCCATTTGTGCATTTTTTGAATCATATAAGCAGTGTAAAAATTAGCTGAGTCTTGAAGAAAATTGGAGAGCATATTTGACTTCCCAAATCTTAAAGGCTTTCATGTTTAACTTATGCATGATTTTACAGATATTACCCCAACTACTGTACTTCTTCCATGTGAAAGACGATGAAGATTCATTTGATTGGGCGACGATCGTTGTGTACACATGTGAGGCTTCATGTGAAGGAGTAAATGCGAGCTACAAAGACGAATTTTGTTGGGTTCAAGTTACAAAGTCTATTTCAATCCAATAAATTCCCAGACAGACAAAAATAGTCAATTTGCTACATGTATCTGTCTCTATTTCTACCCCATGTATCTTTCTCATGTACGAAGACAGTGACTGAATTATGTATGTATTTGTTTAGTATGTGTCTGTGGGTGGTGGAGACTGGTGATTCACGCCAAATTGATATAACAGGGCTCCCAGCCCTTTTGTGGTAGAAAATTGAACCTTGTAATATTAAGCAGTTTCTTAATATATATGACTTATATATAAGAACTTAAAACATCGAGACAAGCAGTCTATTGTCATTTTATTCACATATATTTATTGAACTATGACCTATTACTTATAAATGATTATACAAGTGTAAAATTACGATTGATGCTACCTACATACGTGGATTTAATTGTATACCGCATCCCTTAAACTTATCACATTTTTCTCAATGAAATTCGTAATGTTGGGCTGGGCCCAATTAAAGCCCATTTAGAGAGTGGGCATTTAATATAAAAAGCCCAATGAAATTTAACACAGAAGATGGCGCAAAGCCATAAAATCTGCTCTACGATGTTAAGTTTTTGTCACTCGGAATTTGAATTATGCGCAGAAGTTGGAGGGAAATGGGTGACGAGGTTAGGATGAATTCAGTGGGTGAGGAAGAAGATTTGATTGATCTGTGGCTGGAGCAGGCCAATATGTCCCTAGTTTAGATGTTGGCTCTATGGTAATTCGACGAACTTTCAATGGAATTTTTCTGGATCTTGTCTAGCGTATTTGTATTTCATTTCAAGCAATCTTCTCCAATTAACATTTCTTACCTGTTGGTTCGCGGTAATCCTGTATTATTTACGTTCTTGAGGAGGAATTCCGATTAAATTTTGATTATAATTGTTGACTATGATTTGTATGTGGTTTAATGAACCTCCTAATTCATTGGTTCCTAGAAGCTTGGAATATTATGATATGATAATGTTGATAGATTAACAAAAGACTTTGCGCTTTATCACATAATGTGGAGTATGATATATGAATCATAGAATGCTGTATTCCACCCCTAAATTTTCTAGGTTATTAGTTTATTATAAGATGAATCATTGTTTTGATTACTGATCAAGGAACTGAGTACAACAGAATTTTGGGCATTTTTCTAGCAGAGAATATCTCTGGATTCTTACCAAGTTTTTAGGTGCTCATATGAAATGACATACTCACAAGTCACAAGGCAACCAATGTTCCTACTTTTGGTGCCATCTGCTTTTTTCTTGTCTAGCTGCAATTTCAAAATGATTGGACAGCATATAATGAAGTTGCTTCATTTTCTATTTCTATATTAACTTGGATATTCTTTGATTGACAGATGTTGCAGGCTCAAGCAAAGAAGTTGAGGCCCATGTTTTCGGTCGGCCATACATTTGATCTTTTTGCTAAAATTAATGAATGATGCGATTGGGAAGCATTAATCTGTGAGTGGATCAGCTTGCCATAACCTTGTAAGTCTCTAAATAGTTCCTAGTGAAATTTTCTGATTGGCCACATCTATGAATATCCCATTCTCTTTGTTTGGTAGATAATTAAACGAGGGTAAATGTTTATATACTCTAATAAGCCTGATTTCACCTAGCTTTATCTATTATGTTTTTATAGTAATTACTAATTAGTGTATGGAAAATGACTGATTTCGTCATGGAAGTGCCATGTAGAAGGTTATAAATTATGCTCAAGAGAAGCTTTAACATGTTGTGCATCTGATCTCAGATCTTTTTCTTACCACTGTATGAGGACGAGATTTGGTCGATTGGGCCACAATCGCGTGAGGCTTCATGTGAAGGAGGTGCGTCGACGAATTTGGTTGGGTTCGACGTATAATTCAATCAATTTCAAGCCAATAAACTCCCAGAACAACTTTCTCATTCGCAGACAAAAGTATGCACTCATATATTCTCTTGTCTCCACTCCCCCCATGTTTTTCTGATGTAGGAAGACACTGACTTGCATGCTTTTGTTAATTTATTAACATTTTAAATTTGGTTTCCCTTTTTCTTTAATTATGAATACTGTTAATTTAGTATAAAGTCAAAAGATGTAATTTATATTACTGGGTTACAATTTTGCTGGGGTGGTTGGGAATGCTCGTATAGTTTGGTCATTTCGTGGACCCTACCCTTACTATGTAGAAACAGACAATACTTCTTTTTCTTGTCTTTTGGTAACGAAGGATAACATTGGAATTGGAAATTCGTTTTCGTAATTATAGAAGAAAATGACTGTTTTGTTTATTTTGTGATATTAGGGATTGTAATGTACGATACTTGATCATATTCATGAAATACTTTATCACAAGAGACAATCTAATTTTAATCAATTACTTGTATATTTTTTCAACTAATTTTATGGAAGGGAAATATATTTATGTTGAGTTGTTCTATTGTGTGTAAGAACTCACAAATTGTTAATGGGTTCTGTCAGTTAAAATATGATTAGTATTAATGTTTGGACAAAATAAATTTTATTTTATTTTTCTTTTTTAAAATTAAGGGTATAAGATTTTATATTAAATTTTACAACATTTAATATTAGAAGGCACCATTTTTTTGAAACATTAAAAACTGTTGAATTTGATGCACGGGACATGCAAGTTTTTTCCATTTATGTTTTATAAAATGAAGTTTTACTTTTCGTGTATTTATTTTAGAAAATTAATAAACTAATTTGTCTTAAAAATCATAGATTTGAAATATTAATATATACTCCCTCCACCTCGTATATCATTATATACATTTCCTCTGTAAATCACATCTTTCACTTTTATTTATAAAATGGTTCAAAATATATACACTTATTAATAAAAAAATAAAAAATAAATTTACATAATTTGTTTCCAAAATTTAATAAACTTTCAGTAAAGTATTAATTTTTTTAATGAACAATTAAATATAAAAAAATAATGGAGCATCATTTGAAGAGAAATTTGAATTTAGTCGTCTAAACTAATTAATAAAATTATATAATTCACAAAACAACCTCATATAACTGATATAAGAAGTTATCAAATACTTTAATAGTGTTACAAACAAAATGAGTGAAATTTTCTTGAGATCATAAACCAGATAATTCTACCACCAGAAGCATTTCAAGCAAAAGATAGCAGAAACGAAGAACAGAGGAAAAAATCTGAAAACATGGAAATGTGAATTTTATTGGAAATTCCAAGTATAAAGTCCCCCAATCATACCACCCTCCTATAATCAATCAAACCAATCTCACAAATCTCCCGTTGAAGAATGTACAATGTGAATGAAAAATGACGAATACCATGAAATGAAATGAATTAAAGCAACAGACTTCTTAGTACCCTCTGCACTACCAAAACTTTTCTTACACATGAATTCAAGGGACTGACTGACACTGTACAGACTGTAATACCAACACCATCACCACTCGGACGATGATTCCGTTTCCTTCTGTCACAACTGTTTTTGATGTGTATTATTCGAAGAATATGAACCAGAATCGTCCTATAGATCAATGAAACAATGATTGAGATTCGATAAACGGGTGATTCACAATACTGCAACCTGGATGTTTGGATGTGAGAACAAGAAGCAATCTGATGAGGGACTAGAAGATGAACCCTGGAGTTCTGAACAGGGTTCGGGTGATACATCAACAGACGAGCCTACAACGTTGGAGCATGTCCATGATGTGGAGGGGTCGTGCACGCCAGAGAAAGATATATTTGAAAGACATATAGATGTGAAGGGAGACTCCTCTATTCCAGAAAGTAGCCCAGAAGTAGTAATATTTACACCAACAATGTCCATAAACGTAATTTCTTTAACGACAGGTAGGGCGTTGGGATCAAATCCATCGTCAGGATGAGATGTGTACTGACCTGTCGCCTTGATTCCTTGTTGTACATTTTCCATGTTGATGTCTGATACAACAATGTTTTTAATGTAACCGCCTCGTCCTTTAGCTGTCTTCAGCTCAATGCCGGTGACTGAGTCATGCACGTGGAGATCCTCGGCCACTATAATGGAAATTCCACCGGACATTTCACTACCGAAGGCAATACCTGAACCAGAAGAAGACTGCAGTCGAACCTTTCTAATATGTACATGGGATGTTGGTTGGCTGTAAGATATCCCATATTCATCCCAACCACTTTTTAGCACAACTGCATCGTATCCCATGCTAATGTTGCTATTCTCAATACAGACATGGTTGGAAGAATCTGAAACGAAGAGTCGAAGAGAATGCTCATGAAATCAGTCCATAACAGTATACTAATATGCAAAGTTGATCGAGTGAAGAAAATATTCAGTTCTAAAGAGGTCAATTTCAACAGACCTGGGACAATGCCACTAGTGTAGGGAGAGTTGGGCGGAGTATAAAGTGTAATATTCTGAACGAGCAATTTACTGCATCAGTAAACATAGAAAAACATTACAACAATGAGTTACACAAATACAATGTTGCACTCGGGAAAGAAGTTAACCGATGTTACCTGCAGTACACGGGGTGAATGTTCCAAGCAGGCGCATTTAAGAAAGTTAGGTTCGATACAACAATGTTGTCCGACCAAAGAAACTCTATTAAATGTGGCCTACTATAATTTAAAGAATGATCATTCAGTTGTTCCCACCAAACAGAACCCTGCCCATCGATAGTTCCATTATTTCCTGAACAAAAAGTGGAAACAAAATTGTGCGAGGATGAAAAGATTAAGGATTGGAAAAAAGGTTCAGGAAAGAAGAAAGATTTTAAAAAAATGAAGGAAAAAAAAGTGCAAATCATATATAGCTACCTGTAATAACAACATCTGTTAAATTTTGTCCACTGATTAAGCTTCGATATCTTCTACCAGGCACCTCAAGGCCTCGTCCATACGAAGGTAATGGGTCGACTACATCCCAGTGACCATAATCCTGTGAAAACAAACCAGTTAGTTTCCATAAAGTAGTGTTACAGAAGATAATAAGTTTAACAATCACTAAAAACAATTCAATCTTTTTCAATTACCAAACATGATGTTAACAAACCGTATTAAAATAGGTTTGTTAAAGATTACAGATTAAGGTTTGTTGAGTGATCCACAAGGCCAGCATAGGAGGAATCACTATCCTATATGTAGGGTCTGGTGTAACCACTAACCACTGGGTAAGTGATAGTCTACATCTCAAAAGAATACAGTAAATACAATAATAACTAACACTCAGTGAAACTTTAGGAAAATAAGGATAGAGGCGATGATCATCGAAACAATCAAGAACTTCATATTGCAATGTTGTACCTGAGAACCAAGAATAAAGGCATCTTTTTCAAGGAAAAGTGTGAGGTGACTGGTAAGAGTGATGCATCCGGTGAGCCACCTCCCGGCTGGAACGTAGAGTTGGGCACCACCCTTATCGGCAAAGGACTTGAGATAAAAAATAGCATTCTGAAATGCCACCGTGTTTAGCGTCTTCCCATCTCCCACTGCCCCGAATTCCAAGACCGACACACTGTGAGGTCTCGGAGTCAATGGCCAATTAGACTTGCATACTCCATTATACTCAGCAGCATTGCTCAATACCAGGAGCAAAAGAAAAACTACCTGAGTTGCAAGTGCACACAACAAAACGAGGAAAGCGCATTATAAAAGCAGTATACAGAATGTATTCATTGTTCACAAGAGAAAAGAAGCATAGAGATGCTTTAGAATTTGCAGGAAAAAGGCTCATTTTCTTTTCTAACATGTAGGATTACATTGCATCCTCAATTATAGTCTAACTTCACAATATTAATATATACTGAAAATTGAAGAGTTTATTCACTACCAACTCCAAAAGTTAAATTTTTTTACCCCTACAAGAACAAGACCTTATAATATATACAATGACATAAAAAACATATCAGCATCTAATACATACTGGGAATAAGAATAGCTAATAGCTACAAAATACAGTACAAATAGATCTCAATTATTGGAAGTAATGTGAATAAGAGAACAAAATTATGACACGAGCACACTCCAATATTAGCACAAAGTAACACAGCAGCAGAAGAACATTTCTTCAGATCTAGAAACCAATAATCAGCAGTAATATACAGACAATGTGGGTAGATTCAGTTGTAACCCGACTGAGAAACAGTGATGATCAAATCAAACTCAAATCTTAGTGAAGCAAGCAGCCAAATTAACAGTGGCCCAAAGAGAAATAAAGCAAGATTATATAACAGATTAAGTATGAGAGTTCCTCCAAAAGTGAAAACTCAGAGAGAAGTGAAGCTTCAGCAAACACAGTTGAGTGACAAGATTTACTTTTTCGCAAGAATAGCAGATGCCCAGAAAGGGAAAACACTGGAAATTGATCCCAGAAAAGCTACAACAACAATCTTAATCAAGAAACCTCAACCAGCACGAACAATCACTGAAACAAAAGGAAATTAACGTACTTACTAGCCCCTTCATTTCTCCTCTTCTTCAATCCCTCATTCAAAGACGCCCCTTCTGAAAATCTTTGACTTCACAAGAAACTAAGAAGAGGAAGAGGGGGGAGGAAAAAAAGGGAGTGATTGAATGATGATGAGTGGCAATTAAGGAGAAATTTTTGTTGCTAGAATTAATAAATTATTACCAAAAATAAAAATAAAGGATGGAAATTGAAAAGGACAGCACAGAATAAGAAAAAGACCTCTTCGTCTAGCTCTTATTAAATCATATATATGGAGCTCCAAAGAAAAATATATTTTATTTTTATGTTTATTTTTTTCCTTATATATATGGAAAATAAAATCAGGGCATATAATTTTCGAATTAAAAAGCATTAATCATTTCCGTAATTTCCTATCCAACGGGCATTTGCCGACACAAAAATAACGTCAGTTCTCTCTCTCCCCAAATATATTTCTTCCTTTTCCTGTTTGTATAGGAGAGAGAGACCTAATAATGCAGTGTAATAAACATGATTAGGAATCCTTAAACATAAATTAGGGGTTTAATTAAGAAGGCGACAGAGGGAATTAGGAATTTCTCTTTTCTTTTTTGTTCTTTGATTGGGGTGTTTTTTTGTGTATGCATGGGAAGGTTGGCATGTGCTTTGTGGAAAATGGGGCCCATTGCTCAATGATGTATGGCAAATGCTAGCCTGGCATCACTCAGTTTGCCAGATCAGACCCCAACCTTGGACCCATCTTAGGGGGTGGGTGGGGTGGTTTGGGTGGCATACTCATACTCTACTTGAAGAAATTATATTCATTTCAATTAAATTCATGAAATTGTCTAATTAGGTTGGAAGATCAAATTATACTACTTGATTAACAACTTGACTACTGTTTTCAATAATTTGTTAGATTTGATTTGATAACCTAACAAATAAATATAATCTACGGACATATTTCTTTTTTTAAAATAATTTATTTGTAGTCTTGAATAAATACTCCTTTTTTTCTTTTTTGTTTATTGCTATTGTTAATGGAATGCTCATTACCATATATATACTCCCTCCGTCCCTTCCCTTGGTAGGAATCTCAATTGTTTTTGGGCAAGTGGATTAAGAAATATTATTATTTAATGTGTAGTGGGTAGTTGTATTAGTAGTGTGTGGACCCCATGTTTTAATTGTATTAGTGGGTATGGGTGGGTCCATATATCCAATAAATGAAATAGAATCCTTTGAGTGAGACAACCAAAATGGTAAAATGAGACTCTTACCTAATGACGGATGAAATATATTTTACCTTTCAATGTATTGTCTACATTATTATACATATACAACTTTGTATTTATTTGTTTTTTTTTTTTTTTTTTTTTCATATCATGGCTTAGTTTATGCTTGAGAATTTTGTTTTATTTTACCAGAAATCTTGTGATTCATATACTATACTCCCTCCGTCCCGATCAAACTGTATTGTTTGACTGCATAAAGCTCTCATAAAAGCTAAAGTAAACGATGCAATATGGAGGAGTATTTATTAATAAAAATATACACACTAATAAATAAAAAATATGCAGTCTGTTATCAAACAAAAGAATATAATAATCACTTTTTATTTACCAAAAGTCATTCCTTAACACGCTTGAAGACAAGTTTTCTCTCATGAGTCATGCAAAGAAGTGGCAATGATTCAATCCAAAAAAAAAAAAAAATCGATTAATCCAGCATTAGTGGGTGTGGGGCATTGGTTATTCTAAGTTATAGTCATATCTGTCCTCTGTGGCCCTTATTGTCTTCTATACTCTTCCACTTCAATCTTTAATTATTCTACTGTCTTCCACACTCACTGGGGATTACTAAACAACAAACCTAAATGTAAATCATTTCTCTCTAAAGTTTTCTCTCTCTTTTTATTTTTATTTTTTATTTTTTCCTTCTTAAAAAGGCATCTCTTTAGTTTCTATTTTTTTATCTCTCTTCGTGTGCATTATTACCTTCAACCCTCTAATTTGACTAATAGTTAAATCCAGGTTTTATAGAATTATTATTTTATAAAAAGTTTGTAGTGTAAATGACAATGAAACGCTCATCACATTGTGATGCTTTTGGTGTTTTTCACTCTTTTAGGGTATTTAAAAAAAAGATATATATATTAGAGTTCATATTATGTAGTGATGGTATTGATAAGTGATGTCATATTTAATTAGAATAGAATACCATACTTATTTTGTAAAGTTTCTTAAAAGATTATATATATCTTGTAAGAATTTATTTATTTCTCATTATAATAAAAAAATAATTAACTTATTAAAAAGAAACGGAACCAAATTTGTCAAATAATTATTTTAGTATGAAAAACTCTCTATCGAAGATGCTTATATAAGATGAGTTGTGAGGTTAAAGTTTGATTGTTATATATTATAAAGTAAAAAATATTTATTGATAGTATATTTTTTAAATTATAAATAAATAAATAATATTACATTAAAATATAATTTTAGGGTTTCTAATTTATTACAAATATAATTTAAAGTATCAAGCATATAATTTATGCATATATTTATTTTATTAATTTACCAATGATTAATTAGTAGGAAAAAAAAACACCTGGCAGATGGATACATGTGTTTGTCCGTTATTGTTTGGTAAAAGCTTTGAAATAGAGAGCGGGTGTTTACACTTGGTATTTATTGGCCTGCAGTTATGACATTCTTAAAAGGTCAAGATAAATATTATGAGCATTTATAATTTCTTTAATTAATTGTTGGAGCATTTATAATTTTTTTATTAATTTGTTGACTTGTATTGTTTGATCAAATTTCATACAAACCAGCTGTATTTACTTTTTTTAATTAAAATAAAAATAAAAATGAAGTGATGATCCAACGGCGCAGCCCCACCTACCACATGTAGGCCTCCCTACATATGATTTCATATCCTCGTCTTTATTGAATTATTTTCCTCATCTTTTTCATTTATACATTTCTAACATTTCTTTTAATATTATTATTATTCGATTTGATTGCGTTTTGATTATAAATCTTTTCTAGAATTAAATTTAAATTTAAATTTAATGATATAAATTTGTCTGATCCCTGATTATCAGTTGGATACTATAATTGGTTATATAATAATTTAAGGACAAATAGTCTCATTCAACAAATTAAAACTACACACATATTTTTGGTGATAATATCATAATAGGTTGATATCTCTCTAACAACTTTTGTAAATTAAATGGTTTGGTTATGACCACACCAGATGTTTATATTTATAGATATAAGCAGATGTAACCTAAATGACTTATTTTAGACCAATATTATTATTATTATTATTATTATTAATTATAGTCATACAACAGGTCATGGTGTGAAATTTCGTTGTAATAAATTAACATTAAACAATAAAAGAATTGCACATTTTAAGAAAAATAAATAAATAATAAAACTTAATTTTATAGCAACCCGTTTGAAAAGGAAAACACAAGAAAAACCCATCAAATTAAAAACCTTTCTTGATTATTAATTTTTTTCCACTCCATTGCTCGTTCTATTAATTAATTTTTCATATTCAGAAAATATTTTAATTTATACTTATATATAAAGGGAAAGTCAAAATGACATAATAATTAATTAATCAATGTATTTGAATGGACAATCAAATACCTGTATTAATTTTTTTTAATTCATTACATACATTAAAAGTATATATTTATGAATCAAATTATAACATCATATAATTAAATTTTAATTTGCATTCATCACAAATTAGTAAATTATATTTTCACTACTTAACATATTTCACCTATAATAATTAATAATGATACTTTATTTATCCGTACTACATGTACATAATAATTAAATACATGTAGAAATCAATAAAACTTGGACTTTACGATTTTGGGCTCCAGACTTGTCTACTCGAAAACTTGTGCCCAATGTACAGCCTCTTTTTAATGGTCCTTCTGATGCCCTAAAGTTGATTATCACTTTATAGGCCCAGTTCATTATATATTAATTATCTACTTTTTTTTTTAAAACCATATTTAAAATTAGGAAAGTTTTGGTGAAGCATACAATATAATTTAGGGCTGCGTTTTAACTTAAATGAGTTGTGATTAACGAACTTCCTTTCTTTTCAGAAAATAATATAATAAATAAATAACAGTAATTTTAGCATTTGGTGGCCCAACCATAGTGCATATATGGCCTGCAAAAGCAAAGTGTATAACTATAATTATGTTTCTTATATCTAATTTTTTAATACTAGAGTACTAGACATTCCACTCTTATCTTATTCAATTGGGATTAGTACATTTTATCAAATCATGTTATATAAGTATTAACGTTCAATACCTGTATTTCTAAATCTTAGCAAGCTGTGTTTTTGTTTTTTTTTTCAACATAATTTCAAACACATGTTGGAAAGTATATATATATATATATATATATATATATATATATATATATATATATATATTTCATCAATATTATTTCTAATTTCTATTTATTTTCATTAAAGTATATTCATAATACATTTTCCAATAGAGATACAGTAACTCTTTAGTCAGAAATCTGCACATAAATGGGCCGAATCTCAATCATGTAATGGCCCACTCACATGGGCCACACATTTTAGGATTTCTTATTGGAGGTAATGGGCCTAAAACACATAGAAGAGCGTGCCCAAAAGTATGTAACTCTAAATCGTCATTTTTGGGTCAACAAAAAGTTCATTCATTATTGGCTGCGCACTCAGATTTTACAACCGAATCAAACAGCGATCGTCAATTTTCTGTTCCAATTAATTTTCATTCCCGGCGGCTGGTGAGAGAATTTCTGTTTCCCGATCGCGGCGGCTGATAATTGATTCTAGCAATGGCTACACTCATGGTTAGCCGTCGAGTATCGTCTCGATTACAAACGACGACGTACTTTGGAGCGAGCTTCAGATGGTACTCCACATCCTTCCGAGAAGAAAGAGATACTTTTGGCCCCATTCAAGTTCCCTCCGACAAGTTCGTGCCATATTTTTCTTCATTTTTTTTGCTTTTACCGCCTTTCTTTCTGAAGCACCTTTTTGTTACATTGTATGTTATTAGTTTAATGGATGTTCATTTATTTTACAGTAAACTCGTAATCAGGCGATTTCTGCGTGTTATATTAACTATGTTTTCTAGTAATGGTCGTAAATATCTTTGGGCTAGGCTATGTGTAATGTGCGCCTTAAATCAAGTATCCTTAATTTGCATAATTTGTAATTAGTAATTTGGATAATATAACCAGGAGTGTTTCGACAATCTGCTGAATCTAGTCGTCATAGATCCATAACTGATTTTCTTTGCAGTAAGATCAAAATATTGATCATGGAATGTTTGACGTTGGCAAAGTGTACTTTGTTCTGAATTTTGCATGTTAATGTTTAGACACATTTTTATGGTGGCCAGAGCCATGCTTGCATACAAAAAGGAGCTTGCACATAACAAATTTCTTAGCTGGACTAGATGCCCTGATTGTGTGAACAATTACTGCTAAATTTTTTATGATATGTTATGGGTATGTAGTTTCAGACTTTTTAACAGTAAAAAAGAATGACATCATCTTTATTCTTTGCATCACTTTTCATGAAATTGCCCATACTTCCAAATTTAAATAGCATTATATGACCTTACGGCCTTTCCAATTCACTCAGATTATGGGGTGCTCAGACTCAAAGATCGTTGCAGAACTTTGAAATTGGAGGTGATAGGGAAAGGATGCCCGAACCTATAATACGTGCATTTGGAATTCTTAAAAAATGTGCTGCCAAGGTAAAATGTTTAGTAATATTTTCCTAGATAAAAGTGTACTGGGTTACTTTTCATCCTCTTGGGTTTTCCTTCCTTCTACTAAAATTGAAGAATCTGGTACTACCTGCCATGACAATAATATGCTTTAAAGTATAATGTTATAACAGTAAAGATAAGTAAAGGTTTTAATTGCATTTACTTTGCAGGTAAACATGGAATATGGTCTTGATCCTTCCATAGGGAAAGCAGTTATGCAAGCTGCACAAGAGGTTGCTGAGGGAAAACTAAACGATCATTTTCCCTTGGTTGTTTGGCAAACTGGCAGTGGTACTCAGAGCAACATGAATGCCAATGAGGTTCTCACTAGTTCTTTTTTGTTTTCTTTTTCTTTTTTCTCCCTTCTTCTTAAAACTTTCTACTTCTGGTCAAGTAATATCTATTGGTTTCTGTTTGTTCGGTGCTTCATGCTCTAGTTTCATCTTAAGAGCATATGGTGATCTTTTGGAAGATGCATGCTTAAGTTGTGAAAATTTTAATATTTCAGGATAAGATGTGCTTAACATTTTCTTGTAACATCTTACTTTTTTAATTGGGAACGGATTAAACAAGTGCGGAGTGCCCTAAGGATTGAGATAATAGGAGTGGACCTTTTCTGGACCTTCTATCTTATATTTTTTTATAATAGTGAGACTGTTTTAGGTACATTGCCTTGGGGTTTCTTTGACCTATCCTTTGTATTCATGTGATCAGTTTCCCTTTTTCCATATGCTGCATATCATCACATTCATAGGTTGCTGGTGATCACTCAACAAAATATGTCATCATGTTCATATGCTACGGTTTAATGCAGTATCTTGTTAACTGTTGTTCATATGTTTTAGATGTGATAGGGTGCATATTTCATGTCACAGGTTATTGCTAATAGAGCAAGTGAAATTCTTGGCCACAAGCGTGGTGAAAAGTTTGTTCATCCAAACGACCATGTGAACAGATCACAATCTTCTAATGACACATTTCCAACTGTAAGCTATTTGCAAGATTTTTATTTTTTATTATTTTCTAAACTACAAAACAATAGCTGGTTATTTGCGTTTTGACTTGTCTCAACATGCATAGGTAATGCACATTGCAGCTGCAACAGAGATTAATTCAAGATTGATACCGAAACTGAAACAGCTACATGGGACACTTCATTCAAAGGTTCTGTTAACCCTTTGACGCAACATTCATGCTAATTTCGACCACTTTTTTAAAAAAAAAAATTTCCCCACGAGGCTACTTAGGCTAGGTATTTTATGTTGATGTTCTTAGATACAAAATTACACTGATAGTTGAATTGTGCCAATTGCCAAAAGGATGTTTGAGATCTTTCTTTGTCATAGAAAATCTCATTTTGTAATATTTTTTTCATCAAGTTCAGTCTTCCAGGTTTCTTTAACACACTATGTAGTTTTTTCTTGATACATATTGTTATCGTCTTGGCTTTTGTTGGTGCTTTAATATCCAGCATTTCACACATTAGTGGATTTGCTATTGTTGTTGCATCAGCTCTATCACCGCTACAATATGATAACTACCTTCGATGACTGGTCCCATTTGGAATATGTTTCAGACTATTGAGTTCCAGGACATTGTGAAAATTGGTCGTACACACACGCAAGATGCTACACCTTTGACACTTGGACAAGAATTTAGTGGATACACCACACAAGTAAGCTTTTTAAAGAATACGTTTTTTGAGTTGATTGATTGTTATGTATAGTAGTGTTTCAGTCAAGTCCTGAAGGTTGTTACAATTAACACATGCAATCACAGGTTTTATTTTTTGTTGCAGGTGAAGTATGGAATTGACCGAGTCTTTTGCACCCTTCCTCGCATGTATCAGGTAAACTGATTGCTTCAATCACAATGTATTTTTGTGTTTCAACTTCTTTGCTTCTTCCTTTGTTCCTAAAATGTGGAAAATATCTGCAGCTTGCTCAGGGTGGCACTGCTGTAGGAACTGGTTTGAACACAAAGAGAGGGTAAGAAAACTAATTTTCTATTTTCAGTTAGTTGTGTATTTGTAACCTTGCATTCTTTAACTCTTTGCCTTATTAAAAAAAAAAAAAACTTTGGGCTCGGGTGGTTATGTTGTAAACTTTCCATTTTTATGGTCTTTTACCTAAGAAACTGTCTGTGGTCAGATTTGATGTAAAGATTGCTGCAGCAGTGGCTGAGGAAACTAATTTGCCATTTGTGACTGCAGAAAACAAATTTGAAGCATTGGTAAATCTCTCATTCTGAAGTTTGTTTGAATGTACACTATTGTTTCAAAAGTTAGAATTTTCTCTCTCTTGGTGATCAGCTTCTACAGCTTTGTTTAGAGCAAGCTTACTTTGCAAATATACATCTTCATGATCACGGTATCTGCATAAAAATGTGTTCAGGGATTAATTCTGTAGATTTTTTTTTTTGGTGTTCATTGTCTTGATAGGCCGCACATGATGCTTTTGTTGAAACAAGCGGTTCCCTAAACACAATTGCTGCTTCTCTTATGAAGATAGCAAATGACATACGTTTCTTGGGAAGGTACATGAGTTCTTGGATCTTCTGCTGTACTTCTGAGTACTTTACTTTTGTTCGAGTTTTCTTACATCATCTCTCATGCGCAGTGGTCCACGCTGTGGTTTAGGAGAACTCGTACTTCCTGAAAATGAACCTGGTAGCAGTATAATGCCGGTAATATAATGTGTTGCCTCATTGTATTTGTTAGAAACATGAAGTTTTATTAATTGGGTTAATAAAGTACCCTTGAAATTTGATTTATTGAAGTGTCATAATATGCATTGAAAATACAAATTACCCTGGAGGTATACAAACTTACACATCCTTGTGATTTGTAATTTTTGAAATAGAAACAAAGCTCAAATGAGCTATTTGATATCAACCAAACGTATTGGGTTTTTTCCTCCTGCATTTGTAAATAGGTCCCACCTCAAGTCAAGGGTAGATTCCATAATTATCTCTTGTTCTATTATGATTTATGACTGATATCGACTGTATTTAAATAATCATAAATTTCAGGGGAAGGTAAACCCCACCCAGTGTGAGGCCCTTACAATGGTTTGTGCTCAGGTAATGGCAATCTTACAATGGGGTAAAAGATGTATTACAAGATGGTTATTCTCATGCTATTCACTTTCCAGGTTATGGGCAATCATGTGGCAATTACAGTTGGGGGATCCAATGGCCATTTCGAACTAAATGTATTTAAGCCTGTCATTGCCAGCAATCTATTACATGTATGTTCCTCCATTTGTTATTCTACACCACTCACTTGACGACATAAACCTTTTCTAAACAATTATTTCTTTTGCTGGTTAGTCATTGAGATTACTTGCGGATGCCTCTGCTTCCTTTGAAAAGAATTGTGTCAGGGGAATTCAAGCCAATACAGAGAGAATATCTAAACTATTGCATGAGGTCAGTCACCACCTGTCATACAATTCAAATTGAATTTGATTCTTAATTACACCTTAATCTAATATGAGGTATATCTGTGTCATTGCAGTCCCTTATGCTTGTTACGTCTTTAAATCCAGTAAGTTTTAAGATTTGACCATCACCCCCCAACCCCACATCACTGCTGAATTTTTCTGTCTAAAATTTTAAATTTAATTTATTTCTAGAAAATTGGGTATGATAAAGCGGCGTTAGTTGCCAAGACAGCTCACAAGGAAGGAAGTACCTTGAAGGTTGGTTTTGTTAATCTTGAACATTTTCATCCATCTTTCCCTGGCGCATGCATGATTTCATAAATATATGAATGGGTTTGTGGTTGAGCAGGAGGCTGCCTTAAAACTTGAGGTGCTCACTTCTGAAGAATTTGATAAGCTCGTGGTTCCTGAAATGATGATTGGCCCCTCCGACTAAATTAATTCGTTCCGGCATCCTGAAAATGTTGAAGAGATAAGTTTGATTCGTTGTCCAGAGGCAATTTCTTGGGTTTTCCCTATTGATGATGCTTGGCTTGGTCTGTTTTCATTTCTCCCATATGTAGGTTGTTGGTGAGAAAGCCAGCCTCCCCCATTCTTCTAATAATTGCAATTCTACATGGCTAAGAGAAAATTTGATTGTTTTCATAATTTTTACGTATTTATTTCATGAAATTACTATCCTAAATAAATCAATAGCTACATTTCTCTTGGTCATCTATATTTTATTTTATATTTCAATATTATCAGCACTCTATACAGGCGTTTCGCCATATTCATGCTAAAGAGCGAGGCTCGTGCATTATACACCAACACCAGTTACCAAGTGCAATTGAGGCACACTTTTTTTTTTTTGAATTATTATTATTTTCTTTTTCTTTTTGTAATATTAGAGTAATAAATATTTTAAAATCTTTTTACTTAAAAAGCTATGAAGGAACACAAAACTCGGGAGCAATTGTTAGATTCTGAGTTTATTTTTATCAATTATAAAAATGAAGAATTTAAACAAAATAATTCACAACGAAGGTGCCTGATTAATAAACGAAATAAGACCCATTTTCTGAATTTATCGAGGCAGTGTAATGCCAAATGCAGTATAAGTAACCTTCCCACGTAGGCTTTCTCATTCTCTGTAATAAACTTTGAACTTGTTGGAATTCTCTATGATCAAAATAAAAATCAATTCGCAATGTTGGAAAACTATCCGAATTTGGTCAACGAATCACATGAATTACTCAACACTCTCCTCCTCTCATCAACACGAAAACCTCATTTCACTGTTACAATCATGCGATCAAATATCGCAAACAGCTCAAGTTCATGGTTTAATGATCAAGACCGGAATTGACCAAATTCCATTCCCATTAAGCAAATTTCTTGCACAAGTTAGCCTGCAACATATCGACTACGCAGCCTCTGTTTTCAATCGCATAAAAAGCCCGAATATTTTCATGTTAAATACCATTCTCAGGGGTCATTCTGTAACCAATGATCCTCGAAAGGGGCTTGTTTTATTCAACTACATGAGGGCTCAGAATTCTGGGCAAGAATTTAATTTTGATCAGTTTAGTTATGTTTCTGTTCTAAAATCTTGCTCCCGTTCTTTGGAGATATGTACTGGGCAACAAGTTCACGCGGTAGTTGTGAAATCTGGGTACGGCTTGTTTATAACTGTGGAGAATGCTCTTCTGCATGTTTATTGTGTATGTGGACGAATTCAAGATGCTCACCAGGTGTTCGATGAAATGTGCGAAAGGAAAGACCTTATATCATGGAATACTATAATTGGGGGATATTCTGCTGTTGCTCAGTATTCTTTGGCAATAGATTTGTTTAAGGAATTATATAGAGAGGGTTTTGGCATCACTTTGCCTACAATTTTGATCGTTTTATCAGCTTCTGCGAAGACACAAAATGTTTCATTTGGTGAGAGTGTTCACATATTTTGCTTCAAGGTTGGATTCTTGTCGTATTCAAATGTCGCTACTGCTTTAATCTCCATGTATGGAAAACATGGTCGCATTCATTCAGCTCGTCAAATCTTTGATGAAATTGATGGTAGAAAAGATGTTGTCTCATGGAACTGTTTAATTGATGGATATGCCAAATGTGGTCTTTTTGAAGAAGCTATGGAACTGCTAAAACTGATGAAGTATCATCGTACACGGCCAAATTCATCTACTTTGGCAGGTTTGCTTTCTGCTTGCTCTGCCTCTGGCGCTCTAGCAATAGGCCCATATGTTCATGATTACATAAACCAGCTGCAGTTGGTGCTGGACTCAGTTCTTGGCACTGCAATTGTAGACATGTATGCTAAAAACGGGTTTCTTGATAAGGCAATCGACGTTTTTGATCAAATGGATTCCAGAGATGTGAAGAGCTGGACAGCCATGATCTCAGGTTATGGGGTCCATGGCCAAGCTCGTCAAGCAATCGCACTTTTTCATAGAATGGAACAGGAAGGCTTTGCTCCTAACGAGGTGACCTTTTTGGCAGTTTTGAGTTCTTGTAGCCATGGAGGTTTAGTGAGCGAAGGACTGAGTTGTTTCAGGAAAATGGTGCAAGTGTATAAATTGATGCCAAAGATCGAACACTATGGATGCATGATTGATCTCTTGGGACGTGCAGGGTTACTGGAGGAGGCATACGAGTTGATCAAGGGATTGCCGGTTGAGAGGGACGCCACTGCTTGGCGTGCATTGCTCAGTGCGTGTCGGGTTTATGGCAATGTTGATCTGGCAAAGCGCGCAAAGGAAGGACTTGAACAGAAGCAGGGAGATCATCCAGCTGACTTCATCACTCTCACTGGCACTTATGTTGCTGCTGGGATGGTAGCACATGAAACAACTTTGTTAAAGAGGGAAAACCAAGAAATGGATGCTGAAAATTTTGCCAAGAAAGAAGCTGGATATAGTCTAATTAATTTGGGATAATGATTTCCCACTGGGATTCTACAAAATGAAAAGAGTAGTATCAGTTATTCCACTAAAAAAGTACTGATTTTTATGAAATCATCAATTTTCTTAGTGTAACAGCTCCACACTAATATATGAGTACTTCCACAGTCTCAATCAGTTTTTCACTCTTTCTACTTTATGTTGTGCAAACACACTTTTCACCTTCTAGAAATAGTAAAAGTTTAAAAATAAATAACATCTTAATACATCATATTCTAAAAAACATTATTATATAATATACAAAACTTACTTTATCATTTATTTATTATCTAAAAATATTATATTAAATACTAGCTCATACAAAATACTATAAATAAATGGAGTAACTAGTTAAGGGATCTTGAATATGATTGGATAAGGGTGTTGGCCAATTATTTGTTATCTAACTACTTTCATGTCTCCTCAGTCAGTCAGTCAGTCCTCACTATATGCTTTTTATATTATAAAAAAGTAATAAATAATTTCGCGCCAGATTTACGTTACGCCAATGAAATGCATTGCATACACGTGCGAATGGGAACAGATCCAAGGCAGAGTCACACGTGCGTACCCCGTTCATTGAACCCCAACTTCTAAGCGTCGCTTTCATTCCCGTGATGGCTCTAAGTTGAGTTATTTTCCTTTTCCCTCCACTTTAGTCACTTTTTGGTGGCTCAGCTCGCAATCTCAGTTTCATCACCTAAAATGATCCTACTATTTTTTGGAAGATTATCGGTGCTCCGGTAGCTGAATCAGTTTGCAGAATTAAGTTCATGATCGAGTGATGTAATTTATTAATCAGGTCAATTTTAGAATTGTTTCCCCAACTCGCTAATTTGATTATGATGACGTTTTTGTAGTCTAGAGATTGAATCTATATTATTGTGGTTTTAGTTTTGTTAATGTTATTATTTGGCAACTGTCGCTGTTCATCAGATCTTGTTGCTACGAATACGTTAGGTTTGATGATCATCAGGGGAAATTTAGTACTATTTTAGTTTTCTATATTTTCTCACTTGCTGTTTTATAATGCGCTCTGATGTAATGGTTTAGGAACTACGTTTTTTGTGCGGTCAACTGTTGTATAAGACTTGAAAATTTAGTGGTGTAGTTTGATGATTATTAGGCAGACTAACATATGGGTGAACATTTCATGTGTGTGTGTGGGCAGCATCATTTATATAGATTAGTTTATGTGCACCTTGCAAGGATTGTGTGATATTACTATTTATTTTTAAAAGTTTTACTGTTTGGTAATAATTGTTGATTACTCTCTAAAATGTTTTAGAATATAGTCTCTAAAATCCTGAAATCATCAAGCATTGAAGTGCTAGATCTTGTTTGATGTCATGCATAAACAGGAACATTTATTGTTCAGGATTGCCATGGAGAAATCTTTGGATGGTTGGGCTACTTTTTTTTTTTTTTGATAATTTTAGAAGAATAGTTAGTATGGTAGGTTTGGAGCTTGTTTTATATCGTATTTATTGCTTCTTGCCAAAAAAAGATATTTCTTTATATTACGAATGCATATTGTTTCAACTGATAAGTATAATTTTTATCAGATTCTTGTAATGGAATCCTGTGACTGCGTTGAGAGTCACTGGCCAGCTGATGGACTCCTAGTGAAATATCAGTATATATCAGATTTTCTCATTGCGATTGCGTATTTCTCCATTCCTCTGGAGCTTATCTACTTTGTCCAAAAATCGTCTTTCTTCCCTTATAGATGGGTGCTTATACAGTTTGGTGCTTTTATTATTCTTTGTGGAGCAACCCACCTCATTAATCTGTGGACATTCTCTCTGCATTCAAAAACGGTAGCAATAGTAATGACCATAGCCAAAGTTTCTACAGCTGCTGTATCCTGTGTGACAGCCTTGATGCTAGTTCACATTATACCCGATCTGCTTAGTGTGAAAACACGGGAATCGTTTCTGAAAAGCAAGGCTGACGAATTAGACAGAGAGATGGGCCTTATTATTAAACAAGAAGAAACTAGCAGGCATGTTCGCATGCTGACACATGAGATCAGAAGCACGCTTGACAGACACACGATACTAAGAACTACTCTTGTCGAGCTAGGAAGAACTTTGGATTTGGAAGAATGTGCATTGTGGATGCCATCACAACGAGGTCTGAATTTGCAACTATCTCATACTCTGAGCAACTCAATACCTGTTGGTTCCTCTGTGCCTACCAATCTTCCTATAGTCAATGAAGTCTTCAGTCGTGCTGAAGCAATCCATATACCGCATACATGCCCTCTGGCCAGTATTAGGCCTCTCCCAGGGAGGTATATCTCTCCTGAAGTTGTTGCTGTTCGCGTACCACTCTTACACCTCTCAAATTTTCATATCAACAGCTGGCCCGAACTGTCAGCCAAAAGCTATGCTGTGATGGTTCTTATACTGAATGGCATTAGAAAATGGCGTGAGCACGAGCTTGAGCTTGTGGAAGTTGTCGTTGACCAGGTACTTTCCCTTTTACGCGTCGTCATATGATTAAAGAGGTAGCAGTGATTTTCTAGATGCTCCAGGTCCAGTTTATTTGATATGTTGTGCCTTCAAGAATTTAGTTTAAATGCACTTATTTAAAAGTGCTGTCATTGTAATCAGTAGTATATAATTGCACCTTTAGCTGTCAAAAAAATTATAGTTTCATTTTTAAATCCGCTATTCAAGTTCAGTGATGCTTAGGTGGCAGTGGCTCTATCTCATGCTGCGATTCTGGAGGAGTCCATGAGGTCTCATGATCAGCTTGTCCAGCAGAACGTGGCCCTGGACTTGGCTCGACAAGAAGCAGAGATGGCTATCAGAGCTCGGAATGACTTTCTGGCTGTGATGAATCATGAGATGAGAACACCAATGCATGCAATCATATCTCTATGTTCAATGCTCTTAGAAGCTGAGCTAACGCCAGAACAAAGAGTTATGATCGAGACCATACTCAAGAGCAGCAATGTCCTAGCAACGCTCATCAACGACGTTCTAGATCTTTCCAGACTCGAAGATGGGAGCCTCAGCTTAGAATCTGAAATCTTCAATCTGCAAGCAGCCCTTGAAGAGGTAGAATCGATCAACACAAATCCCCTCTCTCTCTCTCTCTCTAACTATTGTTGAATTAAACACGTATAGGTTGTGGAGTTGATAAGGCCTATAGCATCAGTGAAGAAGTTAACTCTGACATTGACAATGGGTGTGGATACACCTTTGCATGCAACCGGAGATGAAAAACGGCTAATGCAAATCATATTAATTATTTTGGGTAATGCTGTTAAGTTCACAAAAGAGGGGTACGTTGCAATCGAGGCCTCTGTTGCAAAACCTGAATACATTAGAGGGTGGCGACCATCTGAATACTATCCGCAGTCAACTGATGGTCATTTCTATTTGCGAGTGCAGGTCTTCTATCCCCCTCCCTCTCTCTTCAAAATGTAGTCTTGTGAAATAACTCACTGCGGTTATTCTCTCGTGTTACAAAAACATATTCAGATAAGAGATTCTGGATGTGGCATCGGTGCAAGTGACATTCCACGTCTATTCACCAAATTCGTTGAGTCATCAAATCGAAGCAAGGGGACAGGTCTCGGCCTTCCCATTTGCAAAAGGTATACAAATCTTGACTCACTTCTAAATGAGTTGTCAAATTTTTAACTGTATTTAAAATTGGGTTGATGGATGGAGTGGGGCCCCAGGTTTGTGAATCTGATGGGAGGTCATATTTGGATCGAGAGCGAGGGTATAGGACTTGGAAGCATGGTTACGATGGTACTCAAGCTTGGGACTGCCACTAATCCCACTGAACTCGCAATTATGGATAGACCAAATCAAAGAACAATGCCAGAAACCATAAGAGGACCTTAAATCCCTCTATTCCACACATTATCCTTTCACTTATATATATATAATAGTACCACTATTATTAAATTTGAGAGGAGACCAAAAGCATATATAACTGCTATATGAGTACGTCCAAATGCATTATTCCAGAAGTTCTAATTATGTAAAACATAATTAAAACATGGAATTACCTGCATTCCTTATTTTCATTTTCATTTTAAACTCTAATGTTTCAGTTTTCACAATATTATTTCGTTCTCAAATTTTCGAATGGAGAAATATTTTGGGAAAACGAGCTGTGAAAACACCAAAAAACCGCAGTTTACATTAGCACCGAGCCAGCCAAAATACAGGAAATTAAGATGGGTAGTAAAGATTAAGGCTAATTTACCGTTTTAGATCATTCAAAGCTTTTCTACTCCGCAAAAATATTCGGAAAAGGCAACGAATTAATAACACGAATAATTTATCTCACACGGTAGTACAATATTTTCAACACACTTATAATCTGAAACTTAGCATCAGCATGCGGAAACACAATTTTGATAATGACCATAACCTTCTCTTAGACTTATACAACAGAAACTAAAATGATATTGGGAATGGTACATAAGTTGGTGTTAAAAGGAAAACTGCAACAACCAATTGTTAACAGGTTTATTACCACAGGTATAAAAAAGATACTCGAGAAGAAATTTAAAGGATGAAGAGAATTAATCTACCCAAATTTAGCAATCTGCTGCAATCCATAATTCCATGGGACTACTGTAACTTCAATTTTAGAAAAAGACAGAAACCAGTACAGTATTAACACAAGAAGCAGAAGTCAGAGGCATCACGTAAATAAATTTAACTTATGAAACATAATATTATCAAAACAGAGGTATATTATCAATACTCCTTTGACTAAACATAGTTATATGATGATGACAACATAAGAACATGACACAAAATAACTGGTAAAACTCTAACAAAGCCACAAGGGTCAAAGGGAAGCACCAGTTGCTCAAATTAGTCTTCAACGATTCACTTCTTGGGCTTCTTTGTTGCTCTGCATTAATTGAAGATTATATTAATCCCCTGACTCTACAAATAGAGAATACATTAAACGAAAAGGTAGGAGTCATATAACACATACTGAGATTGCTGAGGTGTTGGTACAGGAGCTGCTGCCGCAGGTGCTGCCTTCTCTCCTGGCCCCTAAATTAGTAAAAACGAATAAGTAGGTAGAATTACTAGAACAGCTAGTAAAAGCTCGGAACAACTAGAACATCAAAATATATTCTTCCATAACATCTTCATTTTCCATGTCATGATTACAGGTTAAAAAATTTCTGTAGATAAATTACCTGAGCTAGCCTTTCTTCCCTCCTTGCAAACTTTCTTTCCCTGCTAGCCTTATTCTTCGCTCTCTTGGCCTCAAACTGGTCGGACAAAGTTTTCTCCCTAGCCTTCTCAGCCTTTGACTTGTGGATGCTCTCCATCAAAACACGCTTGTTCTTGAAAACATTACCTTTAACCTTCATGTACATGTCATGATACATGTGCTTGTCAATTTTCTTTGACTCCCTGTATTTGCGAAGCAAGCGCCTAAGCACTCTCATTCTCCTCATCCAAAGCACCTTAGTAGGCAACCTTGCCTCTCTGGTACCCTTGCGCTTACCTGAAAATTACAGAAATTATAGGTGAAAAACTAAAGCACTATAATTTGCCTCTGTTTTCTGAGACATGCAATCAGCCTAAGGCAACAAGAAATGGTATGGCAGCAGATAAACAGTAAAAATATCCTCTTCATTTAAATTGGAAATAACTAGATGTATAACAATTATAATTCCATTACAAGAAGATAACCATTTATATGGTATAGACAGATATACAATATGATAACACATAAAGTAACAATCAGGAATCTCTAGAGCTAAAAACTGAATAAATTTGGTCTAAAAGACTTTTAGCGGCAAACATGTTAACAATCACATAACAAAATCCCAGCAACATAGAAAACAAATACCGTATCCAGAGTGACGTCCCTTTCTCTTGGCTTCCTTCATTCGGCGAGCACGGGAACGAGAGTGGATCTTGGTTGGCTTCCTGATGATGAAACCATCCTTGACCAACTTCCTAATGTTTTGTCCTATATATAACATGACAGCAGAATTTAAAACTTGTAGAATAAAGTTACAAAGAATAAAGAGGACAAAAAAAAGAGTTAAATCTAGCAAATTAGCAATATAGATTATGAGTAGCAGGCCTGACTAAAATCAGAGTTTTAGTATACTTACCCTAAAAATTTACAAGCTAAGAAAAGTTCAACTTAAGTATTCCAGTAAGATGATTGAACAGTTAATTCTCTCAACTAGGTAATTTACAAGAATCAGTATATCATTCAACAAACTAATTCATATTTATTTTACATAATTTACACGATGTACAATATATGTTTGACTAAATGTAAATAATGCAGGTGATCAATGCTCTCTGAATAGGAATTCAAATTAGGTATGAATCTAATCTACACAAATACATCAAATTTTTTACACTAATATAGAGTAAATGGCTGCATTCAACTAAAATAAAATCTGAGAGAATCTCAGAATCATAAACACACAAACAGTAATCAAAATATCATAACTATATCTAAAATGCATACGACGAATAAATAACATAATCAATCTAGTCAATGGAAACAGATCTCTACAACTCGCGTAAATTAAGCAAAGGTTAAAAATGGAGCTTACGGGAGTTAGCCATGGAGATTTCATTGACTTCATTGGGGTCGAGCCAAACCTTGCCCTTGCCGCACTTCAGTACGCTTGCGGAAAGCCGCTTCTGCAATTTAAGGGAAACCATCTCTCCTCCCCTCTCTCTCCCCCCAAGGTGTGCGAATGGAATATCAGCTGTAGGAGTAACGAAGATAAAGTTTTATACGCCGCACAATTTTTCGCCCTAGGGTTTATGATAATGGGCTTTTTCTCCTAGTTAATTAATGGGCCTTTTCTCATTACGTCCTAATGGGCCTTTCTACTCAAAAATAATCTCCTTTTGGGCCTTTACTTAATATTTTTGTTCACTTTTTAGTTATTATTTTCCAGTACCAGTAGTACTTCGTAATTGAACATTTACTCGAGTTCATAACATTGATATTTCATCCTCCGTGAATAGATTTTACATTTTTTAATTTTTGCCGTCACCCTATTTATATATTCCCTTTATTATAAAAATAATACTCCATATTATTTTGCTACAATAATAACACTAACAACATTATATTATTGCTCCCATCACTTCAAAGTTCAAACAAATTATCTATATATACGCCTGAGTATTTACATTTTTTTTTTTATAATTTACAAATGTATGAAAATTGTGTTGAGATAGAATTTGTCGTAATATAATTATTATAAAATCCTCTAAAATATGGTATGAAATTGAAAAAAGCATTAAATAGCTGATATAGATTCTTTTTTAAGTTAAATAGCTGATATAGATTCTTTTGGGTTGGATCTCCCCATAACAGAAACAAGCTTTCTTTAAATCTTGCCAACTATGTTAAAGCAACTTCAACTTCAGGATAGTTAACTGGAGAGAACCTATGCTCACCATCATCAAAATCCCTGCTTCCACATAACCACCACCGGCGACACCACCTGCCGCTTCCCATCCGACCAAACCACCTTACCTGCCTCCGTCCTCGTATTTCCCGGAGCCACCTTCAGCTTCTCCGCCTTTATCCTCACACTGTAACTCTGTTTTCCGCCCTTCCCTGGAAACTTCATCTCCGCCGGATTTACCGTCAGGGTAACCCCTTCCGGATTAGTCACCGCCGCTCTGTAGCTGGCGGCGCTTTCACCAACATAGGTTACTGTTCTCGTTACCACAATCTCAAAATCGTTTGTTCCCGATGCCTCAAAATCAACGGCGATCGCCGGATAATTTATATCCCATGGCTTGGATTGCTTTCTACTGCAACTGAATCGCCCACGAGATATGTTCCTTATTTCCAGACGCGTAAAATTTGATGCGCAGAGAAAATTAATGTAATCGTTTGAGGTTATATCGTAAATCAATCCTGGATCGACAGCTTTCTCTGGATTAACATGTCCAGCGCCCATATCCCAAACGGTTGATAAATTGTATGATTTCTCGTCCAGTAATGGCTTCCCATCGTTGTCTTGGCTATAAGCCGTCGTCATCATGGCTGATCGGATCATCGCCGGAGACCAATCGGGGTGGGCCCCTTTCAGCAGTGCCACCACGCCGGATATGTGTGGGCAGGACATTGATGTCCCTGAAGCTATGTTGAATTGAGTGCGCCGCGAATCGGAAACCTGCTCGGACGGCGCCACGCCGTCCGGCCAAGCCGCTAGGATGTTGACACCTGGCGCGATGATATCTGGTTTTAGTAAATAAGGTGACTCGACGTTGGGGCCACGAGACGAGAATGAAGCCACCACCGGCGCCGGTTTTGTTCCGAGCTCTGTTCCTCGGAACACCATTGTTGCTCTAGGGTTAGGATTGGAATTTATGTAGTCGCGAAGTAGTCTGCCGGAGGATTCTGTTATGGCGACGCCGGGGATGAGGTGCGAATCGGCGACGAGGCCTTCGCCGATCGGAGCGACGTTCGCCACCACCAAGCCGACACCGCCGGCTTTTCTCACCACCTCTCCTTTGGCCACTCGCGCGTTGCCGCCACGATCACAAACGACGATTTTCCCTCGCACGGAGTTTTCGTCCAATGAACCTTCAAGGCAAGTCCCGGCGGAGAAACTTCCGGTGCGGCGGCCGCTGATTCCCCAATTGCGGGAAGCGTTTCCGCCATACACGAGGGGTAGAAAAGTCTTTTCAGACAGGGGACTGCCACTGTAGAGCGATGCGCCTTTAATTACCCTCCCATCTTCCAGCAGAAGATCGGCAGGGAAGCTTCTATCAATGGTGCTTGCGCCGACTGTCGTCATCCAAGGAGCAACGTTAGTCACCGTCATTTTAACAGGTCCTTCATTTCCAGCAGATGCTGAGACCAAAATGCCCCTCTCCATCGCACCAAATGCCCCAATTGCCATCGGGTCTAAATTGTAGGGCACAGCGCCGCCGCCAACGGAGATTGAAATAACATTAACGCCGTCCTCCACCGCCTTATCAAAAGCGGCCAGAATATCAGAATCCATGCAACCATTTTTCCAGCAGATTTTGTACACCGCGATTCGTGCTTTTGGCGCAACCCCGATGGCGACGCCACTGGCGTAGCCGAAAAGTGAGGCGTTGGCGACAGCTCTACCGGCGGCAGTGGAAGCTGTGTGCGTTCCGTGGCCGTCGGAATCTCTAGCCGATTTCAACTCTTCCAGTGGATTAATCTTTCCCTTTCGAGCTTCATATCCGCCGGAGAAATACCTAGCGCCAATGATTTTCTTATTACAGTGAGCCTTGGTGAAATTCTCACCTTCCACGCACTCCCCTTTCCAATTAGCAGGGATAGGCCCTAATCCCTCGTCGTGAAAACTACGTCGTTCAGGCCAGATTCCGGTATCGAGAATTCCGATGATAACATTAGAGCCGGAATCAGATTCGGACAACAAACCCGCTGGATTGGAGGAAGATAACCCGAGAAATAAGGGCGACCGGGTTATATGTAACTGACGAAGATTGTCCGGCAAAACCGAGAGGACACCTGGCCGTTTCTGGAGTTGTTGAGCTTGTTGGGGAGTTAGTTGAGCAGAAAATCCATGAAAAACACTTGTGTAAACATGCACAAATTCATGGGTATCTTTGACAGAATCTACAGAGGTGGAATCAAGACTCTGAAGAGTGGCTTTATACCACTGTTGGACATCAGAAAAGGCACAAGGTTTCATGTCATTTTGGACCCTGACAATGAAGGTCTGAACATTGCCAGAATCGTCAATGGCGGAAACAAGCGTAAACAAGAGGCATAAAACGCAGAAGATGGTCTTAGAATGACCCATCTGGAGAAAGAAAATCAATGGAAGATGATGGATGTTGGGTTATTTGTTACTCCATAGTGATCAGTGGGGATATATAGAGAGTAAGTGAGTGTGAATTGGTTGGAATAAACGACAAAATGAAAAGCAAAGAAGCGCAGAAAACGTTGAAAATTAAAGAAAATGCCTAAAATAGAAGTAGGAGATTAATTTGCATGAGGGTGAAGAGTTGTCAGCATACTAAGGTTGTCATCCTTGCTTGCTTATAACCCCATCAAATCAGCATACACACGCATTTGCACCTCTTCCATTTCTCACACTACAAAATTAAACTTACTGATATACGGATATATTACCTCTCGGATAACTCTACATTGATATTGTGGATATGAAATTTAAGAAAATTTATTTTTAATTAATTTTATTGATATTCTAGTATTTTTAAAAAATAATCAATTATTTTGTGTGAATTAAGTGAGAATGACAATTTTTTAAAATATAATGAAGTGAAAAGTTATTTATTTTAAAAAAAATTACGGTGAAAGGTGTAGCGGGCAAACCAATGAAAAAAAAAAAAAAAAAAACAAAACAAAAAACCAATTGGAAAAAGAAGGTGAAAAGCAATAAGTACATACTCCAGTTGAGTTCACTCATTTTTGTACACATTAAGACTCACATATGCGTTTTATTTTTGTTTTGAGATATGGGAGAAGATAGGGATGGACAGAGTCAATTCGGTGCGTAAGAATTTAGCCAGCTATGTATTTAATGAGATCAGAAACCCAGGCCTTTGGGTTAATGAGGTCATTGCTGTTACACTTTTTAATTTAATAATTAATAAAATCCTGAATAATATTAGTATTTCATAAACGTTTTCATATTAATATTTTTAGTAATACAATTAATTAATATTATATAATTATGTAATGAAACTATTTTGCACAACTCTTACTCTCAAATTTTACGGGATCTTATGTTTCAACTTTCTATTTCATCTTATGATTAAGTTGATGGCACGTGTTATAATTATTTTCTGAGTTGATACCGAGTGTCAATTGATTTAATGGTCATTTATGATCTTATCTTGAATTTTCTAACTTTATAGTTTATAGCGTATTGGTCGAGATTATTCTTTTATTATATTTAAAAAAAAAATTAATTGTGAAATAAATTTCACCAAAATAATAAATGAAAACTTTTCGTTACAAGATGAAGGGCTCAATTCAAGCGATACATCTACTCACTGGTGTGGGCCAGTGTATTGGTTAAATTTTGACATATCCTAAATCCACTGTACCAACTATTGGGCCTAAAAATGGATAGACTTCAACAAATAATATAAGCTTGTTCTCACCTTTAGCCCACAGATGGGCCCAACCAATTGAACCTATAATTTATAAGGTAAATTAGGGTGCAACGTGTAGTTATTTTAATTATTTAATTTAACGGTATACTTATATTAAATAAAAAATTAATTTAATGATTTAGATCATCCAGATATATTTGGTTACACTGGTGTACATTTTAGTGTTTTTAGGATACATCTATAGACACGGGATGTTCTGTAACACATTTAATATAGATCAATGTTTGATTTTTTATATATAGAGCTTGATTCTGCAGTTTTTTATGCTTAATTATAAGTTCAAAATAAAATTATGCCCTAAATAATCATATTAAATCTTCATGATAAAAATATAACTATAAATAATAGTGCATGAACTACAACAATATCTTTAAAAAAAAAAAAAAAACTCCCTCCATTGTGAAGAATGGTTCACCATTCCAATTTGTAATTAAACTCTACATAGAAATTCTTTCAAAAAAAAAACTCTACATAGAAATTAAATTATATAATAAAAATATTTTCTATTTAAAAAATATTAATTAAATTAAAAAATTATGTTAGAAGTTGTTTTACAATGCTTGTGAAGTTTATTTATTAATTTATTAATTAATTTTTCTTGCTTAGTAAATAAATATTGACGCGTCACGACTTGATGTCGATTATCTATTCTAGAAACACTTAATTAGAACTTAACATTTTCTTTTACTTAGTAGTATTTGCTTTATTTAATTAATAAATGAATAAACAATCATTTGATTATGCTCGGTTTCAATTCTTAGAGTTGAAACCGGTTGTCTGATTGGTCCATGTTTTGACCCGCAATGTCAATATGGATGTTGGGGACAACGTTACTTCTGTTCGGATTGTACCCAAATAAAACATCTAAGCCTATCATAGTGATATGTATATCCGTAAGGTCAAAATACTAACAAAGTGTTATAAGTAAATTTTTACTGTATCAAAGAGTATTTTACAAATTTTTTAATACCTTGTACTTTGAGAAGGAAAAAAATCAATGCAAAAAATGACGAAAATATGATTAATTCGAGTTGTCATTCGATTTAAAATTTTTAACTAATCCATAAATGTCAACCAAATCATAAATGTATACAATCCCATTATAAATATATAAGCAAAATCAAGTTATGAACTAATTCAAAATTATTTTTGTTGAATTGGGCATTTTAATGTTTGTTCTTAAGAATAGAAAATAAAAAATAAAAATAAAAATTACACCCTGAAGGTAATCTATAATCTCCGCTACGGAAAAAATAATAATATAATTTTATCAAATGGAATATTATATTTCTAGTCCATCAATATAATCTTTAATTTTATTATTAAATTAATTTATAATTTTATCAATGGAATTTTATCAAAGAACTAACAACGAAATTCATTATAAATTTTTTGTTGGTAAAATAGTGGTTGATTTTTAACAATGAAAATTTATAAAATAGTGAAGATTTTTATTTATTTTGATATTTTACTAGTTCACCCCAAAAATATTTATTTATTTATTTTAGAGAAGATACCACTTAGCATTCATCAATTTTACAACTACTCAAATTATATAAAATTATACTATAAATTTACGTCAAGAACATGTATAAAAAAAATTACGTTCGTGCAATAAAATAGAATAGTCCTAAACCTATGTTTATCATAGCTCATGTATTACCGATCGGTGGTACAAGAGTACGACAATTTCTTTTAAGGGCAAAGACATGGGCGCCGCCAATCCGGTAAATAAACATGCAGCCGCACCTGGTTTTGCCACTTGGTATACAACACCACTCCACACCAGATCTTGTCCTTATTCCCTTTTTTATTGATTAATTTAAATAATTTACTAGAATCAGTATTCTTATTCTTAATTTATTCTTATCCACCCCTCAACATCTATTGAGCCCTGCCCATATTGTATGCCATTCACTTTACTTTGTATCAAGCAAACATAAAATTCAGATTGATTAAATTGTCTCCTTCGTTTGCTTTCTAATCATTAAGTAGTATAATTCTTATATAATATTATTACCATTAAGTAATGCACACGATAAATTTGGATTTCAACGTCTCATTGACTTGAATTTTCCTTTTACTCATTAAGCAATAAACCTCGTACGTAAACTTTTAAATTTTGGGATTGAGTACTTGAGTTGGTATAAGTGGATAAGCATGACGTTCAAATTGTCATATTTATCATTTATTTTAATTAAATTTAACTCAAAAATTAACGATTTTTCATATTCACAGTGACAAAATTAAAAAATAAAAATAAAAAAAATTAAGGAAATCATGCATGATCTACTCCCAAATAACAACACTAATGGTTCATTGATGATGATATAAGAAGTGGATTAATTATTTGAATCTCAATTGCTTAAATAAATAATCTTAAATTCCAATTCATTTTCGAAAATTATATTGGAAATGCACAATTTATTTATTTGGAGAAGAAAATGCATTACATTTAATTCGAAAAATATTTTTAATAAATGAAAAAAATACAAGAACGATATTTGAGAATGGTGACAGACATTGTTGATAGTCCTAATTTATAAACCTTATATAGTAACTAATAAAATTAATACTCCACAATTTACAGATTGATCGATAATTAATGTAAAAAGCTACACCACCACCACCTCATATGACCGAATAAATCTAGAGTTCACCGGAGGCTTCGTCGAAGCTCCACAGCTCCATCGTCTCTGGCGGCGGATTAGCAGGAGCTGCCGCAGACTCCCCATCAAGATACGGAATCTGATAGAACATCATGTAGTTCTCATACGCCATCAGCTCCTCCGACAGCTTCTGCACTTCATTCTCTTCCTCCGCCGCCGCCTCAACTGCAATCACTTCATTTACGCCGGCATTAATTCCGGCCACCTCGGGCTTTACTTCACAAGCATTGCTAGCAGAGTAGAATAAATTATCAGTAAATTCCAACTCCACATGATTGAATTCATTAGTATGATATGATTTCTGAGGATTGGTATTGTAATTATAGCAGTAACCAATGTTCTCATTGGGGAAATTAACTTTGGCCTTTTTCCCTCTGATTTTACGAGCTTCCCGATCGTAAGCTCGAGCAGCATCTTCAGCAGTGTTGTACGTGCCCAACCAAACCCGAACGCCTTTTCTCGGGTCACGGATCTCCGCCGCCCATTTCCCCCATGGCCTCTGCCTTATACCCCTGTATAGATTTTTCCTCTGTTTCTTCTTGGAAACGCTTTTTTCGACATGCTCATCAACTGTTTGTTTAAATTCCGCTGTATTTTCACCTATTTGATCCGAATAAACGAATTAAATTAGATAAACTAAGGAGTTAAAAGAGGATCCGATCAGTTCATTACCTGTAGAGGATCTGAACCTTTTCAGAGGAGTATGGTCGTGGTTGGAGGAGCTGAAAGCGGAGGGCCAAAAGTCGGCCGAGGTAGGCCGGATATCGCTGGTGGATACACGGCGGCCAGGAATGATTCCGGCGAGAATTGCACCGCCACACATACTTCAAAATTTGTAGGCTTAGTGACAAAAAGAAAATGAGATAGAAAGATCAAAGTAATGGTAGAAGAAGAAGGTATATTAGAGTTTGTAAGGTTGGATTGTGGATTGAGTGTGTGAGATATGTTGAATTGAGAAGATTCAGCGATATAAATACCAAGGCGGTGGGGGTCGGGTTTTGGTTCGATTTTCGATCTCCATATCATATTACATTTTCGTGTTATATCTTTATTGCACATATTAAATGAGTAACACGTACTATACAGAAAGTAAAATCTCATTTGAACAATTGAACTGCGGATTTTCCGTTAGATTGTGATGTTACATTTATTGCAAATATGAATGAATAATATTTAAGTGAGAAATAAAAATTATGCTGTTACAAAAATGATCAGTTGATACATTATTTAATAAGACGGTGAGACGTGTTAAAATATATTTATTATATAGATAAAATATATTTTATTATTGTTAAAATATATTTTTTAAAGTATGGTAAATTAATTTATGTATTGTTAAAATATATTTATTATATAGATAAAATATGTTTTATTATTGTTAAAATATGTTTTTTAAAGTATGGTAAATTAATTTATGTATTAAAATATAATTTTAACGTGTTATAATATAATTTATTATTGACATACTTTAATTAAAAATAAACATATTTACTATATATAATAAGTAACTTTAGTGATGGATCGACCCATCACAAAATTGTGAGTGTGTTTCAATGAAAAATGTAAAAATGGGTGAACAGCTAACATCTCACACTTTCCCCGACTTTGCCTTTGAGGCTTAGCTTTATGCTGTATGGTTTTGACTACGCTAATTTGCTGCCCAATTGTTTCACTATTCCAACATACACCTACGTAGAATATTATATCGTATCCGTAATTATTTTGATAAGTATATATCTTATATTTTTCTTTTATCTTATGTCTACATCAGTAATGATAAAAACGATAATACACCAACTAAATAAAAAATCCAACGTATGTACCCCTAAGTTCAGACATAAGATTAATTTTAGGGTAATATAATATTTTAGAATTAAAATAAATAATGGAGTAATAAAATATCTTATACATATTAAAATAGAATGATATATATGTGATACCCGAGCTTCTCACTACTCATGTGCCAATATAATTTAATTTTTGTTATGTGCATTTTATAATTATGTGATAATTGTTTTTACATTTTAATTATCTTTACATTTTATTTGATACATACGTGATAAATATGGTGACAATATGTGAATATATGGGTGCATAAATATTTACGTGTATTAATTTGGATATATGAGTTAATTATTTTATGTGTATAAATACACTTTTCTTAATTATTAAGTATCACACGTATTTTAATTATTATAATAAGAATAATAATATATATATAAAAAAAAGTCAAAAGTGGTGGCTGCGTGTTGACAGCCAATTTTGAAAGGGTGCATGCATGGCTGATTAGCAGCCGTGAGATTTATAAAAAAAAAAAAAAAATTTGGTCAGCCACCCCTCTATATATATATATATATATATATATATATATATATATATATATATATATATATATATATATATATATATATATATATATATATATATATATATACACGTTAACAGAATTGAAAGCAGAAGAAGGAAAAAAAAAAGAGAGAGAAGAAAGGGAGAGAGAGGAGAGAGACAGAAGAAAGGGAGAGAGAGGAGAGAGAGAGAAAGAATAGAGAGAGAAGAGGGAGCACGCCGGAACGTGCGTGTATTAGTTACAGTTCTTTACGGGGTTTATATTACTGTCGGAATCTAGGTAAGTAGAAGTTCAACTACAATGCATAAACATGTTGTTTGTGGATTATTTGTAATTAATATGTGATAATTATATTATGGATTATTGGTAATTAGTTTAATTACAATATGAATTATTTGTGATTAAATTGTTATACAAACTGTGTATTTATGTGATTTGGAGAAAGTATGGTTCATATTTAATAATAGTATATGTAAATTATTTGTGATAATATTGTGATACAAGTTGTGGATCCATGTGATTGGAAATATTATTATTATCCTATATAGATCTGTGTGATTGGAAACTGTTGCAAATATATTTATATGGTTTGAGAAAATATTGGTTATAAGGATCTGTGGGATCCAAGATGGAGTTGTTATTTCAGAAGTGAATTTGTATGAATTGAAATTAAGTTGTTACTTTATTATGATTAAATGTTGATATTGATATTGTAAATAGTTTATGATGCACATTTAATTGTTCTGGGTGCATACCATGCATAAACATGAAAAGTGTTTTCCTCAAAATTAATAAGATACTAATGGTGTGTGCGGCCACTATATATGCATCTCTGTCAGGGTTCGGAAAAATCGTTCCCGACATTTTTATTAGGGGTTCGGAAAAATCGTCCCCACCACTTTGCCAGAGTTCGGAAAAATCGTTCTCGGCATTATTTTCGGGGTTCGAAAAAATCGTCCCCATTGAGCTCTTTTGGGGTGCATATCATAAGTGTGTCGTGGGGATCCCGCAACGTGAACAATTTTTAAAATAAACGAGATCAATTAGAAAAAAACTAGGACATAGGCGATAGAGAACTAAATACATTTTCATGCACGAACATACATGATTTCTACTTACTGAGATTTTTATCTCACTAGTTTATGCATTGTAGGTGAGCCTGTTGATGATTGAGTTTGTGATGTGACTGTGCAAGCTGTAGAGCTCCTTCCAGTTTTGAGAGGATGTACATAGATGACGACCTGTTGGGCTAGGCCGTGGGTTTATTTTGTTTCCGCTGATGTTTTGGTTGTGTAATATAATAAGTATTGTCGCGAGTTTATCTGATTTGAGGTGGTATCAGAAACCAGTCACGTATGTTGAACTGGTGTGATTGTGTTGGTTATAAGCATATTATGTGAAAAAAAATATGCAGTTTTTATAATGACGATGGTTATGTAAATTAGTATTTGAATTATAAGTTATGTAAAGTGGGTCGTGACAGAGTGGTATCAGAGCACGGTTTGGGTCCTGCAGACTGTCTATGTACATGAACTCATTCTTTGGGAGCGCAGCTTTACAAGTAAGTGTTATTTTCCTTCTGTATTATTATGTGTCTTATAAATTATATTGGTCATGGGGTGCAGGAAGCGTAATTATTAGACAATATGGTAAGGGATACAAGTGAAAGTTCTGAAGGGGATAGGACTGCTGAGCAAGCAGCACTTACTGAAGGGAATAATCGTGATGCGGTGATTACTCGACTAATGGAACTGGTTGAGCGCCAGTCCCAACAGATACAACAACTAATTCAGCAGAGAGATATGGGTGGACAACAAGAGGGTAATGCAAACCAAAATAGACGTCAAGCAGAACGTGTGGAAATGGTTTGTGAGAGGTTTCGAAAGTTGAACCCTCCAATATTTGAGGACGCAGCAGACCCCACAGATGCAGAGGATTGGTTACGCACGGTGGAAAACATGTTTCAATACAGTAGAATTCCAGATGAGGATAGGGTGCTATGTGCTTCTTTCATGTTACGAGGAAGTGCAGGCCACTGGTGGGATACGATTAAAAGTATCGAGGATGTCACGACTATGACATGGGAAAGGTTCAAGGAGCTTTTCAGAAACAAGTACTTTACGGCACCAGTGAGAGCCATGAAGATGAACGAGTTCATACAGTTGAGGCAAGGTGGCATGTCAGTCACAGATTACCTTCGTAAGTTTGAGCAGTTGTCGAGATTTGCTGAACATATGGTTAGTACGGAGGCACTGAAAGTGGAGAGATTTGTGGAAGGCTTAAGGCCTGAACTTTATAGAGATGTGAGTATGGCGGGACTGCATGGAGCAACATACTCACAAGTTGCAGAAAGGGCTCAAATTGCTGAGCAAGCGGAAATGAGGATCAGACAAGCGCAAGCTATTAGACGTCAATTTCAACATAAACCAATACAGCAGTTTGGGAGAGTTGATAAGAGGCCGATGTCATTTCAGAGGCCGAATTCAAATGTTCAAGTGGAGCAAGGACAGAGACGAGGAGAACCCAACAAGCGTCCTAAATTTGATCAGGTTAAAGTGCCACCGGCGCCGCCACTACCTATATGTCCTAATTGTCTTAGATCACATGGTGGGGAGTGTCAAATTCCTCCGAGAACGTGTTACACATGCGGGGAGAAAGGACATGTGACTACTACTTGTCCTAAGAAAGGGAAGCAGACACAGCAGGGAAGAGCTCCAGCTAGGGTGTATACTTTGACGCGAGAGGAGTCAGACGCGAATCCCTCAGTTGTCACTGGTAAGTTCTCTATTTTTGGCACTTCTACATATGTGCTATTTGATTCTGGAGCAACACATTCATTTGTATCCACTGAGTATGTGAAAAAGTTGGGTGGAACACCTAACTTGATAAAAGCTAATTATGAGGTGATAATACCTTCTGGTGAGTCAAAGCAAACTAATCAACTTCTTCGAGGTTGTGTTATTCCTATTGAAGGAAGAAGACTCCTCGCTAATTTGATTGTGTTAAGTATGAATGATTATAATATCATATTGGGCATGGATTGGTTGTCAAAATATGGTGCTACAATAGATTGTCAGAAGAAGAGTATCACTTTTCAGCCAGTGAAAGGAGAACCGTTCACTTTTGTTGGAATCAAGAAAAGCTTTAGATTTCCGATGATATCAGCAGCAAAAGCACAGCGGTTGTTGGAAAGTGGTTGTGAGGTGTATCTGGTAAGTGTAATGAATGTTGAGGGGCAGCAATGTCCAGTTCTTGATAATGTACCAGTAGTTCAGGAATATCTGGAGGTATTTCCAGATGATCTTCCAGGTTTGACACCAGACCGAGAAATAGAGTTTGTTATTGAGTTACAACCAGAAACTGCTCCTATATCTAAAGCGTCATACAGAATGGCACCAGCTGAACTGAAGGAATTGAAGATACAGTTACAAGAGTTGCTAAACAAAGGATTCATCCAACCTAGTTTCTCTCCTTGGGGAGCACCAGTTCTGTTTGTTCGAAAGAAGGATGGCACATTGAGGATGTGCATTGATTATCGAGATCTCAACAAAGTTACGGTGAAGAATAAATATCCATTGTCTCGCATTGATGATCTGTTTGATCAGTTACAGGGTGCAGCTATCTTTTCGAAGATTGATTTGCGGTCGGGGTATCATCAGTTGAAGATAAAGAAAGAGGATATTCCAAAGACTGCATTCAGTACAAGGTACGGGCACTATGAGTTCTTAGTGATGCCGTTTGGATTAACAAATGCTCCTGCAGCATTTATGGATTTGATGAATAGAGTATTTCAGGAATTTCTCGATAAATTTGTGATTGTGTTTATCGATGATATTCTAATTTACTCTAAGAATAAGGAAGATCATGCACTGCACTTGAGAAAGGTGTTAGAGATTCTGAAGGAGAGGCAGTTGTATGCGAAGTTCAAGAAGTGTGAGTTTTGGTTAGACCGAGTTGTTTTCTTGGGGCACGTGGTATCGGGAGAAGGAATTTCTGTGGATCCAGGTAAAGTTAAAGCAATCCATGATTGGCCACAACCCTCAAATCCCACTGAGGTTCGTAGCTTTCTTGGATTGGCATGATATTATCGAAGGTTTGTTGAAGGATTTTCTAAGATTGCTTCACCATTAACACAGTTGACCAGGAAGAATGTGAAGTTCACATGGACAGAGGAATGTGAACAAAGTTTCCAAGAATTGAAGGGACGATTGACATCAGCACCTATCTTAACTATTCCTACGAAGACAGGAAACTTCAAGGTTTACAGTGATGCTTCAAAGAATGGTCTTGGGTGTGTATTGATGCAAAATGGGAAAGTGATAGCGTATGCATCCAGACAGTTAAGGGAGTATGAGAAGAATTATCCAACTCATGATTTAGAGTTAGCTGCAGTGGTGTTTGCACTCAAGATATGGAGGCATTATCTGTATGGGGAACGTTGTGAAATTTATACTGATCATAAGAGTTTGAAGTACTTTTTCACTCAGAAAGAGTTGAATATGAGGCAAAGAAGATGGTTGGAATTGGTGAAGGATTACGACTGTGTTATCAATTATCATCTAGGAAAAGCCAATGTGGTTGCTGATGCATTGAGCCGAAAGACAATACAGAGTGTAGCTGCTATGATCGTAAATCAGAAACCAGAGTTGCTTGATTTGCAAAGGATGGGTGTGGAGATCATTCAGGAAGGATCGTTGGAAGCAAGGATGGCAGCTCTGACACTTCGACCAACTTTGATGGATAAGATTCGACAGAGTCAACAGGATGATAAGTTGTTTGACAAAATAAAGAATGATATCAGCTCTGGAAAGTCTTCTGACTTCCAATTAGGAGATGATGGCGTGATTCGTTATGGAGGTCGATTATGTCTACCTGAAGTGAATGACATTCGAAAAGAAGTGATGGCAGAAGCTCATTCAACACTCTACTCTGTACATCCAGGAGCTACTAAAATGTATAGAGATTTGAAGGCACATTATTGGTGGCCAGGAATGAAGAGAGATGTTGCTCGATATGTGGAACAATGTTTGACGTGTCAGCAAGTCAAAGCCGAGCATCAGAGACCAGCAGGAACTTTGCAGCCTTTATTTATTCCAGAATGGAAGTGGGAGAATATCACGATGGATTTTGTTGTCGGGCTACCGAAGACAGTGAAAGGTCACGATGTTATTTGGGTTATTGTGGATCGATTGACTAAGTCAGCTCATTTTCTTCCTATTAGCTCTACGTATTCCATGGATCGTTATGCCCTACTATATATACAAGAGATTGTCAGACTCCATGGAGTACCACTTTCCATTGTGTCAGACAGAGATACGAGATTCTTGTCTGCTTTCTGGAAGAGTTTACATAAGGCATTGGGGACACAGTTATCTTTCAGCACAGCATTCCATCCACAGACAGATGGTCAATTAGAGCGTACAATACAAATCTTGGAGGATATGCTTAGAACGTGTGTATTGAATTTTCAAGGTCAGTGGAGTAAATTTTTGCCTTTGATAGAATTCTCGTACAATAACAGTTATCAGTCTACTATCGGGATGGCTCCATATGAAGCATTGTATGGAGAAAGTGTAGATCTCCAGTTCATTGGGATGAAGTTGGAGAGAGGAAACTTTTGGGTCCAGATTTGATTCGTGAAATGTCAGAAGCTGTTACCCGTATACGAGAGAATATGAAAGTTGCTCAAGATCGGCAAAAGAGTTATGCAGACAAACGGAGGAGAGAATTGGAATTTGAAGTGGGTGATCAGGTATTTCTGAAAGTATCTCCAATGAAGGGGATAAGACGGTTTGGAAAGAAAGGGAAACTCAGTCCAAGATACGTTGGTCCGTTCACTATCATTGAGAGAGTTGGCAATGTTGCCTATAAATTGGAGTTACCAGCATCAATGTCTAGAGTACATGACGTGTTTCATGTATCTGTGTTGAGGAAGTATGTTCCAAATCCATCTCATGTTCTCAGGCAGGAACCAGTTGAGTTGAAAGAAAATTTGAGTTATGAGGAGGTACCAGTTGAGATCTTGTGGCGAGAAGTGAAGAAGCTCAGAAATAAAGAAATACCATTAGTAAATGTATTATGGAGGAACCAGTTAGTTGAGGAAGCTACTTGGGAAAGAGAGGATGAGATGATGGCTATATACCCAGACCTCTTCAGGTAAGTAAATTTCGAGGACGAAATTTTTATAAGGTGGGAAGGATGTGATACCCGAGCTTCTCACTACTCATGTGCCAATATAATTTAATTTTTGTTATGTGCATTTTATAATTATGTGATAATTGTTTTTACATTTTAATTATCTTTACATTTTATTTGATACATACGTGATAAATATGGTGACAATATGTGAATATATGGGTGCATAAATATTTACGTGTATTAATTTGGATATATGAGTTAATTATTTTATGTGTATAAATACACTTTTCTTAATTATTAAGTATCACACGTATTTTAATTATTATAATAAGAATAATAATATATATAAAAAAAAGTCAAAAGTGGTGGCTGCGTGTTGGCAGCCAATTTTGAAATGGTGCATGCATGGCTGATTAGCAGCCGTGAGTTTTATTAAAAAAAAAAAAAAATTTGGTCAGCCACCCCTCTATATATATATATATATACACGTTAACAGAATTGAAAGCAGAAGAAGGAAAAAAAAAGAGAGAGAGAAGAAAGGGAGAGAGAGGAGAGAGACAGAAGAAAGGGAGAGAGAGGAAGAAGAGAGAGAGAAGAAGGAGCACGCCGGAACGTGCGTGTCAGAGCGAATTAGTTACAGTTCTTTACGGGGTTTATATTACTGTCGGAATCTAGGTAAGTAGAAGTTCAACTACAATGCATAAACATGTTGTTTGTGGATTATTTGTAATTAATATGTGATAATTATATTATGGATTATTGGTAATTAGTTTAATTACAATATGAATTATTTGTGATTAAATTGTTATACAAGCTGTGTATTTATGTGATTTGGAGAAAGTAGGGTTCATATTTAATAATAGTATATGTAAATTATTTGTGATAATATTGTGATACAAGTTGTGGATCCATGTGATTGGAAATATTATTATTATCCTATATAGATCTGTGTGATTGGAAACTGTTGCAAATATATTTATATGGTTTGAGAAAATATTGGTTATAAGGATCCGTGGGATCCAAGATGGAGTTGTTATTTCAGAAGTGAATTTGTATGAATTGAAATTAAGTTGTTACTTTATTATGATTAAATGTTGATATTGATATTGTAAATAGTTTATGATGCACATTTAATTGTTCTGGGTGCATACCATGCATAAACATAAAAAATGTTTTCCTCAAAATTAATAAGATACTAATGGTGTGTGCGGCTACTATATATGAATCTCTGTCAGGGTTCGGAAAAATCGTTCCCAACATTTTTATTAGGGGTTCGGAAAAATCGTCCCCACCACTTTGCCAGAGTTCGGAAAAATCGTTCTCGGCACTATTTTCGGGGTTCGGAAAAATCGTCCCCATTGAGCTCTTTTGGGGTGCATATCATAAGTGTGTCGTGGGGATCCCGCAACGTGAACAGTTTTCAAAATAAACGAGATCAATTAGAAAAAAACTAGGACATAGGCGATAGAGAACTAAATGCATTTTCATGCACGAACATACATGATTTCTACTTACTGAGATTTTTATCTCACTAGTTTATGCATCGTAGGTGAGCCTGTTGATGATTGAGTTTGTGATGTGACTGTGCAAGCTGTAGAGCTCCTTCCAGTTTTGAGAGGATGTATATAGATGACGACCTGTTGGTCTAGGCCGTGGGTTTATTTTGTTTCCGCTGATGTTTTGGTTGTGTAATATAATAAGTATTGTCGCGAGTTTATCTGATTTGAGGTGGTATCAGAAACCAGTCACGTATGTTGAACTGGTGTGATTGTGTTGGTTATAAGCATATTATGTGAAAAAAAAATGCAGTTTTTATAATGACGATGGTTATGTAAATTAGTATTTGAATTATAAGTTATGTAAAGTGGGTCGTGACAATATAGTTTTAAATTTATATTATTATTATAAAATTATGACATAAGTGTCACTTTAATGCAAGTATGAGATAAATGGAAAAAGAGTATAATATATATATATATATATATATATATATATATATATATATATATATATATATATTAAAATAAGGAACCAAGGAAGAAGGGGTATAGTATAGCATTTTGCCAAGATTCACCTCAACATTTCTTTAAATACTCCCTCCACTGTTAATCTATCTATTTTATTATTTTGGGTCGTCCATTCTTAATCTATCTATTTCCCTTTTTGGACTATGAGACCCACACCCTCCACTGATACAAATAAAATATGGGACGCACACCCTCCACTAATACAACTATCTACTACACATAAAATAATAATACTCCTTAATTCACTTGCAAAAAGCAAATAGATACATTGAGGATGGATGGAGGGAACATATATTAATTGATTGGACTTATGTGATTCTCCACTTTTTAATATGAGAATCAAAGTCTGACTTTTTAAATTAAAGGGTGAACTTGGTAAATCAATTATTACATCGATCTAATAATTTGATTTAAAATTTTTGATTTGATAGTTTGAAAGTATATTGAAAATTTCATATAATCAAGTATCGTCTCATATAAATTAAAAAAAAGTCTGACATAATTAGAATTTAAAAAAAAAAAGACTCTTTATAATTAACAGTATAACTTAACACAATCCTAATATTAATGCTTTGAAGGAATACAAATATATTTCTAATACGTTAAGGGCTACTTAAATAAACAAAGGAAGGTATATAGGATCAATATAAAAAGTTGACTAGCTCAAATCATAATCTCGGTTCGTAGCACATTGTATCTTGACCCAGCTGCAAAGAAAGGATTCATAAAACAAAATATATTAACCTCATTTTAAAGCCTATTAATTTCGTGATTTTTCAAATATTTTAATTTTTATTTGGCTAAGCTCAAATCAAGTTAGTTAGATCCACGATGTGACTGCATGATTGGCATTTTGACATACTAATAAATTGCGGTACGAATATTATATTTATGGTACTGATGGAGAATTTATGCCTTGAAATAAGCATTCTAAGTTCTAACAATTGTACTCCCTTATTCCCAATAATATTTGCACACATTCTATTTTGGTACGTCCCATGAATACTTATACACCTTAAAAATAAAAATAATACACAATATCAATAACCTCACAATATTACAATATTAAAAAAATATCATATTCTTTTTACACACCATCTAATCAAACTCAACTATATCATACACTTTATTCTACTCAATTACCCAAAATACCTCATCTCTTTCTTACATCACACTAACAAAAAATTATTTTTCTTAAACCCCGTGCCACCAAATACGCGAATGTATTTTTGAGACGGAGGGATTAGTAACTAACAAGGCGTGATGACCACAAAGTTGCGGTCCCATTTTCTTTACAAAACACAAACCCTATCGCAACAGATTAATGATCGTGGTAGCAAGTAATGCTAATTATAATAACAATATTACTACATAATAATAATAATATTAATAATATGTTCAACAAACAAGTTAATTTTGGGTATTAAAAAGTCACACGAACAATCCCATAATTGAAGAATATGGCTCACGGAGAAAAATCATGTTCAGTATTAACGTTGTATGTGCTCCTTCTTTTCGTGGATGTCGGAGCTTTCTACAGTGGATACGGGTATGACCCGAACCCGAGTACGAGACAAGAGTTTTACCCGGGTGTTTTTATGGTGCAGGGTGTTATTTACTGCCAATCTTCTTCTAATTCTAAACTCTTCCCACTAAAAGGTGATGATTAATTTTCTTTTATAAATTTATTTATTGAATTATATCAGAAACATTTAAATTAATTAGTGAGATCATCGAATAATTTAACGTGACAAAAAAAAATTACGCAGGTGGTGTGGTGAGGATAGCATGCCTAGGAATCGATAAGTACGGCTATGAAACGGCGCCGTTCTCCATGCTGAGCCGACCAACCGACGGCAACGGCTACTTCCTTGCCAAGCTCTCGTCTCAGCTGGTCCGAGACGTCGGTGGCGTTAACATCACCCACTGCAACACCTTCCTCCACAACTCTCCGATCCAAACATGTCCCTTCGCCACCGACTACAACCGCGGATCCAGCGGCGCGCCGCTTTCACTTTATCGGAAATTCGGCTCCGACGTGAGATTGTACTCCGTCGGCCCCTTTATTTACTCTTCTGATCCTCAACTTATATGAAATTACACCCTCTCATTACCGTGGTGAATTGGCTCCTACTTTTCTTATTATATCGGTGTTTACAGTTTTATTATCATTGATCATTTCTTTTTCACATTTGATGGATGCCTTCATTCCGAGACACTTTTGTTTTTGAGTTGTCCACAAAAATTGTCATATTTCATTTTTAAGAATATAGGACCACACAAAAATAATTTATTTATTTAATAGGCCCATACACACATCACACACACCACTAATACAACCACCCACTACACATTAAATATTATTTCTCTCACTTCATTTTATATTAAATTATTATACTACTTAATCTCTGTGCCAAAAAAAATACGTCAATATTTCCGACATGGAGGGAGTAATAATTATTTTGATGGATAAATTAGTTTCAATATTTCATTTTTGTATGGAGTATTAATTTTGTTGATACGCCATCAATATATTTGTATACTTCTTGACTAGATTTTTCTATGTTAATGGTCCAATTACGAAAATGCTCATTGCAAGTTTCTTTTCTATTGGACTTCTGTCCAGCCCAATATATATAATATCTACTTCCTATTATAGTAGGCCCAAACTAATTTCAGCCTATGAATTCGGATGCAAACTTCTTGTAGTTTTGTCTTTTTCCTGTATTTCATTTTCTTTTCTGCAAAAAATTCAAAAGCACAGCTGTTCAAGTTTTTCATAAATCTTGCAAATAAAGATTGAGTAAGTCTCTTGTGCGCCAGGACACATGAATTTAGATTCGTGCCCCTTTTGTAATTTAAACTCCTTAACAATATATAGGTTTAAATAAAATAGGGAGGGGAAGTGTTGTGTTCACATGGGGACACAGACCGTGTCCCCGTGTCCGGGGATGCAGGAGCTTTTACCATAAAGAAATTATTATAGGGCTTTGATCCATGTGAAGCCTCATTTTTCATGCAGTTTGTGCTATTTAATCAAATAGACTTCTAGTAGCTCAGTTAGCTCAACAGCCCCAGTTTAAATTATCTTAATTCAATAGTCTAGTTAGTACTTAGGGACACCGAGTTTTCGTATAATTTTCCTGTATCATCTTTTGTGTTACACATTATATGATTGTCATATAAGAGAAAAAATCTATTCAATCATTGTCACTAGAATTTAAAATTTTCTTTTTAAATATAATTTCCACCTCTCATATACGTATCATTAAAAAATTTGACAAAAAGTAATGTATCAAAATGAAAAAAAAAACTGTAATAAAGTATCTTGAATTCCATTTTTTATGCCTAATTAATTTCTCTACCATCACCCGCCAATCTATAATTAATAGAGTGTACAAAAGATAGTACTTAAACAAATGCATTAAATATCAAAATTAATTATATAACTCACACAAACCAGCCCAACATAGTAATAATGAGTCAATATTAATAGAAATTGATTGATAGGCGAGACACGTGTAAAACGTGTGAGAGATTCAAATAACGATTAATCAGCACATTTTGATTCATTTTATATACTCTAGAAAGATTTAAACTAAATTCGCGCATTGATATAATTTATTTTTGTTTTTTTCTATCTAGTTCTTTTTTATATTGCTTAAAAAATATTTAATTAGTGGAGTATATAATTTGGGGATACTATTTTCATTGTCTCATTCAAATTTTTTCTTTAACTCGCGAGACACGCGAAGAATTTTAATGCATTCAACACTCGTGAAGCTCACATTAAATAAGACAAAAAAAAAATGGAGTATTAACTTATTAATAAATAATAATAATGAAAAAAAATAAAATAAAATAAAAAATTGTGGAGTGATACGTCCGTTTCAGAGTCGGAAAGATCCAGTAAACACAACAAACTTCTCCCACTCTTTGCAGACAAATTCATGATCCCATTATACAAACACTGTTTTCTAGAAAGATTCGACACCCAACGATTCTGTGCTTACTGTTATTAAAACAAATTTGTCTTTATCGGAAAGGATCATCATCGATCATGGAGGAGCCCAAAAAAACATGGAACGATCAAGGAAAGGAGAAGAAAAAATTGGTTATCAGAATCGGTGGCGGCTGCGGGATTGGAGGTGTTATATTGTTGGGCGGCGTGTTGGCCACCGCTGCTCTGGCCTCAGCATGTGCTGTCAGGTGGAAATCGCGGAGCTCTGACAAGGATAATCGGAATCCGCTGCCGGAGAAAAAGAAACTGGTTGAACGAGGTGAAGAAAATGAAGGGGATGGTGTAATCTTGATTGATCAAACTTCACATATGCATAATGAGCATCCAAGGTCTGTTTCTGCATTTTCTTGTTGATTGTTGTCATAGTTGGGATGAACATTGAATTTAGTTTTAGTGTGTGTTGATGGATTTTGTATGAATTTGAGATTGTATTTGCAGTGGAGGATCAACGATCGAGGTAGAGATGAATAATGACACTACATCTCCGGTTCCTTGTGAGAGATTCAAAGTGGTAAGTTGGAATTCTTTCTACTGATCATTCATGATTTTTATTTATCATCTTAAAATTCAGAAAAGAAAAATCGATTTTAGGTTTAGGGAAAATTGGAACCCTAAATTAAAAGAGGTTATTTAATTGATTCGTATATAAGACTTAGAAGAGAATTTATGTTTAGATTGAGAGGGACAAGGATGGAATTAATGGTGAAACACCAGTTAATTTTGGGGTCGAAGATCAATTTCTGTGCTCATTTAGTCCCAAAAAACAGGAAAACGATGCCGTTTCAGATGATGGTCTTGTCATAGTGGATGAAAAATTTCCCGTGTTAGAAGCCAAATTGCCTCTGAATTCTCAGGATAAGATGCCTGAAGTTGAACAAACAGAAGCACAGTTAACCAAAGAAGATGTCTCTGATGATCACTCAAAAGAAAACGAGAAGTTGTGTGTTGAAGAGCCAACACATAAAGAAAATGTTGAGGTGATTGAAGCAGACATAGTTGTTGAGAATGTTGATTCAACAGAGGGAGAAGATATGGAACTGAAGTTGGAGATTGAAGGAGCAGAAGGGTTTAGCAGAGGAGAATTGGGTGGAGAGAAATGTTTAGAAAGGTTTGGAAGCGAGGAGGAGGAGAAAGAAAGAAGCTTGTCCACTCAAGCTGTGGAAGTTGTTGACGAAGATAAATTGGCTGATGAAGGGGTTTTCCTGAAAAAGTGTGGGGAAGTAGGATGGGCTGGTGAGTGTAAACAGAGTAATGAAATGAGTGGCAAGATTGAAGAGAGAGAGGATGTTAATGTAACCTCACATGAAAACAATGAAGAGAATGGCAGAACACTTGATCCAACACCAGAATATATTGTTCCAAATATTATTGAAGATCTAAAAGGGGATGAAACAAAAGAGAAAGCTGCTGAAAGCATTATGTTTGATGCAGAGGAACGGGATGAAAAGGAAGTTGAGGAAGGGGTGATTTCATCTCAGGGTATTGAAATCACAGAAGATGAAGTTGCTGAAATCATTTATCAGCCAAAAGAACTTCAAGATAACAAAGCTACAAAAGATCATGGTTTGGAGACAATTCATGGCATTGACAGAGCAAATGATAGTCTGAATTTGGAGGCAAGTGAAGAAGAAGATACCAATGAGGAAGGAGCTTTTTCTGATGAGATAGTTGAAGCGAGCTCAGTGGGAAGCGGCGAATACTTATCTGAATCCAACTCGGAGTCTGCAGTTTGGCCAGACGAATCTCAGGAAGGGAACCTCTATGAAGAAAAAAATAAGCAAACCTCTTTTGAAGAGAGGAAGACTTCTTTAGTGGATATGGGAATGATGAAGGAGCACCACAATAATTTAATCAAGCGGAGAGTGGTGATGGCAGCGCTCTCGTTGCTATCATCACTCTCATGCTCTTGGTTTTTGGGCTTATCCTTTCTCAAGCTCTGCCTCGTCGTTTGCTTCACTATGCTCCTGTCGGAAACCATGGCTAATGAATCATTAGAATTGCATCCATGATAAGCAAGCTGCTAATTAAATTAACTGGAACATATACATGTCTGTAAGTTTGGGTAAGGAGATATTTGTGGTTTATCTGATGACTGATCAACTGCATGAGATTTTTTTAATAATGTAATCACTTACACACGGTGCAATTCTCAGCATGTATGTATGTGATCAGTCTCTGTTTTTTTTTTCTAAGTTCACCCCATAAGACACTTTATATGTATGAACCATGTATCTAGGATTGATAATTAAGCCAATAATTATTCAACATACTCAATATTGTCGGATGCTTGATTAATAGTAGCTTACACACATTAGGACGCTATATTACTTGCCTGGAAAACAACTCCCATTATTTGTCTTGTTAGAGTGAAACTTATTACTTCTATATATTTTAACCCGAACTTTCAATCCCAGTTATATAAGGCTATCATGTTATAACTTTCAAACTGATATATTTTCACTTAAAAAGTTTATAACTAATTAAAAATGTACTTCTTTTTAACCTTGTAATATTTTTTTATACTTAAAAATAATGCTCCATTTGTTACGCAGAATGATCACTCGCAAAATATTTTTATTCTGACAGATACAAAAATGAACCCACCTGATTCATGAGTTAATTTTTATTCCTCTCTACATAGAAACCGTAAAAATGGTGAAAAATATGATTATATAGTGAAAATAAGGATGAATTAGGCATTTATATAAAATTTAAATACAAGCAGCAGGATCAGCTGGCGGGTTGACAGCTCCGGTGACGGTAAATTTGGCGCTGGAGCAGACAGATGTTAAGGCTGGGAGAGTTCCGACAGGCGTCAAATCGATGTCACTCAATTCGATGTTCTGGCAAGGGAATGTGGAGCTGCAGTTCATGGAGATTGGGTTCTTGGAGATTGTGGTGCCCTTTATGTTGATGAATTTCACATCACTGATCTGCACACTCGACTGCTCGGGCTTGGTCTTGGAGTCGTAGTGCTGGTCGATGATGATGGGGTTCTTTACCTCGTTCATGATAAGATCCTTGTAGATGACGTTGCTGCATGCCAGCTTGGGCGATGCGTGGTAGCTCTTGATTCTGGCTCCGTTGGTGGTCCTGGTGAGGGTGCAGTTCTCTACTGTGATTCCGACCACGTCGGTCTCCCCCACCCGCTTTCCTAGGCTTCCAATGCTGAGGCCGTGGCCTGGACCACAGAAAACTCTTGCAATGTAGATTTGTTTGTTGCCGTCGCCTATGGAAACGCAGTCGTCTCCGGTGCCGATGTTGGAGTCGGTGATGTTGAGGTTGGTATTGTTTGAGAGATGGATGCCGTCGGTGTTGGGGCTCTCGTCAGGGGCGATGATGGTCAAGTTGTTGATCACCACGCTGTTGCTGTCGGTCACCTTGGTGTGGAATCCCATGGAGTCGACGAATGTCAGGTGGCTTATCTCGCTGTTGGGGCACTCTTGCAGGATTAGAGACTGTCAAACAAGTAAGGCCAGGATGTTATTACAACGTACGAACTACTACGTACTAATCAATATCATTTGACAATTTGCTACCAACACAACTTAATTACCGTACCACGGGCAGACGGTTGGCTTCGGTGGCATATTGCCACACAGCTGGGCCGTTGCCATGGAAAACCCCTGATCCGGTGAACTTGATTCCATCAACTCTGTCGACCAACAGCCACGTGTTTCGGGTGTAGGCACTGGGGTCGCTGACCGCGGTCAGATTGCCGTTGATCTCGAAAGTGATGCTTGGCGAGGCTTTGCATGGCCCTTGGAACACCATCTCTGATGTCATGAATACCTTGCCGGCGGGCACCGTTACCCTCGTCGCCCCCGTCGCATCGCACGCCGCCTTAAATGCTTGGATAAATGCCTGTCACCATTAACACGAGTTAAGCTTTTAGACGAGATGGTCAATTAAAATATGTATGTAGGTACCAATGCATCGTCAGTTTGGCCATCAGCTTTAGCACCATAATTCATGATATCAAAAACCGTCTCTTGAGCGGAGACGATGCCATTGATCATGAACAAACAGGCTATGCCTGCAACAATCGCACACTTGGCCATGATCAATGACGTTTTTGAATTTATTCCAGAATTTTGCTTTTAATTTTTTCTGATGCTATTTGATGGCACCGATGTTTCGATTTTTTTACTATAAATCTCTACATTTTATATCTCACTCGTCTCCCTAATTTTACTCATCTTTTTGTGATCCAAATTTGCTGCCAATGGTTCATCATTTTTATGTGCTAGAATAATGCGATAACATCTCCCTGCTTCTCATTCCCCAGATTAATATCATGCAATATAGGTCACTCAAATGTTTGAAATCATAACTCGTAAATATGGACCCAATTAAGCGTATACTATATTATAATACTAACATTAATAAAAACTTAAAACTATCTTAAAAGTATTATATATAAAAAGGAATTTTAATTAGACAATAAATAATTAAAATTAACCAGATTAGAAAATCCACTGTTATTGACTGATCAAGAACACCGAGTAGTAATAATATCTTAAGGAGAGAGTAAACCCAATTCACGATCACACTAATTTTGAAAAATTACTTTAAAAAAATATTATTTTTATGAATATTAAATATTATTCATTTTACATATTAGAATTTGATGAGTAATACACTTTTTTATTCAAAAGTTCATTACTCTAAAGAATAATTTTCTTTGTACTAAAAAGTAATTCTGATAAAAAATCAGGGGTTAGAATTAAAATGAACCCTATTTAGCAAGTTTTTGTCTTCAATTATATTTTCTATCTTTTCATGCAATATATAATGGATCATAAATTTGTTGTGCGTTAGTACGTGCATGTATATCTTCGGAAATTTTTACCTAGTAAAAGTAAAAAACATAAGAACTCTTGGCCTTGATTAATTATCTCAAACAATATTTGACCTACCTAGTTAGGATAAAAATAGTAATCAAAAGGAGAAGCAAGTAGAGATTGTCGGATCAAATAGAAGAAAGGATCAGAAACAAAAATAGAAGAAATGGTGATATAAAAGGAATGCAAAATGGTAGAATGAAACATCAAAGCCATTTCCATTAACCTCAAGAAGAAAACAAAAAATAGTACTCTCGAGGGAATTAATAAAAATGGCTAATTCATCAAGAGATAGCTGCCGTCTCGTTGTTTTGGCCATAGCGATAGCCTGTTTGGCGATGATCCAAGGCGGCGCGGCGCAAGAAGAGGTGGTTTTAAGCATCATGGATTTCGAAGCAGTGGGAGATGGGCAGACCGACGATGCCATGGTAATAACACAACACAACACACTTTATATTAGTACTATAATTTAATTAATCATGTTGGTGGGTGCAGTCATTCATCCAGGCATTTAAGGCAGCGTGCAACACGGATGGACCCACCAGGGTTGTGGTTCCTGGTGATAAGGTGTTCTCCGCGAGTGAGATGGTGTTCCAAGGGCCATGCAAGTCTAAATCAATCACCTTTGAGATCCATGCTAATCTAACCGCTGTCAGCGACCCCAGCGTCTACTCCAGGAACACCTGGCTCCTCGTCGACAGAGTCGACGGGATTAAGTTCACAGGAAGTGGCACTTTCAATGGCAACGGCCCACAAATGTGGCAGTACGCCACCGAAACTAACCGTCTCCCTGTGGTACGTAAAAACCCTAAACCCAAACACTTGTGTGGTTCTCCTTCCAATCCTATATACATTATGTATTGATAGGATATTTAAATTAAGGGGCACCACAATCTCTTGCATTGCATTAAAATTCCTACAGTGTCCTACGCTAAATCAAATCAATTACTAATATTGTTAATGAATATGTGCAGTCCCTAATTCTGCAAGAATGCCCTAACAGCGAGATCAGCCACCTGACCTTCATAGATGCTATGGGTTTCCACACTAAGATCACCGATAGTGAGAACGTGGTGGTCTACAACGTCACCATCCTTGCCCCTGATGAGAGCCCCAACACCGACGGAATCCACTTGACCAACGACACTAACCTCAACATCACTGACACCTTCATTGGAACCGGAGACGACTGCGTTTCCATTGGTGATGGCAACAAACAAATCTACATTGCAAGAGTTTTCTGTGGTCCCGGCCATGGCCTCAGCATTGGAAGCTTGGGAAAAAGAGTTGGTGAGACAGATGTGATCGGTATTACCATTGAAAACTGCACCCTCACCAGGACCACCAACGGTGCAAGAATCAAGAGTTACCACGACTCCCCCACATTGGCTTGTACTAAGATCATTTACAAAGATCTAATCATGAACGAAGTCAAGAACCCCATCATCATCGATCAACATTACGACTCCAAGACTAAGCCCAAGCAATCAAACGTGGCAGTTAGCGACGTGCAGTTCATCAACATAAAGGGCACCACAATATCCAAAGTGCCAATCCTCCTCAACTGCAGCTCCGCAGTCCCTTGCACCGATATAGTCCTTAGTGACATCGATTTGCAACCCGTCACTACATTCAAAATATTCGAATCCGCTTGCTCTAGCGCCAAATTTACCGTCTCCGGTACCGTCGTTCCCCCAGCTCCAGCTGCTTGCGTTTAGGATTTTTTTTTAAATTTTTTTGAAAGGACAAAAAAATCTTAAATGAGAAGATGTTGGGTTCTGCAGGGCATACATGCAGTCTGAGTGCATGTGTCTAATGAAAGTATTTAGAAGGGGGGAAAAAAATTATTTGAGCGAATTTTTTGGTTGTTTGTGATAGGAGCTAGTGACCAATTGTAAGGCACGGGCTCCTGCTGTTGTATTTTGACCTTTTTTGTGATTTTGATATTTTATTGACTAAAACTATTGGCCTTGGAATACTTGGCTGCTATTAATTAATTCTGTTTTCTGCTATTTTTTTTATAACTTTTTTTTAATTTATTATAAACCTGAATTAACCTATCAAGCCCTAAATCCTAAACTTGGCCATCTGCATATTTATTTTTTCTATACTCAAAATAATAATGTTTTATTGGGCCGATTATGTTGTTAACCCATTAATTATATTATAAAATGGGCCTCACTGACTGTAACTCATTTTATTGGGCCGAATATGTTGGGGTTAAACATTATAAAGATTGGAACATTATAATAAAATGAAATTTGAATTGCGCTTTTTTTTTTTAATTTTAACCCATTATCACATAGCATCCCGTGTCATATTTCATGTAAATCCTCATTAAAAATTGTAATGAGAACCAACTATTTCATTTAAAAAAAATATATATCTGGCTTTTGTTTTCCCTAATACGGAGTACTATAATCTTCTTTCTTACATTAGATTAGAGTAATCACCCACGCTCCAAAAAATTTGTATTTATTCGAAATATTTTTTCTTTTTTAATCATGCCATCAGTTTTCGTATTTGCCTTACTAGATATCGTAAAAATTTAAATTATAATTAAAATTTCAACACAAACTTCGTGAAGTGTTTTCTTTCCATTGAAAAATAATTTGAGATTTCCCTACTCCACAACCCTATTTTATCTTATATTCCATGAGGTATGAGGCAGCCCCATCACCCATTTTCCAATCAAAAGGTGTGAAGTAGGAAACTGACATAAGAAAAACCAGCTTGTGGGAGCAAAAGTGGGACATCAGAAATATCAAAATTACAATTAAAGAAGACACTTTGGCAATGCCATGTCTTAAATTAAAAATGTATAAATATATTTACACTAATTAAAATCTAATAAATCAGTTTCTAGATATTAGTGGCATTTAACATGGTGCAAGCATGCATGCAGGCTTAGCGCATAAATTTAGCAATGTCGTACTATCTCCTAACTCTTTTTTTTTTTTTAATTGTTATCATTTCCATCATTTTTTTTATTTTTATTTTCAAGTTCTCAACCACAGGATAAATTTAAGGCACATAACTTTTATGCAATCGTTGTACCTATATATATATTTTTTTATTAATGTTTTACTTTATACTTTGAGTTTATATTTACTTCTAATTAAAATTAGTGTTAATTTTTATTGTTATGGATATATTATTTTATGCATTATTTTAATTTTTCCCTTAAAATTTAATGTAGTTTTCTCGAATATAATTAATTTTTTAAATTTATATAAGTGAAAAGGGTATTCTACAATATAATCACATGTACGTACACTGGAGAAACCCAAAATATAAATTCGGGGAAACGTACGTACGATGATAATTAACATTAATACTTACTAGTATAATAGTATAAGTAATTTAATCACGCATCGCAATATTTTCACTCTGCCCATGTTTTTAATGGGACTGTATTTATATGATTATATCTATTGATCTCAATTTACGATTCAATTTTTGTCACATTTATTTAAAAATCAATAAATAAATAAAAACAGTAGTATATATTTTTTTGGGAGCATACATTTTATTTTTCATATGTATGATTTGTTGTAGGTAGGAGCAGACATATATCCATGATTTTTGGAGGTAGTAAAAGTCAAAGACATAATTGTTGGTGTTTATTAATTATCGATCTCTCAAACATGATCTCACCATTAACATAATTAGGCTAAAGATAGTAAGCAAAAGGAGAAGCAAGTAGGCATTTTCGGGTTAAGTTGAACAACGATCACTAACTAAAATAGGATCATACTATTTTAAAAGGCCTGCTAATCTGATACAGAAGTCGAACCATTTTTAACCTTAGAAGTTAAATAAAACCTTGAAAACCGTAATAAAACTTTTTTTCTTCTGAGGGAATTAAAATGGCTAATAATTCATCATGCGTTGTTCTCTTTGTTTTGGCCATAGCTTGCTTGGCCATGATCCAGCGCGGTGCAGCGGAGCCTGTTTTCAATGTAATGGACTACGAGGCTGCCGGTGATGGCCAAACTGACGATGCTATGGTACCAATTAATCAGCTTGTGTAATTGTATTATTACATATATATTAATTGCAGGGTCGGCCCTGACATTTCAGGGGCCCTTGGCGAACTAGAAAAGTGGAGCCCTATAATCTACTTCCTCTGTGTCATGCACGTTAAAAATTACGTTTTCCGTTTTAGTTGTCAAAGTTAAGATTTACGTTTATTTTTTTGTCAAGTTGTGCCCACACAAAACAATTAATTATTTCATGTAAGTCCACACACAATATAAATATTACTCCTACTACCCACTTTATATTAAATATTATTTTTTATCACCTTACTACACATTAAAATATAATGTTTCTTAATCTACTGCAAAAAGTAAACGTAAATGTTAACGCAAGATTGAGGGAGTATTTATCTTATTAGTTGCGTGCACTTTCCATCACATAGGTTATTCCCATCTTTATTTCGTCCTTCATACTCAAAAAAATAAATATGACTAATGTGATAAACTCAAAACTACATTTAATATAATAATTGACATTCATTTTATATTAACATACATAGGATATATTATAATTTATTCATTTTATCTAAACATATTAGACTATTTTAGAGAAAGTTTTTTTTTTTTTTTAAAAAGCAATTACTAAAGTCAATTTTTAAGTCATGAAAAAATAAGTGTGAACACTCGTTCATCACATGAGAATTATTAATATATAAAATCTTTAAATTATATTTCCCGTGTCAATATTTACTTCACACTTTTCATTTTCATTCATTCTAAAAGTTGTACACATTTCCAAATAACAATTCACACAATACCATACTATTATAAAATTACCACATTTATTTTACCTTAAATAACTATACATATTTTTCTTATTAAATTAACTAAACACCCATCATTTACCATATTTTATAGATACACTTAAAAATTAAAAATAATAAAAATTCTTAATATCTACGCAAAAAAACACATAATTATATTTAAAATATAATTTATTTTATTAATACATTTGATAAAAACATATAAAATAATTAGTAATTTTTTTTTGTGGGGCCCTGGCCGTCGCCCCTCGCGACATACCCCAGGGCGGGCCTGATTAATTGTATTATTAATGAAATCAACGTTTTGTTGCATGGCATGCGACAGTCATTCATCCAGGCTTTTAAGGCAGCGTGTAACACGGTGGGACCCAGTAGGATTTTGGTTCCAGGTGGAAAGGTGTTCTCCACGAGTGAGATGGTGTTCCAAGGGCCATGCAAGTCTAAACCCATCACCGTTGAGATCCATGCAAATCTATCGGCTGTGAGCGACCCCAGCGCCTACTCCAGGAACACGTGGCTCCTCGTCGACAAAGTTGACGGGATTAAGTTCACCGGAAGTGGGACCTTCAACGGCAACGGCCCTCAAGTGTGGAAGTACGCCACCCAGACAACTCGTCTACCAGTGGTACGTGCAATGCAATTCAGCCTTCAATTAATTAAATTTAATTTGGAATACTAATTAATTAAGCTTGCAATATTGAAATGCAGTCTTTGATTCTGCAACAATGCCCTAACAGTGAGATAAGCCACCTGACCTTCATCGACAGCATGGGCTTCCACTCTAAGGTGACCGATAGCACAAACGTGAAAGTCTACAACGTTACCATCCTTGCCCCTGATGAGAGCCCTAATACCGACGGTATCCACTTGACCAACTGCACTAACCTTAACATCACCGACTCCTTCATTGGAACCGGAGACGACTGCATTTCTATTGGTGATGGCAACATAAACCTCTACATTGCAAGAATTTTCTGTGGTCCTGGCCATGGTCTTAGGTAAAAATTATTTATCCTCCACTATAATTTCTTCTTAATTAATTTACCCTAATAAATACTTCGGTGTATGTGTATGTATATATATAGCATTGGAAGTTTGGGAAAATACCAAGGTGAAACTGATGTGATTGGAATCACCATCGAAAACTGCACCCTCACCAGGACCACCAACGGCGCAAGAATCAAGAGTTACCACGACTCGCCCAAATTGGCTTGTACTAAGGTTATTTACAAAGATCTAATCATGAACGAAGTCAAGAACCCCATCATCATCGATCAGCACTACGACTCCAAGAGGAAGCCAAAGGTACATAACTATATCTATATCAATATCTGATCATCTTTTCAATATATCCATATACATAAAATTAACTAACTTTTGAAAACGCATGCAGCAATCGAATGTGGCCGTTAGTGACGTGAAGTTCATCAACATAAAGGGCACCACAATATCCAAAGTGCCAATCCTATTGAACTGTAGCTCCGCATTCCCTTGCACCAACATTCTTCTGAGTAACATCGATTTGAAGCCCACCGCTATTTTCAAAACATTCGGATCTGCTTGTTCCAGTGCCAAATTCACCATCAGTGGAACTGTCGTTCCCCCAATGCCCCGCTGCATCTAGTTAGCTTTTTTTGAGTTTTTTTTCATAAATGAGCAGATCAGCCTGCTTGATCTCTACGGTATCAGTGCATACATACACATTATGTATGCATGTTTTGATTTAAAAGTATCTATTAGGGAAAATATATAGGAAGCTGTTTTTTGTGGAAGAAGTGAAATATTGTAAGTCACTCCTTCATTTTGCTATGTTACTATTGGCCTTGGAATTCTTGGTCATAATTAATTAATTAATTAATTAATTAATTTCTTATCTTATTAATTATATCTTGAGCTTCTCTTTGATGTGAAACAAAGTTTACTTAATATTTTTATACTTACGAATTGAAAAGATTAATATACCTTTTAATATATAAATTTGAACATACCATTGAATAATGAATTATAATGGTAAAATTATAATTATAAAGATAGTAATTGAGAATTAAAATTTTCGTTTATCTTACTGTTCGTTTGATAGATGAGATGAGATAAGGAAGTATATATAAGAAATGAAATTAAAATAAAGATAAGAAAATGTAATATGAAAAGTGGAAATTGTTTGATAGGTTATATTAAAATTGATATAACAAAAATTTAAGATGTTTGGTAGGAGATAAAAAAATTGAAATAAATGTCAAATTACATTAATAACCTTTATTTGAATTTTGAATTACAACTTTACCAACATTAGATATATACTTGTTTTCTAGTTTGTCATCCATTCTTTTAATTTTTTTTCTATTTTAACTTAAATTAATTAATTTTTATTTTTGATATAGAAAAAAAAGGATATTTGTTTGAGTTTCTTATTTTTGCCAAATATATTATCTATTTCTTTACTTTATAAATGTATTTTGAAAATTAAAAATGAAAAACAGAGAAGAAATCAAACATCCTAATTAGTAGGAACACGAAAATCTTCGAGAAGAGAACAAGTAATACACAAAGAAATGAAAATCAATACAATAGTCAAATTAGGGAACATCCAAATCAAATTTAAATATTAAAGAAAATCAATTACAATAGCCTAATTATGTAATATCAAAATCAAATTAGATATAAAGAAAATCAAATACAATAATCTGAACTTCCAAATTAAATTTATTCAAAGAACCCTAAATTGTTTCCAATTAAAATCAATTACTCGGAAAGAAAAATACATTTTTCACAAATCTTGTGCGCGGTGAATACATAACATTTCCTTTTAAGCTGCTAATAGTGAAGGGGGTGATACCAACAGAACGATGATGGATGGGTAATAACGATAAGTGACTGGCATGGGTAGATTACTTCATGGCTTGTGCGACAGACGGGACGATGGGTAATGGCGAGGTGGTCGAGATTGTCGGCCGGCGATTGGTCGTCGTCAGCAATATCTGACTTTGATTGCAGAAAGAAGATAGATATGGGGTCCTGAGGTGTATGAAGGAGTTGGAATGAATGATTTGCTTTTTATGTGTGTGGAGGGTAAATTAGTAATTGCCCATGTTAATCTTGATTCCACTGTAATACCACGCCACTTGCCAGATAATTTATTTATGTTAAAGGCTACAGCAATTTTCACGCGGGCCAACATTTTATAGCGCGCTCCCAATACAATTACTACACCCTATCAAACAGCATAAAAGCCAATACTGAATGTTCAATAAGGCAATATTAGGGGCTATCAAACGAGCCGTTATTATATACAGGGATTGAAAAATTAAAATTTATAATCACTCATGTTTATTAACTACACCCCCTAATTATAATTTCTATTACTCATTCCCAAATTACGGTTCGGATCTCCTGTTATATTTTGGTGTTACATCTTCTGTTACAAATCGTTGAATGATTGACACGTAGGATAAACTATTTTATACCCTTATAATCAACCCTAAGGGAAATGTTGAGATTTTTCTCTCCGCATACGTGTCATTCTAACGCGTGTAACAGAAGATGTAACACCAAAATATAACAGGACATCCAAGATCCCCAAATTAAACAAGTTGAATTCCCTATTACATTTCCGGTGTTTCATTGGTGTTTCACAACATAAAAATACTATACCCTATAAATGATCATTAAACACTTGGGGCAAGTATTAAATTTTGGGCATTGATTGTGTCACGTGTCAATCATTTAATTTATAAAACAGTAGATGAAAAACGAAACAGGTGATCTCATTTGCAAATTAAACCAAATACCTCTTAAAATTAAATATTAAATCTTTAAGCATTATTATAAAAGGGAAATAGGAATAAACCACACCATTTTGATGTGCTTGAGAAGAGTGCATGAAATACTTTGCATTACTTATCTCTTTCTTATGTTTTTTAATGTCTTTTAATACATATTTTTTTCTTAATATCTAAAAAGAATAACATATAATTTTGAAAAGAAAAGAAAGAAAATAATTATATTGAAATGAGATTTTATATAATTTATTTTGTAATTAACTTAAAAAAGTAGTATGTATTGCTTATAACAGGTTAGTCCAAATTAACCCATATTATATTCTAAAAATGGGCCTCACTGACTTTTACTTAACTTAAAAAGCTATGGGCTTCATATGTTGGTATTACACAAAATATAAGTTGACACTTTAATTTAGATTGAAACTTAAATTTGGATTGCTATTTAAAATTGAAATTTACATAACCATTTATTTCACTATGCAAGTTTCTTTGCAAAACATAATTTCCTTATTAAATCTAATATTCAATTCTATATAAAGAAAATCTGACATTTGTTATCTTAATATGTTTTCATGTAATTTGCGTTATTTAAGTTAACATCTTTGGGGTTCATTTAATTAAATATGTTGTTTGAAAATTCCTTTTAACAAAATATAGTGATTTGTGGACCCTTTAATAAAATAAGTGGAAGCGCCACTAGTAGTGGCGCCTTTTACCTGCTTTTACTGTTGATATATTATTTTAACTTAAATAATTTTAAATAAATTAATTTTAACCCAAATAAATTCATACCTTATTTTTACCTTATTTTCGATATTTTTTCATGCTTTAAAATGGTATCAGAGCCCTAGGTTTATTTATTTATGAATGGAAAAATTTATTATATACTTATATCATTTAACGAGAGGAGAGTTTCAAAGAGATATGGATCCGAACGTAAGTTCGACATCCGAGAGTGACAGGACTATCAGCCCTATTCCAAGCTGGAGCAACAGAGACTTCTGGCCTGTTAACTACGATGAGACAAGCAGTTCTATACAACAATATATATTGTGTTGTATAGACAATATGCAGAAAAAGAACATGAGGACGCCGACCGATATTGGGAGGGTGTAAACCAAATGAGAGGGTTGGCAAATATTCGTGCCAACCACACCATGAAAGAACATATGGAGGAACTACGTCAGATGCAGATAAGATACTCTATAGAAGTATCAAGAAACATTGTAGAAATCTGAAGTTTCACCGAGATCCATGGAAGTGTCCCCAGACACAGACAATGGAGGAAACGACCCAACCAGGGTCCAAGAGAGATCTGCAAGCCTTACCACTTTTCACATTGGATAGAATGACAGAGTAGAAGGAGATCGAGACAGACAACTCTAAGATAAACCAAGATCTTAGAGAATTACAGAAGACGGTGATGTTCTTTGGATAATATTGCCAAATAATGTCCAGGATGATATTTGAGATCAGTCTCAAGATGGATAAGGTGGAAACATTGCAAAACAAACAACTCGACCTCATCCAGAAGCTGATGAATCAAGTGGGATACCTAGAAACCAAAGTAACTGGAAAAAGGCAAGGAGGAAGGTTGCCATCAACCTTCGGAAAAGAACCCCTTTTACACCAAAAGAGGAAGACGGCAGAGGTCACAAGGACAAAGTCCAAAAGCGAGAAGATGATTGCTATCCTTCGAGGAGAATCCACATCCCCGAATGGAAAGAGCAAATCTTGAGGATCTACAAGATCTATATGAGTCCTTCCAAGGACTATCAATTGTAGATCTAAAGATGAATGTTGGAGAAACATCAAGCTCTCAACAACAATCGCAGTCTCATCAGACACAATATGATCGGATCCAAAATGAAGGAACCTCTGGATCACACGGAGTCCAAGGGCAAGACAAGAAGAGACATTCCATCAACTAGAAAACTTCAAGATGAAGGCAATCAGAATGTCAACAGGAGCAAGCCGAGTTCGAGGATCTAATCTACACAACACCCCATATGGTCGGTCTCACCTTGAACCAATAAATCCATATGGATTGATCCTCAATCTTGACACTCTAGACTTCAAGAACAGAGAGACCCTGATCGATGAATGGACGAATGCCATGAAGATTGCAGGAGGTGCACTAGAGCTGGATAAAGAAGAGTTCATAAGATTCCTAATTATGAGCCTGGAAGGATCAGTAAAGTGTGCCTGAGAGGAGCTCTCGGACGAAGTCAAGAAGGAAACCATGGAAGGCAAAGATCTCAGCAATATTGCTGATCGCATGGCTAAGATTTTCAAAATCCACTTTATCGGAGTTGGTTACTTCAAAAGAATGGAGGAAGAAAAGAAGAAAAAGTATAAGAATGCCCTATACAGCCTGGAACTACTTGACATCTGTCATGTAGATGAATATATCAAACTCTTCACAGAGTATAGATAGAAATCGAAGGTCAAGGAGGAAGAAGCATTCCACATATTCTTTGCCAAGATCCCAAGCCCATGGAGAGAAATGCTGATCAAAGAGTACGAACCATGCGAGCTGGATTCAATAGCAATGAGAATGTCCTTCCTCAAAGCTAAGATTGCGGAGTGGTGTCATCAAGCATCACTACACAAAAACTACAAGAGATTAAGGGGAATCAACAAGAGGGTACCCCTATGTTGTGAGAATAACGATCTTCCAACGATCATTAGAAGAAGTCCAAGGAAGCAGAAAAGGATGAAGAAAAGTCATCCTTTCACACAACGGAGCAGAGGATGGAGGTCCAGAAGACCAAGATCCTTTTGTCCAAACAAAAGGCCCGAAGCTATAAATCTGGGCAAAGATCTGGACCATCAAGATGAAGTTCAAGAAGTCAAGCCTCATCCTCAGGATCAAACCAGAGGAGTACAAGAAGAACTCCCATAAGAAAGACGTTCAGAAGAGCGGCCACATGAGTCAATGAAAGATTCAAGGCTTGTAATTATTATACGTGTGGTGCTAAGGGGTACATCTCACCGGATTGCCCAGAAAACTAGAAGCGGGAGTACGACAGTTCGAAATCACTCCAGAAATGGAGAAAGCTGTTTACTTCCAAGATCTAGTTCAGGTATATCAATTTGAAGATATACTCTCAGATGAGAGCATCTATGAAGAAGAATTCCTTAGCCAAGACGAGTCTTCTGAAGATGAGTCGGAGTGAAGAAGAAAACTTCAGACATGAGATGTAAGAAGATATGTTGGGATTCTTTTCCCAGACATTCATCTCTCATAAAGCCCTTATGAGGATTATGAAGGAAGATCCAAGACTTAACCTATGCGATGGATTCACCGTAGGAAGAATGAACAAATTCTTTCCAAGCTTCAAAAGAAAAAAACACAACATCATATTTAAGGTGACCGAAGGGGAGATTGTCATCCCGATGGAACTCACAGGAAATATGATGGAAATGAAACTGGTTCCTTATGAAGAAATCAGGAGTGAGCTTGGTAAGCTCTCAAAAGTAGTATTTAAGACTATGTCTTGGTTTCATATAGGAACTATTCAGATCCTCATCAAAGCTAGATTCAAAGACGGAATCGATATGCCAATTGATATTGTCATATTTGATAAGAGGATCAAGAATCCAAGAGAAGCATGCCTGGGAGGAATCTCAGGAAATTTGTATGCAGGCAAGGTGACATCCTACATCTATCCGATGATTGCCTATAATCTGGCCAATAGAGACTTTAGTAGAGCACTCACCCTTCATCAAGATTTCAAGAATAATGACCTGATGAAAGTAGGGAACCGACCCTCTATTACATACAATATCTCATATGCTCTATCCAACACTCATCATTCAGATTTATTTCAAATGAAGGAGTATATCGAGATACCAGAAGTATTTGAAAGGGTTGCATGTGCAACCAGGCCAGAGATCATGGAGTTACCGCCTATTCACGACATGGATTTGCGGATCAAGGATAAGCTGATCTGGAGTAGATAAAACAGCCTCAGATTCGAGCAAAGAAGTATTTCTTTCCAAGAAGACAGAATGATCAGTGAGAAATAGAAAAAGAAACCAATCGTGGAAGTAATCCAGGAACATGAGAAGTTCACAATCAAAGGTGAACTAAAATGCTCAGAAGGATGGAGAGGAGTCGAAGTAATATTCGATATCACCAAAAAGAAAAACTTTATTCCTTGTGATATCTTGTATTATCTTCAACAAACAACAACTGGGAGATACCAAGGACAACTCAAACTATGAGAACTTGAGCTGGTAATTGAAGGAGTTGCAGGAAGATTCCCAGAACAACTAGTGCTGGTTTAGAGTTTCTCAAGGATCACAAACCTTGGAAAAAATTACAAGATGGAATGAAATTCACGGTCAAAGGGAAAATATACAAGGTGTACTAGTAGAGGTTCGGGTTTATAAACTCTGATCCACCCATGACCACAAGTCCATTCTCAATATATATCACCGTCGGGATGATATATAAGGAGCATCGTGCAGAATATTTTAGGGCGTACATTGATTCTGGAGTCGGCATCTGCACAGCAAAAGAAGGAGTCTTTCCGAAAGACTCAGGTGAAGAATTGCCAACGGTACTAGGAAAAGATTTCTTTCAAAGGGTGTTAATCCTTAATAGAAGAATCAAGCAAGCAGAAATCATGATCGGAGGAGCGGATCGTACCCCATGGTACAAGGTAAAAACTCCATCGATTTATTTTCACGACACCGGAGCAGATATTTTGTTAGGAAACAATTTTCTACAAACATTCAAGCATTTTACCCAAGAAAACGCAACAAGGAAGCTTATTTTCACAACCCTTTGTGAACATAAGATCATCGCACCGAGACTGCGTAATGCATTTCAAAGAAAAATGCCTATCAGATTTCGCAGCAAGCGTGGTGATGAAGGAAAACTTAGCTATCCAAAGATGAATGATCGGAGAAAATATGACGAAACGGTCCTTCAGATGAGAACAGAAACCATAGGAGGATGGAAGATGAAGAAACTAAAAGAAAAAACAATCCACCTTTTCAAGGCAAGCTTGAGAGAAAGCTTACAGAAAGACGCCACAATCGAATAGTAAACATCTTTGGAGGACGTCAAAAGAAAGATACAGGGGAACTTCAATGAGGATCATCTAGCCTGGTGGGATAAAAACGAGCTCAAAGCCTCACTCAAAGTAAAAGAAGAAAAGGAGAATGAGTTCGTGAGATACAAGCCTATCTTGATAAACCAAGAAGATCGAAATAATATGCAGATAATACTTAAGGAACATCTAGACCTTAAGTTGATATCGCAAGGAGTATCGCTATACAGCAGTCCAAGATTTTTGGTTTGGAATCATGGAGAAGTCAAGCGAGGAAAGCCGAGAATTGTGATCAACTACAAAGGGATCAACAACATCTTGGAATTCGACGAATACTATATACCAAGTAGGGAACACTTGGTTAACTGTATCAAGAATGCCAAGGTATTCTCCAAGTTTGATTGCAAATCTAGATTCTACCAGATTATGATGGAAGAAGGAAACAAGAAGTTCACAACCTTCTCTACACCACAAGGCCATTATATCTGGAATGTCATGCCTCTGGGTTTAGCAAATGCACCCCAGATATACCAAAGGAAGATGGATAATTTTTTCAAAGATTATTTCTCATTCATGTTTGTTTATATGGATGACATCCTCATAGCCTCAAAGAATATGAAGGAACACTTGGCGCATCTGGAAGTATTTTTCAGAGGCTTGTCACAGGGAAGGATTAGTGAAGAAAGCAGTAATAGCAACAAGACAGATCGAGTTTCTTGGAGTCGAGATCGATGAGTCCGGAATTATTCTACAACCACACATTGTAGAAAAAGTTCAAGGATTTCCTGAAGATTTCAAGGACAAGAAGCAACTCCAAAGCTTCTTAGGAGTTGTCAACTTTGCTGGAATGTTCATCAACAATCTAGCATAATACATGAAGGTGTTTAGTCCTCTGTTAAAAAAGGATGCGGAGTTCAAATGGGAGAAATCACACCGAGAAATAGTTAAACAACTAAAGCAGGTTTGCAAGAAGCTCCCCAAGTTAGCAATACCAAATGACGATGATGAACTGGTACTCTACACAGATGCCAGTGACCATTGGTGGACAGCAGTTCTAATTAATTCCACACCCGAAGGAGAAGTGTCATGCAGATATTGTAGCGGACTCTTTATGGAGAATGAAGCAAATAGGTGGCACATTAATGAAAAAGAGTTCTTTGCGGTTCGAAAGACATTTAAAAAATGGCCGCTATTTCTTCTCGCGAAGAAATTCATCCTTAAAATTGATAACACAAGCGTCAAAGTCTTTTTAAAAATAAAATTTAATCTAAACCAAAAAAGGTTAGACTTTTAAGATGGCAAACAGAATGCCAATATTATGATTTTAATATTGTCATTATTAAATCTGTTGATAATGTTTTGGCAGATTTCCTGATGAGAGATGGAAGGAGCTGAAATAGACTTCATCCTAACTGGATCAAAGCACCTGATGGACAACCTTGAGTTGCTCCAAAGGGAATTCGAGAATCTGACACTCAATGCAAATCATGCTGGAAAAATACAAGAGGGCGATAAGACTAAAGTGTCAAATCGCATACGAGATTATATTCGCAACAATGCGAGTCTATTCGAGTTACTACGAGAGCCACTCCTCCGGGCTGTTGATGACAATAGCAATCGACAAAAGGAGAGTAGTCGAGAACGGGGCTATAAACCTGGAGCAAGGGATTCAAGTACCCTTAGCACGAGTCCTAGATTGGAACCTCCAAAAGAGGAACCGGTCCAAGGAAAAATCGAAGACCTAGAGTCACATTTAGAGTCAACGAATCAACTCAGCACCTCTGGTGTCAAAGAGGGAGAGATCAACCTTAGGCCTATGACGGGCACTGCTAAGGTTGGTATTAACTTAGTTGATTTCTCTTATTAGCAGGATTACCAGGCCAGCTGGGAGAAATTAAACACCAGGTAAGGAATCCGACCGGAGAAATGCTGGGTGGATATATTTGGGGAATATCCACGAGTTTGGATGCGAGAAGACTCAAATCCAAATGATGTGAAACAATGGTATGATTTTGGAGAACTAGCTTCAATCTATACTTTTGCACCAGGCTTCCTAGAACTTGCAAAACTTCCAGATTGGCTGGGAGAAAAGATTTTCAAGGCATGGGAAAACAACTCAACCCTATCCAGGAGAGATGTATTGGAGTTTTACTTCACAAGTGCGGCTCCAGAACCAGTAGGAAAAGGCAATCACGAGGCCTTTCATTTTATCAAGTTAAGAAGACCCAATGTCTCAGTATCAAATAAAATCAAGGAGTCTTCTGGAAAGGAACCATTCTTAGTTTCTACTTATTCTGAAGAACATGTCTCTACGCGTCGAGCGAGGGGTTTGTACGCCTACATCAAAGCAATGGTGGAGGTGAAGTTCCCATTCAAGTTCGAGCATAAATCTTTGAATGAGTCTTTTCTGTTGAATACTTTAACAGGGAAGAAGACAAGGTTTGCGGAGAAGATGTTCCAAGAAAAATAAGATCTTCTATGGAGAAACAAGATATCGGTGAGTAAATAAAATTATCAGAGATATTGCAACATGACCCATTTTGGGCAATGGACGAACAAGGTGTGTACCAGTTGTTCCACCTAAACAGAGCCAGAGTTTGGAAAAGGAATAAGGCTTGTGATAGGGATGATCAGACCTGCTGATCCACCTCCAGCAAAAGAGACATGTGAAAAGAAGAGGATAAAATCTCTTCAAATTACCCAAGAGCTAAGAGAGTTATCGGGCACCAAAGAAGACAAATGACTCTTCAAAAAAGCAAGAGCCAGATGACCTTTCGTAAAGGGTAAGAGACATGTGACTGACAAGAAGGATGACCCTCAAGAAGGCATCCAATAAAGAAAAGGGACCAGCCAACTACAAAAGTTGGAATTCAATGGGAATGACGTAAGCAGTGACTCCAGCACAATGAGGTAAGCAATGACGCCAGCTAAAAGTAAAAAGGCTTTGAAATCCGAATTTCACATCCGAAAGCCTCTATAAATAGCAGAGCTGAGAAAGCAGAAGACATCGACCATCACCATCTGTTTTCTCTCACTAAATAAACATTGTAGTTTTCTTTCTTTTCTTTGTATGAATTTTTCTTTTCCAACTACCATAGGTAGCTAAAGGAGTTTCTCCTCTTGTTCAGTGAGGATGAGTGTGTAATAAATTTCTCAATTCAATAAATAAATAATTTTTGGGCTTCTGCCCACATGTAGCCTTCCATTTTTTCTGCAACCTTATTCTCACTTTTCGACGAGAAGCAGTAGCAGCATCCTGTACACCCGGTGTAGGAAACAAACCAGAGTTGAGTTGAGGTTCACTGAAGGAACGAGATTAAACCATCACACTGCGGGGTGCGTGGTTGGTTGTGAGGAGCAACTGTAAAACCTCCCGGATACTCGGTGGATTAACAGTCAAAAAAGGTACTATTACTGTTTCAAGTTGGTTAGTTATAAGAATAATATTGTTTAATTAATCTACGGAAGCATGTTGGGTCTGATATGGTCGTAATGGATTATGTTTATTTTAAAGAAAAAGGAAAATGTTGAAGACAGGAATTAAAACAAGTATATTTGGAGTTTTTCACAAAATTTTATAAAAAGGTAAAAAAAAAAAAAATTTGAACACTGAACAGTAAATAATAAACAATGATAAAGGCGCAAGTAGGAGAGACGCTTCAACCTATTTGGTTAAAGGTTGGTCAAACCACCATATTTAATTAAAAATAATTTTAAAACACAATATTTTATTAAATAAACCCATCTTTGGTATGATTTAAAAATAAATTTACCGTATCATAAATTTTCATTTATACTTCTAATCTGTGAGTATTAATTAATTATAAAATATAAAATAAAAATAATAAATTAAATAAAAACTTTGTGCGCACATTGAATTAGCAGTAACGTAAAGCAGTTTTCCCCCATTTGTAAAAACTGTTGTGTGGTAACAAATAACCATCGTAAAGAAGACACGTTGACGTTGGCCTCATCTTCACTTGGGCCCATCACATCTCCAAGACATATTATATGATTGACAAATCACTAAAAAAATTCAACCGCATATTTTGTCATTCATCCTACGATACTATATAGAAAATGATTTATCAAAAACAGAAAATTCAAATGATTTTTCTTATCATCCCCTTGGAAAAATATTCATCCATTATCTTAAGATTTGGAGTATACATACTTTTATTTTTAGTAGAATTTCATTATCTCTTGTATGTCATTAATCAATAATATGGTTCAAAAATTTTACACTAAATGACACATCAAATCAGCTGAAAGAGGGCTTATCTATTAAATTGATTTTGTTTTGTAGTTAAGCTCTTCCCACTTTACTTCAATTTGAATTATTAAATATTATCAAATTAATTTGCCGTACAATCATATCCGACCAATTTCACTTTTTCTTATCGATATTATTTCATTTCATTTCATTAATTAAAGACCAATTATTGCAAGAACAACCTCAATACTATGTAAGCACTTTAATGTTCCGCTAGCCGACATTTTTTAAAATTAATTATTACTTATAATTATAATAATATATTATGCAGGTACTCTTTTATAAGATATAAGATTAACTAATAGTATTTCCTACACCTTACAGGTATTAATTTTATCATTTTGAACGTCCACTTTAAAGATATCTATTTTTCTTATTTAGTTAAAAAGTACCTCATATGTCCTATCACTTTCCTCCAATATAATTACACACCTTACATATATAATAATAATACTCCTTAATCCACGTGCAAAAAACAAACTATTACCTTTTAAGTGGCCGGAGAGAGTATTCTAATTTATTTTGAGATGGAGAGAGTATTCTAATTTATTTCGAGATTTGTGCTTTTCACTACTCGTCCCACGTATTATTGCTCATTTTCATTAATGGTAAAAATACATTATATATTTAACTTATTTTTTACAATTTATTCATCCAATTTTAATAACTTTATTTACTTTTTTATATTTTATCCATCATTCCAAACAACTTCACTTGCTTTTTTTCTCTCAAAATGATCAATTTATCCATATTTTTTCTTATATTATATAATAAAAAAATTCTTTGTGTCGATACATAAAAACACTCGTGATGGAGGATCCGTCCCATATCAATCTTTATATTTACTTTTTGAGCATAATTAAAAAATATAGTTTTTTAAATATATTATGGGTTAAAAGAGTAATATTAATATAATTTGAGTAAATCTATTAGATAAATTCTTGCGTGAGACATTCATTTAGGTGAAACGGGTCTAAGATGGGGTACCCAGGTACAATTTAATTCATTTTCATTAATAAATAAATTAATTTGTCTAATCCCTTAAAATTAGCTTGAATAATTTAGATGTAGGAACTACTAAAAATAAATGAGCACTAATTACTCATCCCATAAATCACACGGAAAACATTAATGATTAATCCCTAAAATTTAGGAACTAATTAGGATAGTGATTTGATTAATCATAACAATAATATTTAATATAATATTAAATTATAGAAAATTAGGTAGGTTAAATCGTTTCACGATCCGTCTTTCTAATAACCCGTCTCACAAGAGACTAACTCGTTATATTAATGTTTTGTGTGGTTTCATTATTTTGTGTGAATTCCATCTATCAAAATGACAAGTGTAAAAATTGAAATAAAATTCTAATATTAAATATATATACAAATTAAAATGAGAGGAGGGAGTATTTTTTTCAATAAAAAAATTAAAACGAGACATAAAATAAAATTGAAAATAGATAAAAATTAAAATGGAAAAGGTGGGATGATTTGTGTTTTTATTAGTAGTACTATGTAAAACGAGAAGGGGTGCCGGGTGGCATGGCATGTAGATATCCAAATCTGGGTTCTAGTGTAATCCATCACCTTCTTCCCTTCTCTCTCATCCACTGCCAATCTGCATCTCGCCTTTGATTTCATTCTCCACCCTAAAACACAACATTCTCCTTCACATATCCCAACGCACCCGCCCAAAATGCCGCTGGGAACACCCAAATTGCAGAAAATGCCCAGCATGAGAGTAAGGGTTGAGGACACGCTTTCTGCTCACCGTAATGAACTCGTCTCTCTCCTCTCCCGGTATCAATCTCTAATTTCTAACTCTTTCTCTTTATTAGAGGTCAAATTCGTGTGATTTCAATTGGTTTGGAAGTTTTATGATCACATCTCCACGTTTCCTTAATTTTGTTTCGGTTATTATTACTCAGAGTCTCTGTTTAATGCATAATAAAAATTATTGTTGACCGATTTGTTTTTGATCGTGCTTAATTTCTACTTGGTTTGCAGATATGTGGAGCAGGGGAAGAGTATTCTTCAGCCTCATCACCTGATTGATGAACTGGAAAACATCATCGGCGATGATGCTGCCAAGAAATCTCTCAGTGATGGCCCTTTTAGTGAAGTCCTGAAATCTGCTCAAGTAATTCTTTCTTCGTTGTTTATGTTTGTTTCACATATTATTCACTACATGTTATTTTTGGAGTATTAGAGGGTATTTAAGCTTCAACCGTACTTACCCCTTACCCTGCTATGGCTTTTATTGCAAAGTGAGAATAACCATGATCTGCTTATTGGGATACTCAAGTATCGTTATATTAACGAAACATTGACTCTCTGCGGATTAGAATTTGAATTTATATGTTTCTTCTTACCTTTAACCTGTCAAAGGCAATGATCCTGTTCCACTACAATGCTTAATTTAGTTTTGATGGCAGGAAGCCATAGTTGTACCACCTTTTGTTGCTTTGGCAGTCCGACCAAGGCCTGGTGTTTGGGAGTTTGTTCGAGTAAATGTCTATGAACTTAGCGTTGAGGAGTTGACTGTTCCTGAATATTTACGTTTCAAAGAAGGGCTTGTGGATGGACAGTGAGTGAAACTTCTGCTGCTTAATGCAATCAATTTTTAGTTCTTTTATTCTGAATGAGTAATTTGTTATATTAATGGTTTCTCATTGCTCTAGGAGTGATGATCTATATCTTCTTGAGCTGGATTTCGAGCCATTTAATGCATCATTTCCTCGCCCATCTCGATCGTCTTATATTGGCAATGGGGTCCAGTTTTTGAATCGGCATCTTTCATCAATCATGTTCCGCAATAAAGAGTCTCTGGATCCTTTACTTGATTTCCTCAGAGGTCACAAGCATAAAGGGCATGTAAGTACTCACCTAAGCAGAAACGCATAAATAATACCTGTGTATCGACTTGTGGCAACTTGTGGTCTGTGATGGGTCTAAATATAACGGATTGTATCTTAATATGCTAAATTATCCCTCTCTTTAATTGCTGACATTTTTACTGAGACTTTTAGTGTATGTCTTTTTTTAAAAGATGACTATCTCTTTATGTGCATAGGTTTTGATGTTGAACGATCGCATTGAACGCATCTCTAGGCTTGAGTCAGCACTGGCTAAGGCCGAGGATTACGTCTCTAAATTACCACAAGATGCGCCTTATTCTGAATTTGAATATGCGTGAGTTTTTTTTATATACATCCATTCTTGGAATGTAAATATTCTTGCATTTGAAACTATATTTTTTTTGTGTAATTTATTATGCAGATTGCAAGGGATGGGTTTTGAGAGAGGTTGGGGAGATACTGCCGGACATGTTTCGGAGATGATGCATCTCCTCTCTGACATCCTTCAGGCTCCTGATCCATCTACATTAGAAACATTTCTTGGTAGATTACCTATGGTGTTTGATGTTGTCATTTTGTCCGTGCATGGATATTTTGGCCAAGCAAATGTACTAGGTTTGCCCGACACTGGTGGTCAGGTAAACCTTTTCTTCCACAACTCCATCTTCAATAAGCCTTAAGATTATTCCTGTAAGGATCATTAATGAAAGTAATCTCACTAGGACCCTAGCAATTTGTGGTACTTGCAGATGGACATTATTCTTTTTTTTCTCTTTTCAGTCAATAAGATTTTTCGCAAATTATATTCAAAGACTGATTTTTGATTTTCCGCTGTATATTTATGCCTTTTTAAAAGGGAGTGAGCAAATCATTAAGGGGAAGCAAGATGGTCATTAATCATTATGACTTTCCACTTCAAAGTAGTAACTAAGGAAACTTCTTCCAGAATATTAAAATCTATCTGACCATGTTTTGCTAATTGTCATCATCATTCTTGTTGCTTTTGCAGGTTGTGTATATACTAGATCAAGTGCGTGCCTTGGAGACAGAGATGATTTTAAGGATAAAGAAGCAAGGACTCAATATTACTCCTCGAATTCTCGTTGTATGCTCATTCCTCAATTAAGTTAATTAAATTTTCATTATGCTGCTTGATATGATGCTTAAGAGGTTACCTTGGGTCCCTTTTCTTTTTCCAGGTTACTCGATTGATACCTGATGCAAAAGGCACCTCGTGTAACCAGAGACTGGAAAGGATAAGTGGATGCGAGTATTCACATATTCTACGTGTTCCTTTCAAAACTGACCATGGGATTCTTCGGCAATGGATATCAAGGTTTGATGTATGGCCATATCTGGAGAATTTTGCAGAGGTATGTGTGAACAGAGATGGTGAAAATTTTCTAAAAGTTGGTCATTTGCAGTCTATGCCATTATAAAACCTCTGATGTAAATTCTTGTTGTTAGAATTTAAATGCATGGAATTATGAGTGCAGCTTCTCTACTAGTACATATTTTGATAATTAAGGTCAAATTTATTGGTGCAGAACATGTTTTGATATTGTATGCAATTTATTGAGTGGCGTTTTATGAGAACAAAGTCTTTTAAAATCCTACTGAGCTCCATCTCCATATTTTCTGATAGGATGCAGCAGGTGAAATTTCTGCCGAGTTGCGAGGTACACCAGATCTAATTATTGGCAATTACAGTGATGGAAACCTTGTAGCTTCTTTATTATCCCATAAGTTGGGAGTGACAGAGGTAAAGGCTGATGCTTCTTTGCTATAGTTTCTTTAATTAAGGTTTTTTTTTTTTTTTAATTACTCTTCCCTTTCCAGTGCACCATTGCACATGCATTGGAGAAAACAAAATATCCTGATTCTGACATATATTGGAAAAAATACGAGGACAAATACCATTTCTCTTGTCAGTTCACTGCTGATCTCCTAGCGATGAATCATTCAGATTTCATAATCACCAGTACATATCAAGAGATTGCTGGAACGTAAGTAACATGATACAGTGGATGTTAATAAGCCACACAGAAGTTGATTATCATCTACAAATGTGGTTTAGTAACATCTAGAAACAATTGTCTTTTACATCTTTATATGATTTATTACTATTTCAACTAAAGGTTCCTGTTATTTGGTTTCAGGAACAATACTGTTGGTCAGTATGAGAGCCACACAGCTTTCACTCTGCCAGGTTTATATCGTGTTGTCCACGGTGTAGATGTTTTTGATCCAAAGTTCAATATAGTTTCTCCCGGAGCTGATGAGGCCATATATTTTCCGTATACTGAGAAGGGTAAAAGACTCACTTCCCTCCATGAATCCCTCGAGAAGCTATTATTTGATCCAGAGCAAAATGATGAGCATATGTAAGGGAGCTTGCATCAATAGCACTATTTTCTTGTCCATAAATTTAACAAGTCACTTTTCTTCTATTTACTCAAAAATCACCCTCTCTCTCTCAGTGGTACAATAAGTCATACTTCGAAGCCCATAATCTTCTCAATGGCAAGGCTTGACCGGGTGAAGAACATTACAGGATTGGTGGAGATGTATGGTAAAAATGACAAGCTACGTGATTTAGCTAATCTTGTTGTGGTGGCTGGTTACCTAGATGTAAAAAAATCAAGCGACAGGGAAGAAATAGCAGAAATCGAGAAGATGCATGCTCTTATCAAGCAATACAATTTGCATGGCCAGCTAAGATGGATATCAGCACAAACAAATCGAGCACGTAATGGAGAGCTCTACCGCTACATAGCTGACAAGAGAGGGATTTTTGTTCAGGTAATATGATTGGCGAATAGCCATTTCAAATTTACATACTAGATAGAATCAACGTAGTTCTTGACGTTTCCCTTTTTAGCCTGCTTTTTATGAAGCTTTTGGGCTCACGGTGGTGGAGGCCATGGGGTGTGGCCTTCCAACATTTGCTACTTGCCATGGCGGCCCACTGGAGATTATTGAAGATGGTGTATCCGGATTCCATATAGATCCATACCATCCTGATAAAGCTGCTGCCCGCATGGCGGACTTCTTTCAGAAATGCAGCGAAGATCCAAATTACTGGGTTAATATATCTGGAGGATCTCTTCGCAGAATTTATGAAAGGTATGTAATTGTGCAAGGAAAATTGATTCACATCTTATCATCCTTATAAATTATACAATTATCCTACTAATGGGGTTGATTATATGGATCATATCTTGGCATTGAAACACATTTATTACAAGTACAAATTATTTCTGAAGCTCAATCTAACTTGTGTACATCATCACAATCATGTGGTGTCAATGCAGGTATACATGGAAAATATACTCTGAGAGGTTGATGACGTTGGCCGGTGTCTACGGCTTCTGGAAATACGTGTCAAAACTTGAGAGGCTAGAAACTCGTCGGTACCTTGAGATGTTCTATATCCTAAAATTTCGTGACCTTGTGAGTTTCTTGAAAATCTTTCAATATTACTGTTATAATTTCTCATAAAACATGAATCGACTGTGCTATTATTGTTTGAATTTTTTGTATGTTAATTTTTTTGGTTTTGGTTTCAGGTAAAATCTGTTCCTTTGGCCGTTGATGGTTCGTCTTAGAAGCATATATGTGTTATGACTACGAAGTAAGTGGTCCCACGATAAACTAAGTTGTAGTGTTCAAGAATAAGCTTGAGTATGTCACATTTTTCTGCTAACGAGTTATCTGTATGACATGATTTAAAAACTATAAATTAATGCTTTAAACTCTAATTTTGTAAATGATGCCTTACATTTGAATTGTGATTTTATGAATTCTAGTATTCGTTATGTGATATTTTAATTTGCGTTTGATTGTATTTTTGAAAAAGTTTGCAGGGTAGATTGTTTGGGTGGTATAAATTTTGAGTAAAAAGATTTAGTATAGTGGAAGATACTTGAGATAAATAATAAGACTACAAATAAGAAATCCAATAAGCATACCCTAAGTAACCGTTAAATTAGGGTAAAAGGGGACCCCCGTGAGCGGCAGCCATTGATTCCCCTGAATGAAATTGGCAACCGTATATAGACTGGCCTCCTTGGAACTGTTGATGACCCGGTAGCCCGTCCAGGTAACCCGAGCGCTAGTATTGGATCCGGGGCCCCGATTCATGTACTCCCCGTAGTTGAGTGTGTCCAAAGCAAAAGTGCCATTCCACTCCAACCACCCCCTGGGGTCCACCACCTGTTCCATCTTGGAGAACATGTAGACCGTGCGGGAGAACTGCTTCCAGGGGCGGCCGAGATAGGTTCTGAATTGGGAGAGGACGGGGAGGAGATCGGCGGCGGCGGCGACCTTGCAGTTGAGGATGGAGATTCCGGTGTTCTGATTGGGGTCGTCTCTGCCCTGGGCGGTGAAAACGTTCTGCTGGTTGGGGTTAGGGCGGCGGGCGTAGAGGTTGGAGTTCTGGAAGACGACGGCGGCGTTGCCGAAGATGAAATCGACGGTGCCGTAGACGTCGCATTCGCGGTAGAATTGGCGGAGGGAGTGGACGTAGAGGGTGTCTTGGTAGGCCACGAAGCTGCAGTTGTAGAAGACGGAGAAGTCGGCGCCGCTGCGGAGAGCCACTGCTTGGTGCTTGCTGGGCCCCGCGTAGTTCTCGAACGTGATGCCCTTCCCTATGAATCCGTTTCCTACCACGGCTGCACCACAACACCCAAATATTATTATTACTCCACTATTATTATTATTATTATTATTATTATTATTATTATTATTTTCTTGCCTCCTATCAACAAAAGGTGGCTGTCATTTCCTACACGAACAAGATGTTGATTACAGAATCTCACAGAGAGCCGTCTAAATCTGTGCAAAAGAATAATAATTTAAATAATTCAATAATAAATCTAAATCTAGACCAATAATTCTCCTAAATTAGTGTTTATATTCTACCAGACTCCCAAAGGAAAAACATTCCTTCTGCATTCTATTTAGTTTCTTATACAAACATTACCCCAGCAAAAAAGTTGTTTGTTGGTTAATAAGGAGTAATGAACTTGTATTTCCCTCAAAAAAATAAATAATAGAAAATTAAGCCGAAAAAGCGTAATTAGACAAAAATATTGAACCCCAATCAAATCATAAATGCAAAGAAAGGTGCCCCAATTGCACAAAGGCCAGCTGTCCCTCAGTTATTCGATTTTCTATCATTCAGAACGTAGACAATTCACGAATTGGGATAATGGAACGACAAGAATTGGGCCCAAACAGTACTTACTTTATTTCTTGGAATAAGACTACTAAATAAATTGGTCCCAATTTCCACCGCTTCATTAACTATTTTTCCTAATCCTAACGACACAAAACTGTCGCTGCTAATACAAAGGTACTAGGTAGATTGAATGGGTGTTGAACTAAAATCGCATATTATAAAGGAGTTTTTTTAATATAAGACACGAAACATAGGTTAATAAGGGACTTTAACTTTCTGATTCAAAATCGATAGAAAATTTTTTTTAGTCCCTAATTAACAATTAATCTATCTTTCAGGTACTTGAAAAAACTTATATAAAAGAATTTAATTAAATAAAGTGTGAGCATGTAATGATAAATTCAGGAAATGAAAGCAATCTTCAAGTTTTTTTGTTTTTCTAATTACTTTTTTTTTTTTTTTTTTTACAAAATTGATCACTAATTAGTAGTATGCAGTTAATGTGGCACTCTTTTTGACCCCGGGGAGAGCCTGTTGTACCATGTTAGGTCACCGACACTTGTTAATAAAGTTTAAAACAAGAATAAATACTCCAACGAACAAAGGTTACTCAAATATATGAAATTAAAAACCCAAAAACTTGCAGACTTTTCATTAAATGAGAACATGTAAATGGTGATGATTTTAGGACAATTATATGCAATGGGAAAATGAAACGAGTAGAATATAGGGATGGGCTATCTGTCCTCCTCGTAATCATCATCTAACAAATCATGAAATGAATTTCTATTCTAGGGTTCTCTTTTAAAGAATAACATGTATTTATATACTTTTCAGTTTCATTACATTTCATAGACAAACATGCATTATTGACTTCCTAAACACAGCTTTAAGAAAAAATTCGATAATATTATATACACTTAAAATATATAATTAGAACACATCTGCTATATGTATGAAAAATATTTAGGTTGTGATTGAATAGTAAGTAGTAAAAATTACATCAAATTCGCTTAAATTAATTAGTTTTCGAATTCATATCACTCCAAACAACCTCAATTTATTTGTTACTCTATAGAAATTCCCAATGAATTATCATACTCTCATATGCAAACCCAATCTTATTTATTTTAAAGAAAAAATAGGAGTAGTAATTTTAATTACTCTTGCTCAATGAAGAAATTTAACTTAAAAAGGTTAGACAATTGCATTAATTTTGAGAACCACGCCGGCTCTGAAACCCGTGACAACACACAACAATATTAATACACCATAATTATTCAACTTTCATCCTCCATAGTCCTTAGTTCATAAAACTTAGATCTACTCATGTTATTAGTGGGTCCCCTTAAGAACATAAAGATTAGGACCATCAAGAAAGCTACAAAAGTCACTTTGTTAATGAGTTGGTAAGTAAGACAAAGGATAGACCAAGAATCTATTATGAAATAGAATTATAGACTAATTGCCTATTTTATAAACAATTAATTTAAGATTAGTTAAAGATTAAGTTGGCGCATGCATGGGTCCACAGATTCAATCTACTCTACATTATATGCATTCGTAAAACACCAAAAATGACATTTTGGTCCTTTTGTATGCGTGTAATTAACATTAAAATGAAAATGACGTTCATTCCTAAAAATGTAATAATAGAGCAGTCCATAAATAGCAATAATAGAGAAATTACCAACTGTAGAAGATCGGAAGGTAGTCCAGCCGTCCACCACACTTCTGTTGCCTTTAATCAATGTTCGCCCAATTCCATCTCCCAGAAACATTATGTTCCTCTTGTTCCTTTCCACCTCAATATACTCATAATACGCCCCCGTTTTGATGTAGATCACGAATCTCGTGTCGCTGTTGTTCGGCGCTGCGCTCAGCGCAGCATTAATGGTGGTGAAATTCCCGCTGCCGTCCTTCGCCACCGTCAGATCGATCCTCGTCTGATTCATCGCCGCTTGTAGCAATCTCCGGTCATTCTTCCTCAGCCACGTCGGGTAACCGTCGCGCATTGCACCGATCTCCGGGAACTCCGACGGCAGCTTCTTCATCTTCCTCTTCAATTTCTTCACCATCGCCAGAGCATTGCTGACGTGGCGCGAGATTCTCTTCAGCCTGCCTTCGATGAATCGGCGTGTGTTGTTTTTGCTGTAGGCGAATCCGTCGAGGCAGGTGGCCTGATTCGTCATCGCACCGCTGAAGAGCGTCAATAGCTTGTCGTAGTACTTCTCCGGCGTGGCGGTTGTGAGTAAATCGCGGAGGATTTCGTTGAGCTCGGCGATGGTGTCGGAGAAGAGCTCGAGGCAGTCCTCCAATGCTCGCAGCTCCAGTGGCTCCAGTTTCTTCAGAAGCTTGCGGCGGAGACTGCTGCAATTGGACGCAGAGTCTCTCACCTCCTTCATTGTCACGTTGACGGTGTGGGAAATGACTTCCGGTAGCGTTTTCCGGCGGAGTTCTGGCATCTCCGATACGGTGGAGACGCAGAGGTCCGGGTACAATGTACCTTCGCATTTGGATTCCGCGATCTGGATGTGTTTGTAAACATGGATTTCTTTTGGGGTTTTTGAGGAATTTTCCAGAAATTTGGGGTGAAAATTGAAGGACAAGAGTGTGAATAGCAGAAACAGAGTGAAGAGAGGGAGAAGAGTGAGAAGCGAGTTGGACATTTTGAAAAAGCGAAAAATATGTGGTAGGAAGCAATGGATTGGAGGGTGAGATATTTATACGTTGGATTTAAGTTCAAATTATTATTTAATTCGGTTGTATTTTTCTTAGATCTGAGAACGGGTAAAAAAGTGCCTCGAAAATTTATAATCCAATATTTATTGATTTCTGAAATCTTGATTCTGAACCCATTATTACATTAAAATAACTACAGTGTTATCCAGTATTTATTACCTTACCGTTGCAAGATTTTTTGAAATAATAAATGTTAAAGTTTCAATTTGTTCTAGTAGTTTATATTGAGATTTCAATAATGTATTGAATTATATGTGTGAGGCTATGATTAATTAAATGACATTATATATATCATTTGTACTTCATGCTCGAAAGAGAAAAGATTTTAATTTTAGTATTACAAAACATAAATGCATTTTGAGAGTTATTAATTACTAGCATATAGAAATATCATTAGAAATGAAACCAAAGCATGTCAAAACTCAAAAGATTATTTAGATTACTTAATACTATTTCAATTCAAAAATTACTTTCACATTATCTATTTCCATTTGTTCTAAATTTCTAATAACATGCATTATTAAAAATAAAAATTCATACAAATCCTTCAACTTAAAAAAAATAAATATTTATTTCAAAATTGTCACTTTCTCTTTAACACATAAGAAACTCCATAATGTACTAATCTTTAATTATTACTAAAAATGCTACATTAACAAATTTTCTCAAATGTTAATGTTATATTCGCTAACTAATTTCGAATTGGGAGATTACTATTTTCGACGGTAAATTAAGTTACCATTATATTTTCAAAAATCTAAATCAAGGATTTTATTGGGGAGAAAAAAATCATACAGCGAGTATTATAAAATAAATAAATAAATAAAGTTTACATAACGGTGCTGACTTTAGTTAAGTTTTTTATATATTTATTTAGTTGATGCATATGCGGGAAGTGGTGCTTAATAAATTAATATTCTGCTTACAGCCTCTAGCCAGTAGTCATATACATAACCGAGTTTAAAACTCAGTATTAATTAAAAATAAAAGCATTGAAGTAAGCAATTGGTCAGAGTTTAACGTTACAATCTTAATTACAGTAGTCTCGAGCCAATTTATAAGGACATACAACCTCCACATTTGATCAATAGTTATTTCGTAATGCAGTAATCAAGTGAAGGAACATTAAAACTCTAAAGATGACCTTAATTTACTATAATTATAATAAATAAATATTATTTTTATAAAAATAAAAAAGTGGTCTCCTCATTATAAGTAACGTTTATAAATGCCTTTATAATATGTAGTACTCCCTCTATACATTCGAAAAGTTCACATTTTGCCATTTTGGGTGTCCGCATAAAAGGTCCACATTTCCCTTTTTAAATACATGAGACTCATACACATCACTAATATAATAAATTTATGGGATCCATACACCCCACTAATACGACTACCAACTACACCTTAAATAATAATACTCCTTAATTCACGTGCAAAAAATAAATGTCCACCTAAATAGAGCAAGGAGGGAGTACTTAATTGCGGGATAATTGGTTGATGGCGAAATGACATTTGAGTGGTGAAAAATTAACAGATTCAACTATTGATCATTGTCACAGTCGTGGCTACAGTTAATTATTGATGGGGTTTGTGTTATGAAATAGAGTACTACGAAATATTTTACTGTTAGCTCGAAATAAAATTTTTTTTTATTTTGATCGTTCGCTTCAAAAAAAGTCATTTTATCTTTTATATAAATGGGACTCACACACACCCACTAATACAACTAAAATATGATGTCCACACTCCCACTAATACAATTACCCACTACAAATTAAATAATAATACTTCTTAGTCAACGTGCAAAAAGTAAAATACCCTCTTTCGGGCAGAATGAGGAAGTATAAAGTCCAGTTCTTCTAAATAAATAAAAAAAGGATTATAATGTATTAAGTTGAAAAAAAAACTATTTAATACGTTTAAGAATATATGATTATGACTCAAATTTCTTATGTATTTTGTTTTTTTTTTTTGAAATAATAATACTTCTTAGCCAACGTGCAAAAAAGTAAAATATCATCTTTCGAACAGAAGGAGGAAGTACAAAGTCCAGTTCTTCTAAATAAATAAAAAAAGAATTATAATGTGTTAAATTGAAAAAAAAAAACTATTTAATTCGCTTAAGAATATATGATTATGAATCAAATTTTTTATGTATTTTTTTTATCTGTGTTTCTAATGTGAATCAAATCCGGGTTACTCACTTGTGTGAGGAGTCAGGTGGCCAAGTGTGCTAACCCACTTGGCTTTCTGATGTATTTTGTTGAATAAACTACATTAATCCTTATTTCATCTCATAAAAACCGACTTTCCACAAATTTAGTTAATGATAAAAAATAAAAATAAAAATACAAGGACAATAATATTATGTAATAGATCAATTTAAATTAGATAAAGCCTGTTAGTTTATAATATAGGGTTTTACTAAACTTAAACGCTATGAAGCCGTAGGTCGATGTTTCGCAACTCAAAACGAAATAAATAAATATCTAATAATGTTTAAAAAAAAGATTAATATAGAAGACATAACTATCTCGTGCATGCTACCTGTTGATACAAATATTATAAAGTTGGTCTAAGAGAAGATGATGATCTGATTAATCGGCGTGAACATTGCTTCAACTCCTGCTTATAAATTAAACTACTTCTTTCATGATTAAATATATGCACGTCCCAAACACACCTAATGCATACTAATTTTATTTGTTAACATTGACTGGATACATAATTTAATTTTGTAGTATAACTGGTGAAATGTTACATAACTTAATAAGATAAATCTAAACTAAACTTTATATCATTTCAATTAGCAACTCATTAGTTCGAATTCCCTATGTCATTTAGTGTAACATCTTTTATGTCATATCGTTGTATGGATGACACGTAGGAGAGAATAAAAATTAAACTATGTGTCAATCATACAAATTATGGCACAGAAATTATGTAAGAAAATGACACAGACCCTTCCGACTATACGTTATTCTGAACTAACTAATAAAATTTAAACCATATTACTTTACAAAAAGAGTATTTTGGTTGGGCTTAGTTTGTGAGTTTAAGATAAGAGAGGGGGAAGAGGTTGATTGGGCCAATGTTTACAGCCCATCACGTCTACTGTTGAATCAAGCCCACTCTACCAATATGCTCTATATTAGGAGATCCATTGTTGTCGAATTTTTTTTTTTTTGACAGGTATTTGTCGGTGTATTTCTATTTTTATTAATTAATTTTCAATACAAGATAATCGATGGAGAGGAAAACAAGCCTCAGCATATTTTAAAATATAAAATAAAATTTAAAAAATGGGAAGAGGAGCACCAGTCTGTCAAAGTGTAAAAGAACTCAAAAGCGAAATCCCAACTGCTAAATCATATATTTGTGATGTCTCTAATAACGTTAAATTAGACTACGTGAATAAAATTCCTGCATCGTAAACGTGTTTTTTGAAGTCAACATTTGTGCCCCTTTGACTTTGCAATGCCTAATTCTTCACTTCATTTATTACAAACAGCCCTACACTCTATATTTTCAATCCTATCATTAAATCAATACAACTATTGAATAATTGCCCTTATTTTATTTATTTATTTTTTTTGTTTTCTCTTAGTATATATACTACAGTATTTAACTTATTTCTTAGTGTCTCCATCCCCTGTTTCCAGATGTTTCAAAATTATAATTCAATTTAATCTTTTCAGGTAAAATTATTATATATATTTTTTACATGAGTGAAATAAATTTTCATCGGGTTTCAAAAATATTGAATCTCATTTACGAAGAATAACTAATACGTATCCGGTGTACCACTAAATCGATTCTATTGTATATATATTTATGTATTTAAATGAATCTCTGGTGATTTCGTTTTAGTAGGTGAAATTAATTATGTAAAAGATGATTCCAATGATTATTCAAGGACTTTAAGGTGAATAAAATGTTTTAAAATCACAATATTTTTATACTCCCCATTCACTCTAAATTGTGAACTTTTTTTTTTCAACCAACTGCATGCATGGTGAACTGTTATTAAATAATAAAATTAAGCACTCAACACAAGAATCTATAATACATTTTAATTTTAAAATTATCATACACAACATACTATATAGGCTTTATTTATTACAACTTAATTCTTACAAAAATAAGAAAAATAGGTCAAAAAATACATTCACTTAATGCTACAAATGTAAACAAATTAATAGGAGTATAACTAAAACAATGTAAATCTAGAGTAACTTGAGTTGTAACTGTACTTAATTCTACGAATATTTCACCATCTTATTTACTTTCCATGCATAGTACATTTTCATAGACCAGCTTACTTAGTTACTTAATAATTAAATAATTACGTAAGAAATAAGTCAATTTTATTACTAAAGTGGATTCGGACAAATTAATTAATTTTAATTACAAAATAATAGGCAATAAAAAATGAATTAAGCGATTAATCAGTCACTTATGGTTGAAACTCCAATAGAAAACCCGCGTTGTCCTAGCTGTCTAAATCGTATTTAAAACGATAGTATGTGCAATTTGAATTATAATCGCATTTCTGAATCAGATATTGACTTAGTCCCTCCAAAGTTAATTTAATAAAATATAATCCATGTACGTACGTAAAGTTTAAAAGGTTGACCAGCTACAATCGGCCATCCCTAATTTTCTATTTACCCCTAAGTAACAACCTTCGCATAGTATTATTATTTAATTAAAATGGATATATATATATATATATATATATATATATATATATATAATTTAGCCTTATATCCTAAATAAGATTTTCTTGAGATAATTTGGAGTAGCTACTAAGTAGGGTTCTTGACTTGCATTAGATCGGTGAAGACTGAGGATACATATATCTCTCCAATTCTTTTATTATTTATTAATAATGAAAAATGATTTTTTGCCTCGTTGTTCATTATTAATATTTATCTTATTTTAAAGTCATTATACTACAAAATCATAAATTATTGTTTTTCGAAACGTTATTCTTTGATATTCACTATATAACACAATTTTAAATCCTTGTTGAGATTAGGGATGTATCGAGACACACAATGACATAACTGTGTATTTTAATTTACTGCCTACATTTACAAGAAACTGTTAAGATTAAAATCACTAAAACATATAACTAAAAAAAATTTTGGTGAATGTATAATTCACTGTCGCATTATACAATACTAACATATAAAATTATTTTAAGCTTGTAGAGTAATAAAATTTACTAAACCATGAACAATAATTAAAGTAAAATTGATATTAGATTAATGTATTAAAAATTAATTTTATTTAATTTTTCAGTAGAATTTATTTAGATAAAATGCAACGTATGGCGCGGGTTTGATTTCTATTATGAAAACTATATATGCAATATATAAATTCCGAAGCAAAGTTAGATATTATTGTCGGCTTAAAGTCATAATAAACCGACCTTTTGTTCTGATTCTTTCAATTAATTACCAATAATATGAGCCGTCGCTAGCTCCTAGCTACCCATTCATTTTATTTTTATTTTTAATTTAGAAAAACCATGTTTATTAAATTGATACCCACAAAAGAATTATGGTTGTGTGTATTACTCCCTCCATCTCAAGGTTATTTAATGGTTAATTAAAAAAATTACAAATTTTACTCATTTATCCCTGCCTTTAAAATATTGATAAAAACAAAATCACTTTAAATAATATTGCAACCTTTGAGAAATATATGTATTGAGTGTGGTTTGCAACCATGCTTAAAGTGTTAAAGTTCTTTTTAATAATTTCTCAAATATATGAATTAATTTATAATAAAACTAGTAAAATTCATGATTTTTTTAGGGTAAATATAAAAATTAGTCCCGTAAGTATAATCGATTCCAACTTTAATCCTTTATTTACAACAATTCTCAATTTTGGTTCTTTTTTTGTTCAATTTTAGTAATTTAAGTCCAAATTTATTCATTTTCTCAAATTTATTTATTTTTTGTCCAAATTTAGTCCTTTATGTTCAAAAATGTCCAAAATTGGTCCTAAATGTATAAATTTTGGACCAAAAGTGGACTAAAAAGAACCAAAATTTGAAAAAAAAGACCAAAAGTGGACTGAAAGGACAAAAATTGAGAATTGCTGAAAATAAAGGACTAAAGTTGGAATCGGCCATACTCACGAGACTAATTTTGATATTTACCCTTTTTCTTATCATTATTTAATTCATTAAAATAAATTAGTTGGATTTAATACAAACAACCAGTGATATAATTTTTTTTAATAAAATGATTAAAAATCTTAATCATGAGATGAGATTATCAATTTTCTTAATTTAAAGATATATACTACTACTTAATCAAAATGTGCAAGTATTATCAATGATATATTCACATTAAATGCTATATTATTCTTTATGCAATTGGAGTATGAGTGTATATAATATTCTCTTAAAAAAAATGGTGAGACTTGCGTGCGTTTAGGTGCACACCATATACCTTTAAAATTTAGTATTATGATAAGGGTACATTATTTTGTTCTAAAAATATACACTTTAATTAATAAGGGTACACCATTTTGTTTTAAAGGGTATAACACTTTTCATTAATATTTATTTTTATTCAGAAAATGAAAGGTACACATCTTTATAATAAAGGACATACAATTTAACATAAAATTCTAAAGACACACGGAAAGTACTCCCGTGCGACCAGACGTTTGTTTTAAAAATTAGGGTAGTAACATGCCCAAAGTGGACAATCATTTCATGTTTAAATTAAGACTTGGAATTCTACAACTCAATTGCACTTAATTTCATTATTACTAAAATTTCATATTATTTATAATTTTGTATTAATTATATATACACACACCTGACACACACTACCTAAAATGGCTTAACCGAGCCACAAGAAGGCGACGTCTTCCAATAATAGAGCAGATGTAATTATTAAGTTACGCATATAAACTTTATCAAAAAAAAAAGGTACGTATATAAAAAGTTATTGGATTTGAGGAGTGAGGATTTACAAATAAATTTCTAATTAATTTTTTTTTAAAGGTGTTGGTAAATTTTAAATTTACAAGACTTTGCTTGATTTAGGATCTTTCTTTACGAAATAGGGAAAACCAAACTTATGAATTAGGTAGATCATGTTAATTGCATTTATTTATTCCTACAATTATTGTATATTCATATAAAGCAATTAAATTATTCGAATAATCCACAATATATAGGCTATATGAATATAGTACTATTAACATATAGTACTCTTTTATATTGAATAAATAAATGTAGAATGTATAATATACCAATCACATTATAATTATGTGTTATTAGTAGAAAAAATGAATGAAATATAAAAACAGTAACAAAAACAATTAAACAAGACAAAAAAGTTGCTCATTTTTCCAAGGCTTTAACCTTCGATCTCGATCTTACGCGTTTTCAATATGAAGCCAAGTGAGTTGACTCCACAAAACAACATTAAAATATTCAAATTATTTTCTGAAAAAAAAAAAAGAAAAAACATAAATGCTTCATGCATTGTTAACATGTCAAATGTGAAGCTAACTCTGCGCCAATATTCTCCAAGAATCATCACCTATAAATTCACACAATCTTGACAAATTCTTACAAATAAATCACCATCTCCATGGATCATTCAATGGCCAAAAAACAAACCTTTTCCTATCACTTTCTACCATTCTACATTGCTCTTTCTCTCTCACTCATCTTCTTACAATCTCATGCTCAACCATCCTCAACAATTTGCAGTTCTACTCCAGACCCTTCTTACTGCAAAACTGTTCTCCCCACCTCCAACTCCTCCAGCATCTACGACTACGGCCGGTTTTCCGTCCGTAAATCGCTGTCGTCCGCCAACAAGTTCCTCTCCCTCATCGAGAAATATCTTCGTAATTCCAAGAATTTCACCATCACAGCCATCCGAGCCCTCCAGGACTGCAGGTTCTTAGCACAATGCAACATTGATTATCTGATGAATTCATTCCAAATTGTCAACAGAACATCTCAAACTCTGTCTGTTCACGTAGCAGACGATGTTCAGACACTTCTCAGCGCAATTCTGACCAACACTCAAACATGCACAGATGGTCTCCAGGCTGCATCCGCAGCCTGGAGCCTCAAAAACGGCATCTTAACGCCTTTATCGAACGACACACGCCTTTTCAGCGTCTCGTTAGCCCTGTTTACCAGAGGATGGGTGCCTAAGAAGAGGAGGAAGCCATCCATGCGTAATTTGATCGAAAGGAGACTGCCTCTGAAACTGAAGGATGGGGGCTTGAACCTCAACATACGAGGCGAAAACCAAGCAATTTATGAGGCGGTGAACAGCAGGAGGCTGCTACAGTTTGATGATGTGAATAGCCAGGTTAATGTGAGTGATATTGTGGTTGTTAGCCAAGATGGAAGCTGGAATTTCACCACCATAAATGATGCAATCAATGTTGCTCCTAATAACACAGATGGCTCTAATGGATACTTCCTCATTTACATCACAGCTGGTGTATATCAAGAATACATAGCCATTCCCAAAAACAAGAGATACTTGATGATGATGGGAGATGGCATCAACCAGACCATCATTACTGGAAATCACAACTTTGTTGATGGATGGACCACTTTCAATTCTGCAACCCTATGTAAGAACATCTACATCTATCCATTTTCACACAATACATTCATTCCATTACAAAATACAAAAAAAAAAAACTTTTATGGATTCAAGTCTTGAAAAATGGGTAAACTGTGAATTAGGGGTCTCAATTATTTTTTCTATCGATTAGGGCTTGAATGATCACATATTGTCTTGTATTTTATCAATTCAGACCTAAATTCTTGATTGTTTTATATAATTAAGACCCCTAATAGATAGAAAAAATAATTTAGGCACCAAGTTAATCAGGCATTGGATTTAGAATATTCCTAAAAAGAATATCTCATTAACATGTAAGTATTAATTGTTGCAGCTGTGGTGGCTACGGGTTTCTTTGCGGTGGGTTTAACGATCCAAAACACGGCGGGTCCGATCAAGCACCAAGCGGTGGCGGTGCGAAACGGGGCGGATCTATCCACATTCTACAGCTGCAGTTTCGAAGCTTATCAGGACACACTCTACGTGCATTCTCTCCGACAGTTTTACTCGGAATGCGACATCTACGGCACCGTCGACTTCATCTTCGGCAACGCCGCCGTCGTCTTCCAGAACTGCAACATGTATCCACGGCTGCCGATGGCCAAACAGTTCAACGCCATCACGGCTCAGGGCCGAACCGACCCGAACCAGAATACGGGGATTTCGATCCATAATTGTGTGATTCGGGCGGCAGATGATTTGGCGGCAAGTAATGTGTCAGTCCAGACTTATCTGGGTCGCCCATGGAAAGAGTTTTCGAGAACTGTTTATATGAAGTCGTATTTGGACGGGTTGATTAATCCTGCGGGCTGGCATATTTGGTCCGGAGATGTTGCGTTGAATACGTCGTATTACGCTGAGTTTGACAATTCCGGGCCAGGATCCGACACGACCCAAAGGGTGACTTGGCCCGGATTTCATATTATCAATGCTACTGATGCTGCTCTTTACACTGTTTCTGCATTCCTGACTGGGGATGATTGGTTACCCCAAACAGGGCTCAACTATACTTCAGGATTACTCTAATTAATTCATCATACTCCTTTTTTTTTTTAGAATCTGATTCATCTCATTGTTTATTCAAATAATGTACACTTATGACTTGCACTTGAGCAATTAATTGACTTTATTGATTTTTGTTTTTTTAACTGAGATTATTTTCTCGTTGAAAATTTGAGTGTCCTCTAAATAACTATACAAAACAGACCACTAATTAATTAGATTCACCAAGAAATGCACAAATTAGTAATTCTCTGATAATAAATTAAAATAAGCCACATCAATTATCAGAGTATATATGTTGATGTTGACATGTTGTGATTCTTGTCCTAATATTTGTGGATACATTCATAAAGCTTGTCCTCATGTCTAAATCACAGAGTTTATAAGTGGTAAAAATGACCCACTTTTTTTTTTTTTAATAGTAATATTATTTAGAAACTAGAATGGAACTACCTAGCTAGCTATATTCATGGCAACAACTATTAAGCTGTTTTCACCTCCCTCTCTATTGCTCTTATTTGGATCCATAAAAACTAGAATTTGATGGCCTCACCAACTAAACCACATATCAACAACTGCTCCAATATAATCCATATATATATGTAATTAATATAAGTAGTTTATATTGATGATATCAAGTACATATATTGCACATATATATAATTTAATCGACAGTAAGAATCCTATAAGCAGCTGACAAAAGGCTCTTGTGATAGAGGTTGTATTTCTTCAAATCTTTAGCCATGTCAACACTCGGGCCGGTTAGATTCTCTGCGTTCTCCTCTTGCCGGCTAGCTTCAAGCTCCGAAGCACAGAGTTCAATACTAGAGATTGCAGCCTTGATGAATTCCTGAGCATCCGCGTAGGATTTAGTTAGAAAAGCATTGATTGCAGTCTCGATTAGATCGTCGATGGAGGTGTACTGTTCCATACAATCTGTTAATGCCGACTGAAGCATGGGAGCCACGTCAGGAACTCCTGAGAAATTCTTTATGCCTGCTGTGATGTTTTCTGCGCGATTTTCTACATACCTAATGGAGGCATACAAATGGAGTTATTAATTAAGATTAATTGAAATGGTAACACAAACGCTCGTGTAAACCCTGTGGTCCCCTTTCAATCCTACGTAACTCTGTATTGCTATTGTTAGAGTGTTTAAATTAAGGGGACCACTTGGTTTACACTTTACAAGAGACTAATTCAATTGATAAATGGTAATGCATACTATAGATATACCTGAGGGCGAAGAAGGCGAGGCCATTAGCATCAGCTTTCTGATCAGACGGTGCAGTTTGCAGGGTGGTTATGCATTCGGTGTCATTATCCCCCACGCCTTGGCATGCCGCATTGATCAACTCGTCTCCGGTGAGCTTCGATATTTTCGCGCCTTGCCGGAGATGGAAGGCTGCCGGGGAACGCACTGCCGTCGCAGAGCTAAGCCCAAAGAGGAGTGCCAATACGAAAACCAACTTGTACAACATTGCTGATTCCCCCTTTCTCCTCTTTTCTTTTTTGTACAATTTTTATTTTTTTTCTCTCTTTTTTGCTACCCCAAAGGCCAAAACGAGAATCCAAAAGTTGTTTTAATTTGAAGGATGAAATTATTTGTTTGGCTGCAATTCCTGTTTTCCCCATGATGAAAGGATTACCCATCAAAATGGTGGGTATTTTGAGGAGATTAAGGTTATCCATTAGATTAATTAATTGTTTCACGAAAAAAAAATTTCTGTAAAAAATTAACTTGTAAACATTTGAAATTAAGCAAGACCAGTAATGGATTAAATTCATCATTTTATGATTTAATTGTGGGATTATAATCGCCAATTAATGTTGGTAACAGTGTTTAGTAAATATATACTGCAACACTGTGCAAACAGCCGCTAAATACTAAGAAAAGCTCTTCAACGCCCGAACCTGAACCTGAACCTGAACCGAGTCACATGGTAAGTTGGATCCTGACTCAATATCCGGCCCAATATTAGTAACCGGATCCGGATCCTTCTCATTTTTCGTTGGATCTCGCCCCATTGGAATCGTCGATACATCCGGCGATGAAGAGGAGGAGCAACCCGTATCAGTCTCATCCGACGGCGAATCAGAACCCGGTGCACTGATCGATACGGTTATGATTTCTTCCTCCACCGGGTCAGCAGCCTTGACCCGGGCTCTGCAGATTGGGCAATCGCAGTGGGAGAGAAGCCACATGTCTATACATTCGATGTGAAACCAGTGGTTGCATTCGGGTAGGATCCGACCCGTTTCGTTGTGCTCGAACTCGGATAGGCACACGGCGCATTCCGGCGGTGGCTCGTGATTTTTAGATTGATAAATGAAGGTCGGAAGTGAATTCACGGCGCTGAATTCGAGACCTTGTGAACCGGTCATGGCTGTGGAGGCGGCGCTGCGGTGGTAGAGGAGGAGGTGGCGGCGGCGGAACCAGCGATAATATACATGAAATAATATAATGATGACACAAGCAAGAAAGAGTAGGCCGACGGAGGAAATCATGAATTTTCCTTTGAACTCATACCCGATTGAATCTTCATTTTTCTCATCCATTCTATCACAAGAAATTTAATTTTTTTTTTAATCTGTTTTTCAAAATTTTCATGGGCTTTAAAGTGTTTTATCTATATATAGGCAGAATTCTCCATGATTCTTTCGGTAAGAAATGTGCCATCTGATTCTTTGAAATATGTTTTTACCGAGTCTGATTTCAAATTTTACCACTAAAATACAAGTTTATCAAAACATAAATAAAACTAATAAAAATAGACAAAGTCTCAATCACATTATTAAAGTATGATTATTACATGAGTAAAATATACTCTCTCCCCTTTTATCACTAAAGTAATCATTTTGGGTCGTCAACTTTTAAAGTATTCATTTTCCATTTTTAGTAAAAGGGTCCATACATGGTCCACCACTTCCAATCACTCTTCACTGATACAACTATCCACTTTATATAGAATATAATACTCTTTAATTTACGTACAAAAATAAAACGAATACTTTGCGATTAAGGGAGGGAGTATTTATTTATAGTCAATGAGAGTATTTTTCAAATATGGTAAATGATACAATTAAAATCATTATAATGTGATTTTGCTGCAAAACGAAATTGAAATATTACTCTATAGACGAGGTATATAAACTCATAATTTTAGTGTATGATGACAATTGAGACTTAGAAATTTTAATTTATTTTTAAGAGATTATAGGCATAATAATAATCTTTGTACATGGTGAATCTTATACTATAGTAGTTTATGGCATATTCAATTCTAAAATTTAAAATATATAAAGTTATAGTTGTCTTTTTAATCAATAATTGTTATTCAGTTAAATATATAATTAGAGCAAAATTTCATAGTTTATAATAAACCTTTATCAACGGAGATGATTAGTAAATGTATTGAGATATAATAGGTAATGTAGATCTTTTTATACCAATTTCATAGCTATTATAGACTTATATTATTAATTAATTAAAAAGCATTTAAATGTATTTTGAATTTTAAGTCTTTCATGATTGATGAATCAATTACTACATAATTTTTGTCCCACAAAAGGCAAATTTGCAAAACATGGTGCTGAGAATATTATGATACCTTCCAAAAAAATCTAACAATTCTGTTTTCTTTTATAATATTAATTAATGAACGTATTAGGAAAAAAGCAAAGAAAATGGAATATGTAGAAAACAAAGTGCGATAGTGTCCGTCCAAGTTGTAGGAGTGAATGATTTGATTTGACAGAATATATTATATCCATGTAAGTATTATCCATATTTTAAGAATGTCATTTTATAAATAAATTATTTTTGACACCCACATAAATTTAGAACGTATATATAATTACGTATGCATATGAGAAATATATTATTTTGCTCCACAAACTGCTAGATAATGAATATGAAATTTAGAGTCCAAAATTTTACACATCAAATAGTATTTCATGTGTGTAAGAGTTACATTAGATATAACATCGCTTATGTGTCTATTGAATTATTACAAAAGAATTCATAGGCTATAAATCAATTCAAGTAGTCGATGAATAGTATAAATTTGGAATTCCACTAATTTGGTGAAGTCTAAAAACTCATTATATTATGTATGAGCGAGTTCATTCTACAACTGTGTACTATTAAAAAAAACAAATAAACAAATATTTTTTTATAAGGTACAATATTTGTTTACCTCTTTTTTTTTTCTTTGGACCGAATTACATTGCTTAATATAAAAAAAAAAAAAAAACAAACAAACAAACAAATATTTTTTATAAGTTACAATATTTGTTTACTTTTTTTTTTCCTTTCGACCGAATTACAGCTTAATATGAAGCCACGTGAGCGCTATTTCCTATGTCAAAATCGAGGGAAAGTCATTAAGCAGTAATTCATGTGAGATTTAACTTAATTTATTTATTTAAAATGGAAATTAAAATTTTAACTCATTTGTAAATGATAAAATATTATAATAGTAATTTTAACCTCAGCCTCACACAAGAAATCGCTTTATATAAATAAATATGAAAGGCCCAAAATTAGTACTTGATATAAACCTAAAGAACATCTGTCAATTATGTTCACAAATATTCTGTTATGTAATTAGAAGCTGTTTTCTGTTTGCTTATGATTTATGAGGTGGATATGGCCTCTCTCTTGGCTGACTAGGAAAATAAAATTTTCAGGCTACAGAAATTGATGAATTTTGGAATTATGTCATTTTTATTTTGGATTATATTAATTAAGTCTGAAAGCTCATGTTGTAAATAAATTTGATTTACAGTTATTGAAATTTAATCATAATCATAAAAGTGACTAGCCTAATTAACATTTTTTCCAATTTTATCTTCACCTAATTTTCTTTATTACATTTTAAATATTAATTAATTATAAACAATTATTTATTATGTTAGACTATTTGCATTCATTTAGATTGTCCCTTGGGGTTCTTTAATTAACTATTACTCCATAAATTACAATAAATTCATAAAAATCATTTAATAAATAATATGAAGAAACAAATCAAACATTAATATATTAAAAGTGGCTAGCCTCTTGGTTAACATTTTTTCTCATTTTATCCTCACCTAATTTTCTTTATTAATACATTTAAATCTTAATTAATCATAAATAATTATTTATTATGTTAGACTATTTGCATTCATTTAGGTTATCCCTTGGAGTTCTTTCATTAATTATTACTCCATAAATTACAATAAATTCATAAAAATCATTTAATAAATAATATGAAGAGACAAATCAAACATTATAAAATGTGAAATGACTTAACGATGGAGGTGTCAAAGGCGGAATTCCTAAACTGATCATTGACGACAATAAAGAGCTTCTCGGATGTTCAATTAGATGTAAAGGGCACATTATCGGAAGAGGAAATAGCGATATTGTTTTGAGAGTAATGATGGTTATGTTTATATGCGATTTGTGTAGGTAGATTTTTTGGGATTGTCTAAGTTTCTTAAAGAATCAAGAGGAAAATTTGATTACGTGTATGTGTTGGGATTATTATTTTTTTATATTTTTTTTGTCATGATAGATTAGATAAAAGTAGAGAAAGTTGAAGGAAGTTATGGTTTTCTGTTGTGATTTAAAATTGTACAAATTTATCTTTACTATTTAATTCATGATTAATTATTATGTGAAATTAACTTGAAGTTTTTACACTCCCATCTAAAGTAGTCTAGCAATTTCCTGCATCACGAAGTGTTTGTAGTATTTTTTTTTAAATAACAATTAACATTATTATTATTTATAAAAACTCTAGAGGTTATAAAATGAATTTTAAAAATAAAAAATGGCTCATATGTTCTGTTTTTCCTTTTTATTATCATAAATATTAAGTGTTTAATTTTTTTTAAATTATTATTACGAAATATGACATACATGCGACTTGAAGCACATCTTCATAACTAGTGTAATTAAACATACCAAGAATGTTAATATAAAGGATTTATTACTAGTAAACTAGTAAATAAACATAAACAATTTTCTATTGACTCTCTAGCTTAGTCACTTTAAAATAAAAGAAAATAAATCAATTTTTTATTCATTTTTAAAACTTCACAAAATTTAATATCAGATCTGATCTCGTCATCAGTCATATCTCAATTTCACAATAGAATTAAAAATAAAATTAAAAAAAAAATACCAAATTTTCTCCTTCAATATTTAACAACAAAGGGGGAAAATTACATATAAACGAAGAAAATCCATACCTAACATTCCGACTCCATTTAGTAGCAATGATCTTGTCTCACTTGTATATTTATGTAAATAAAATTTAATAGATAAATATATATTCTTATAAAAATTAAAATAATAGGCAATGTCGGAAATGGTGGTAGTGTACACATTCAAGTTAGGTGAAAATTTATTCGCCCTAATCTTTGCCAAGTATGAAAGTTGAACCATGGTCGACCAATCGATTCCAAAGAAGATTCTACATTCCCAAATGTTGAATATAATTCGATGCATCTCCCTGTTTTTTTTTTCTTTAATAAAATAAATAAATAAGGTTTTTGTATGTGGAATTGACAAAATACATCATACTATATTAGAATATTGAATATTAAATTTGAAAATCAATAATTTTAAGCAAAGAATTTGCATTTATCTTATAGGTACCTCTCTCAATACTTGAATAGTTGCAATAAGGAGCCTAGATTTCAGGTAAAGTTTCAACTTCAAATCTCCAACTCAAAAGAACATATTTGCAATCAATTTAGCACTACAAATCTTAAGTGGGTGTTTCTCATTTATACTTCAAGTTGCAGTTTTATAATTGTAATAGTGGAACTCCCAATATCATCCATCAAATCACCAATTATTTCGAACAACTTGCCTGAATCCAACCAGTGTAGATAGATCAAGAAACAGATCAAAACCTCTTAATGAAATCGAAGATATGTTCACTGATTTCTTCGGGTTTTTCTTCGTTTAGGAAGTGTGCGACTCCTTCCATGACGATCACTTCTTGCAAGAATGGCACTGTTCTCTTGAAGCCCCCGTTGTGTATGTATTCTTTAACACCTGGGGTGTTATAAGTGGTATCAAGATCCCCAACAATGAACATCACCGGAACTTTTATCTGTGAATTGGTCCATGCTGCAGTGAGCTCCCAATTTCTACATCAACGAGAGGGTCGTTAGCTGCATGAAACTAAACAAAATACATGCACTGCAACCAACCTTGGTGATAATATAGATTGCAATACATGAAAATATCATGTTCCTTTCTAGTTTAACTACACATCATGTATGAGATATTCGGACATGATATATAAGATGAGTTAGTTGATGATAAAAACTAAAATGCGTGTCATATTAGAAGAAAAGTGTTCAGCTTTGGTTGTAAAGAACAAGTAGATGGAAAGAGATCTAACGACTAATAAGTCTTACAGGTCCATGGCTCGATAGTAGTTCAATCCTCCGGTGAAGCCTTTCTGATATTTGCTAGCATAGTATTGCACATCATCTTCAGACAACCAAGAAGGCATTGTAATTGGTTTTTGAGACGAACCCCCAAATCCTACGGATTTAGGGACTCGGGGAGGAGCTGGATTCCTTGAAGTTAAGAATTTCTTGATCAGTCTTGCTGTGTCCACCCGACCAAACTCTGCCTCCGCCTCCCCAGGCTCCTATGTATACAAGTAAGTACAATCAGAGCAACAATATCCACAAACATATCAAACACTTTGTTACTAAATGATCCTCTCCTCTGCAATGGAAAGGTTTAAAAATGTTACACTCGTTAGTCATCACATATACCAAAACATCAACTAGCTTCAACATGAACATCACAAAACTATTCTCACGAGTTTGGGAAAAAAGAGAGGACCCATATTAATATTTTTGTAATCATTTCCCTCCCCAAATATACAGTAAAATCATTAGACAAAATGTCAATTTATCACCAAAAGAAGTCGCACTTTCTTTAGTTTCCATTTCTCCTCCAACAAATTGCTTCCTCTCATCTCAAGTGTGGATTACTAATCAATAATAACCAAGTAAAACATAGTCGTAAATTTACAAAATCAAATAATTATTCCAACAATTATCAAGTGAAAAAAAAAAAATACCTGAAATCTGCAGATATAATAATCGTCACCAAGAACGGCCCTCATGGATTCGATGGGCTTCCTACTGGGATTTCTGGGCTGAAACACGACACTCATATTAACCAGAGCCTTAATCCTTTGGGGGTGGAACAAGCAAAAATACCAAGCCATTACAGCACCCCAATCGTGACCCACCAAGAAGACCCGGTCCAGTCCCAGAGCATCCAGCACGCCCACCAGATCGCCGATTATGTGGAAGGCGGTGTAGCTGGAGGCAGAGGGCGGCGCGTCGGAGTCACCGTAGCCGCGGAGGTCGGGGGCGATTGCGCGGTAACCCTTGGAAGCAAGGGATACCATCTGGTGGCGCCACGTGTACCAGAGCTCCGGGAACCCGTGGAGGAATAGGACGGCGGGGCCCTCCCCGATTTCCGCCACGTGGATGTTTATGCCGCTTGCCTGGTAATTCTTGTGTCGGATTTTCTCCATGATTTACGATGTTTCTTCGATCTTCACACACTTTGACCTCACTCCAGATTAGTTTTCTGCGTTTTGAACTATGTGCCATCTCTCTATGGTGTAGTATCTATTTTATTTTATTTTATTTTATTTTATTTGGGAAATAGATTGGGGGTCTGATTATATGTCAATGTTAGTCAATTTTTCTTTTCAATTTCAAGAAACAACTTTTCATAATCTTATAGGCATAAAGAAAATATGTTTCCTGTATTATAAAGATATCAATGACCTACTAAGTCGTATAAGTAGAACAACAAAAAAAAAACTTGTATACAATATAACAGAACTATACGGATTTAAACTTGTTTTTAAAGAGTATTAAATATTTCATTTAACAATAATGAATTGTTTTACTTCTTGCTTAGTATTTAACTAAAAATTATTAATTGAATTAAATAAATAATTAATACTTTGTAACGAAAACCAAAACTAGGTGTATCGGTGAAATCAGATACCCATCAAATTTGAAGTGCACGTACATGCATCATGGACTAACAACTATTGGGAGTTATGGGTCATTTTATTCAATAGATAATAAGGAAACAAATTGAAATTCAAATGTAAAAAAGAAAATAAATGGATGAGTTTAATCGATTTAGGAAAAAAAAGTTGGTCCAAAAATTTATAGGGCATAGCCCTAGAAAATGAGTGCAGATAACATATGTCCAACATTCTTCTGAAACACAAGAAACAAAGGCAAGGCGATGAGAAAACATGCATACAAATCTATAGCATAGTCCATAAGAAATATTATAAAAAGGCAGCAGTTCAAAGTCACAACTAACTTAAACTCTGAATCCCCTGCTGTTTCTACGTCCTCTAGCACGCTCGAACTTCCTTCCCTTAGATCGCACATATGGCTTCGTATGGCTGTGTGGAACACCAGGAGCTGGACCAAAGTGCTTAACAGCTTCACGGGCATTGCGAGAACCTCTCAACAGCACCTGTTAAACACCATAGTCAGCAAATGTACAGTTAGCCCAGAGGATAAATCATGATTGCTATGATATGGGTGGGTTAATGACTGACTAGAATACTCTAGATGTAAACGGGCAGAACAAGAGGCACATATGTTAAGCAGTAGAATAAATCAGTAGACAGCATCAGCTGAAGTGCTAGCTTAATCTGCCATTTAACAACATTGCAGACATTAATGCTTTGCTTTCCATTTCATAGCAGAGGCTCCTCTAGATGCTCATGTTGGGAAAAAAAAATGTATCCAAGGTTAACACGTAAAACATGCCATTAGAATTGGATCAATGCCAGCATTAACATATGCTCAACCATAAATGTATGTATATTTCCCACTATCACATATCTTTAAATCAATTTTATTCATTTACAAGCAAGAAAACATGAGTCCCTATATATTAGGCCAAGAAGTGTAAGAACCAATGATATATATTACTCTCCACTATTAACAGTTCTCCAACATATTTAATCGAAACATGGTTTAATATCAAATGTTGGAATACAGTAATTAACAATTACCGTGTTCTGGCCAAGTGGAGCCCTAAGAGCTAGCTGGTCAAAAGTCAAACATTCACCACCGGCCTTCTCAATTCTAGCCCTAGCCGTCTCAGTGAATCTCAAGGCCGTGACCTTCAGAGCAGGAACTTCATGATGACGGACATCATCAGTAACACTACCGACTAACACCGCAATCTTGTCTTCCTGAAGGCATAACATTTATGAAATGCAACATTAAACGAAATGAGTGACATTAATTTCATATTCAAACACATATCTCAATCTTTTCAGCTCAGTAGTAATTATACTAAAACTTAGGATTCCATTTCATATTCTAATAATGCCTACTTTTTTGCTATGGCAAAAAACTGAACCTATTATATATATTAACACAGACAACACAACAGATTTACATAAATGAAGAATTAAACTACCCATACAAGGCGATCAGATCAGTACCTTTCCATTCATAAGTTTGCTGAGACGGGAGAGAGAGAGTGGGGGCCTGTTAATCCTACTCATGAAAAGTCTCTTCAAAATCACTGCATTGAATCTGCTCCCAGTTCTCCTTACCAAGAACCGGTACAACTGCGATTTGTCACACATATATACCAGATCATTTCAGTTTCAATCTTGACAGTCATTTAACAACCTATGCGAAATTAGAAAGATTGTAATACCTTGACGAGGAGTTTCAGGTATATATCATTAGATTTAGGGGCGGTGCGCTTTGTCTTCTTGCTCTTACCTCCGGCGACCAAATCGATACCCTAGATTTCAAAGATTAGCCGGATTAAGTTAGCCGACGAACGTAGAAAAGATAGCCGACGAGACAGAGAGAGAATCGACGAGATAATAACGGCGGCTTACCATGGCTCCTCTTCCCCGCTTCTGCACCTGCGTTTGATTGATGGAGAGAAGTTAGGGTTTTGTAGGTTATAAGGCGGGTGGACTCCTATTAAATGGGCCGATAACCCTAGATTTATAAAGCCCAATATCACAGGCCTGTGAAGGACCAGCTAAGCTTTTACAAAAAAAAAAAGGCCCTAGATTTATAAAGCCCAATATCACAGGCCTGTGAAGGACCAGCTAAGCTTTTACAAAAAAAATAAATAAATAAATAAAACACAGCTTTTACAAATTACACTAATCTAATTAAATCATCTATTTCACCATTACTTTTTACTGACTTGCCATAACTTACTTTTTTTTTCCCTCTTTTCTTGATGAAATGGCGCCGTAAGAATAAAATTTATTTTTTTCTCTATTAATATTTATAGGTTAGACAGAAGAAACATTAGATTTTTGCTATGCGATTTACTATTTATAGTAACCATGAAATAGCTATGTCCTTACGAACCGCCAGCCAGCAACAAAACAATGCAATGCAAAAATAGTAATATGAGGATTGCAGATGGATCACCTATTTCATTATGTGTTTCATCTACTATTGCACTAATTAGATTTTTGACACGTGTCGTAATCAATGACTAAATTTTCACCAAAGGGTTTAATGGTCATTAACTAGGGTATAGTTTTTTAATAGAAAATAAGTTATGGAATAGGGAGTGGAATAGGAGATTCGGGTTGGATTGCAGATGAGATCACCTATTTCATTATGTGTTTCATCTACTATTGCACTAATTAGATTTTTGACACGTGTCGTAATCAATGACTAAATTTTCACCAAAGGGTTTAATGGTCATTAACTAGGGTATAGTTTTTTAATAGAAAATAAGTTATGGAATAGGAGATTCGGGTTGTGAGGATTGCGCTAACTAGAATATATATTTTCATTCATCCATTCCCCCGGAAATTGGGCAGAGGTTGAATCCTTGATGACCTCTTAATTATCTGAATATTATTCAGCGTGCATTATTATTATCTCAATATTATTGAGTTGTTTTTTTTTTCAACTGAGAATGGCGTCGTTAACGAACCAGCCATCAAAAAAGGGTTGTGGCAGCCCGGGGAAGGGTGGTTCATCCAGTGGGCAAACAGTGAAATTTGCGAGGAGAACTTCGAGCGGAAGGTACGTTAGCCTCTCCCGGGAAGATCTAGACATGTCGGGAGAACTTTCGGGTGATTACATGAATTATACCGTTCACATTCCTCCAACGCCGGACAATCAGCCCATGGACACCGTGGCTGCAAAATTAGCCGAGGAACAATACGTGTCGAATTCGCTGTTTACGGGAGGATTCAACAGCGTCACGCGCGCACATCTCATGGACAAGGTGATCGAGTCCCAGGTAAGTCATCCTCAAATGGCTGGATCCAAAGGCTCCTCCTGCTCCATGCCAGCTTGTGACGGTAAAGTCATGAAAGACGAAAGAGGCAACGATGTTATGCCTTGTGAATGCAGGTAATATTGGATATTTGATATATATTTTCTCGGCCTAGCTAATTTATTCCATCTCCATTTTTGTATTCCAGGTACAAAATCTGCAGAGACTGTTACATGGATGCACAAAAGGACACAGGTCTCTGTCCAGGATGTAAGGAGCCATACAAAGTAGCAGACTACGACGACAACGACATACCAAACTACGCCGGTGGAGCTCTCTCGCTCCAGGGCCCAGACGATGCCAAGAAGGATCGTAACAACATGTCGATGATGAAAAGGAATCAAAATGGAGAATTTGACCACAATAAATGGCTATTCGAGACCCAGGGCACTTATGGATATGGTAATGCATATTGGCCTCAAGATGATGTGTATGGAGACGACGGGGATGGAGTGCCTAAAGGCATGTTGGAGACCTCAGACAAACCGTGGAGACCACTTAGTCGAGTTATAGATATTCCCAATAGCATACTCAGCCCTTATAGGTTGTTGATTCTAATCCGGTTCGTTGTAATGTGCTTCTTCTTGACATGGAGAGTGAGACATCCAAATAATGATGCCTTATGGCTTTGGTTTATGTCGGTGTCGTGTGAGTTATGGTTTGCTTTCTCTTGGATACTTGATCAGGTCCCTAAAATGCATCCGATTAATAGATCCACAGACTTAGAGCTGTTGCGTGATAAATTTGAAGCACCATCGCCTTCAAATCCCACGGGGCGGTCTGACCTTCCCGGGATGGATGTATTTGTGTCCACAGCTGATCCGGAGAAGGAACCACCTCTTACTACGGCGAATACCATATTGTCAATCTTAGCCGTTGAGTACCCCGTGGAGAAACTGGCTTGTTATGTTTCTGATGATGGTGGTGCTCTTCTCACATTCGAAGCAATGGCTGAGGCATGTAGCTTTGCTGATTTATGGGTCCCTTTTTGTAAGAAACATGATATAGAACCCCGGAACCCTGAATCCTACTTCAGTTTGAAGGGTGATCCAACCAAGAACAAGAGTAGGCAAGACTTTGTTAAAGATAGGAGGAGAGTTAAGAGGGAATATGATGAGTTCAAAGTGAGGATAAACGGCTTGCCCGACTCCATTAGGCGGAGATCGGATGCTTTCAATGCAAGAGAGGAGATGAAAATGATGAAGCACATGAGAGAAAGTGGGGCTGACACTTTAGAAAGAATCAAAGTCCAAAAGGCTACATGGATGGCTGATGGCACACATTGGCCAGGAACTTGGGCATCTCCAACTCGTGACCACGCAAAAGGAGATCACGCTGGAATTCTCCAGGTATACAGATTCATGATTTGAATGAATCATATGGAGCCAGCTTTGATTGCTTATGAATATATTATTAATTCATGGTCAGGTGATGTTGAAGCCACCTAGTAGTGATCCACTGACGGGTAGTAGTTCTGATGACAAGCTTTTGGATTTCAGTGATGTGGACATACGGCTACCCATGTTTGTGTATGTGTCGCGTGAGAAGCGTTCAGGATATGACCACAACAAGAAAGCAGGGGCAATGAATGCCCTTGTCCGAGCATCCGCTGTGCTGTCCAATGGTCCTTTCATTCTCAATCTCGACTGTGATCATTACATCAATAACTGCACAGCCATGCGAGAAGGTATGTGTTTTATGATGGATAGAGGGGGCGAAGACATATGCTATATTCAATTCCCCCAGAGATTTGAAGGCATTGATCCCTCCGACCGATATGCCAACCACAACACTGTCTTCTTTGATGGTAATATGAGGGCACTAGATGGCCTCCAGGTAAACGAAATCACTTTTTTATTAATATGCATGTGTATTTTTATAAACAGACAAGTTGATCCATGTAGGGACCAGTTTATGTGGGAACCGGTTGCATGTTCAGGAGATTTGCTCTTTATGGATTTGAACCCCCAAAAGTTGACAAGTTTTCGGACAAAAATTCGGAGACACAGGCTTTGAAGACAACAGATTTCGACAGTGATCTTGACGCCACTTTATTACCCAAAAGATTTGGGAATTCCACATTACTATCAGAGTCGATAGCGGTGGCTGAATTTCAAGGTCGTCCAATTGCAGATCATCCTGCAGTCAAGTATGGGCGACCTCCTGGAGTTCTGAGGGCCCCTCGAGAACCCCTTGATGCAGCCACTGTGGCTGAATCCGTATCAGTTATATCATGCTGGTTGGTAATCTATATTACTGGATATTACTAATTAAATAAGTAAGTAATTGAGGTGCATATAGGTACGAGGACAAGACGGAATGGGGAGACCGTGTGGGTTGGATTTACGGTTCAGTGACAGAAGATGTGGTGACGGGATACCGTATGCACAACCGCGGATGGCGTTCCATTTACTGCGTGACGAAACGGGACGCATTCCGCGGATCAGCTCCAATCAACCTGACTGACAGACTCCACCAAGTGCTGAGATGGGCCACAGGGTCGGTGGAAATCTTCTTTTCCAGAAACAATGCCTTCCTAGCCTCAAAAAAGCTCAACCTCCTCCAGCGCCTGGCTTACCTCAATGTCGGCATCTATCCCTTCACCTCCCTCTTCCTCGTCGTCTACTGCTTCCTCCCGGCTCTCTCGTTGCTGTCCGGCTTCTTCATCGTCAAAGACGTCGACGTCACATTCCTTTCTCTCCTCCTCACCATGTCCCTCTGCCTCATCGCTCTGGCCATACTTGAGGTCAAGTGGTCGGGTGTGGGACTGGAGCAGTGGTGGAGGAACGAGCAATTCTGGCTCATCTCCGGAACAAGCGCTCACTTAGCTGCCGTCGTGCAGGGGCTTCTCAAGGTCATTGCCGGGATTGAGATATCATTCACACTCACTTCCAAATCCGCGGGTGAGGATGTGGAAGACATCTACGCGGAGCTTTACCTTGTCAAGTGGTCCTCCTTGATGATTCCACCCATTGTGATCGGGATGGTCAACATTATAGCCATTGTTGTCGCTTTTTCCAGAACCATCTACCAGACTGTTCCGCAGTGGAGCAAGTTCATAGGTGGAGCTTTCTTTAGCTTTTGGGTGCTGGCTCATCTCTATCCCTTTGCTAAAGGACTCATGGGAAGAAGCAAGAAAACGCCTACCATTGTCTTTGTATGGTCCGGTCTCATTGCTATTACGCTTTCCCTTCTATGGGTGGCCTACAATCCCACCACCGGACAACCTACGGCTGCTGGCGCCGGTGTCAACACCTTTACCTTCCCTTAGGGGTTGAGAAAAAAATATTTTGAATACAAAATGTAATTATAAAAATAGTACTTCCAATGATTAATTTCATATTTTTCATATTGGTGTATCACATAGTTAATTTCACAAAGGAAAAATATTACTCCCTCCATCCCATAGAAGTTAAACACACTTTCCTTTTCTTTTGTCCCACTAAAGTTGACACATTTCATTTTTAATATATGGGACCCACACAAAAACAATTAATCTATTCTCATGGCCCCACATATCACCTCTAATACAACTACCCACTACACATTAAATATTATTTCTCTCACTTCACTTTACATTAAATTATTATACTCCTTAATTTTCATGCCCAAAAAAAATTATACCAACTTCTCCGGGATGGAGGAAGTACTTATTAAAATTTTGAATGTCAAATTTAAAAGAAATATAAAGTGGTGTTTTTTTTAATCAACGCATCAGTATCTCAATTCAAACGTGGATTTTGATTCACACTACAATATTTATTATCTGAAGGAGGGAAAAGAGGAGTCTTTGTTTAAAGAATTACGTTGAGAAAGGACAGATGTATAGAACTTTTCAACGAGATAGTGCCTTTTCAATTTTTTCAAAATGGAATCTATTCCAAAGTCACGAGATAGTGCTTTTCAACTCTTTCAAAATGGAATCTATTCTAAAGTCATAGTTCTTTATTTCGACATGATACAAATATAAAGGTTAGGATTAAATTACAAAAGTTGATGATTTTCGTGCAATTTAATGACATGATATAGATCAACTATGTATAGGGTTTTAGGATTAGGGTTTAATGTCTGTATTAGGTGAGTTTATGATTTAGAGTTTTATATGATCCACTTATTTAATTTTAAATTACAGGAAAAAAAATGTCTTAAGTTCTTAATTTCAAATTTTAAAAATTTTGTATTATATTAATTCATGAACAGTTACATAAAAGTTAATAAGATTAAGAAATATAATATTCATATAAATTCCAAATATTATGATTGAAGAAAAGAAAATATTTTATATTAATTCAAGTTCTAAATGATTATATTAAAATAATATTATTAAAAAATTTATAATTTTAATTTAAATAACAATATTATTGTAAAATTTAATTATCGTGCAACGAACGGGTAAGTTTCTAGGATTTTAGGGTTTAGGGTTTGTTTTAAGGTTGAGGTTGAATAAGGTTAGGGTTTTAGGGTTTAGGATTTTAGGATTTAGGGTTTTAAGGGTTAAGGGTTTTAGGATTAGGGTTTTAGAGTTAAGGTTTATATGATCCACTTATTTATCATCATTTTACTCTTTTTGAGGAAATGTATTAGGAGTTATTAATATTCTTATTATAGTATTTTTTTGACTAATGAATGTATTTTAATGGTCTTTTTAAATTTTGATATTTTTTAAATAATCTAAATTTTTTTCTCTTATGTTCTCACTAAAGATGATCATTTAATCAAAGCATTCTATGCATGCAATTAATCATAAAGCCTCAATATTTAAAAAAAATAAAATATAATTACAAATGATTTAATATATATATATATATATATATATATTCTTGAACGGTTGCATACAAATTGTTTAATTCATGAATGTTTACATAAAAAAATAATAAGATTAAGAAATATAATAGTTATATAAATTCTACATATAACGATTTAAGAAAAAAAAGTTTCTACTAATTATAATTCTAAATAATTATATTAAAAAATATTATTAAAGAATTTACAATTTTAGATTAAATTAAATAACAATAATATTGATGAAACTAATAACGCACTGGTAAGTTAGCTAGTTTTATTAGAAAATCAATTATGGAATATAAAATTAAGAGTTTAACTTCGGTGCACCTGTGTCACCGGTGCACCTAGATGATATAACCGTTAAATCAATCTTTAGTTTAATCTATACCATTAATTAAATAAAATAATTAAAAATAAAATTAAAAAACCTACCTACTACCCCATGTGTTTTAGCCTGTATATTCTAGGGTGCACCGGTACACCAGGTACACTCCAGAATCACTCTAAAAGTAAATATCATTATGAAATGGATTAATTGCAAAAAAAATTACGAACTTTACTCCTATTGCAAAATAATCCCCACTTTTGAAAAATTACAAAAAAAATCACCACCTTTAAATATTGTTGCAAAAAAATCCAAAAAAAAAAACCCTACTTTTAATTATTAATTGGGTGTGTTTTGCAACAATACTTAAAGATTGTAGTTTTTTTTTTTTTTTTGCAATTTCTCAAAAGTAAGGATTAATTTGCAATATGAGTAAATTTCGTGGTTTATTTTGTCATTAACTCTTATGAAATTGGGACTATAGGCATGGGTATATTAGAAGACAGCCTTTTATTACATTTTCAAATTATTCACTAAATAAATTTTTTCCAAAATAAGTGGAGAGGAACATGAATAATATTTTAATAAACACAAATGAATTTAAGAAAATTGGACCTCATAGTTCAACAAACTTGCCCCTTTCTTGCACTTTATGAAGAAAAACAATTGAAAGCAGAATAACAACCGAACCAAACACAGGACTCAGACAGACACAGCCAATATTGTTTATTACATAAATAAATAAATAAAATAAGGGGACCAAGAGTGATTAGAGTAGATTCCTCATTCCAGTGGTAGATTAGGAATATTTGATTAATTTTTCTCTAATTACATTACATTATCCTCGCATACCATTTTTTTCTAAACACGTTCCGCATGTAAAGTGGCCTCTCATGGTAGCAGTTACATTACGAAAACGATGACTTCGACGAAGACTCGCCGGAAAGTCGTCCCGGCGGCCGATAACGGCGACACAGCCGACAAGCAAGACCAGATCCAACTCTCTGCTGCTATCGGCAACGGCGAAGACATCGGCCCCTTCGTTCGGAAAACCTTCGCATCCGGGAAACCAGAAACCCTACTCCAGCACCTGAAACGCTTCACCAAATCAAAGGAATCAGAGATCGAAGACGTGTGCCGCGCTCACTACCAAGACTTCATCACTGCCGTTGATGATCTTCGATCTCTTCTCTCGGATGTCGATTCGCTCAAATCCGCACTTTCCAACTCCAACTCTAAGCTTCAAAACGTCGCCTTTCCGCTCCTCACCTCCCTCGATTCGTACGTTGAAGCCAGAAACAAATGCTCCAACATCACCCTCGCGATTAATTCGCTCAATACCTGCGTTCGCATCACGGAGCTTTGCTCACGCGCAAATTCACATCTCGCGGAGAACAATTTTTACATGGCGTTGAAATGTTTGGACTCGATTGAGTCGAATTTTCAGGACGAAATGCCATCTTCTACTTTGAAAAGAATGCTGGAGAAGCAGATTCCTTCCATCAGGGCTCACATAGAGAGACAAGTAAACAAAGAATTCGGAGATTGGCTTGTCGAGATCCGAACTGTGAGCCGGAATTTGGGTCAGCTCGCCATTGGGCAAGCTTCGGCGGCACGTCAGAGGGAAGAAGAGTTGAGGATCAAACAGCGCCAGGCCGAGGAGCAGAGTCGGCTCAGCTTGAGGGATTGTGTTTATGCTTTAGAAGAAGAGGATGATGATGAAATTGATGGGGTTGTCGCTGGGAATAGTGGAGGAAATGGGATTTTAGGGTTCGATTTGACGCCTTTATACCGTGCTTATCACATTCATCAAACTCTAGGGCTTGAGGATAGGTTTAGGCAGTATTATTTTGAGAACAGGAAGTTGCAGTTGACTTCTGATTTCCAGGTATCATCGATGACACCTTTTCTTGAATCGCATCAAACATTTTTTGCTCAAATTGCTGGGTTTTTTATTGTGGAAGATCGGGTATTGAGAACGGGTGGAGGGTTAATATTGAAGATGGAGGTGGAGAATCTGTGGGATACTGCTGTAGCCAAGATGTGTTCTGTGTTGGAGGATCAATTTTCTAGGATGCAAACAGCAAATCACTTGTTGTTGATCAAGGATTACGTTAGCTTACTTGGTGTTACGCTGCGTAGATTTGGGTATCCAATTGATGCTTTGCTAGATGTGCTAAGTAAACATAGAGATAAGTACCATGAACTGTTACTATCTGATTGCCGAAAACAGATTGCTGAGGCTCTGGCAGCTGATAAGTTTGAGCAGATGTACATGAAGAAAGAGTACGAATACTCGATGAATGTGCTTTCATTTCAGATACAGACTTCAAATATAATGCCTGCTTTTCCATATGTTGCACCATTTTCATCCACAGTTCCTGATTGCTGTAGAATTGTGCGTTCATTTATTGAGGATTCAGTGAGTTTCATGTCCTACGGAGGGCAACTTGAGTTTTATGTCGTAGTTAAGAAGTACCTGGATAGGCTCTTGACTGAGGTGTTGGATGGAGCTTTGGTAAAAGTTATTAATGGTTCAATAGGTGGAGTTACTCAGGCTATGCAAATGGCAGCAAATATGGCTGTGTTTGAACGTGCTTGTGATTTCTTCTTTAGACATGCTGCACAGCTCTCGGGTATTCCTTTAAGGATAGCAGAGAGGGGTAAGAGGCAGTTTCCTCTTATCGAAGCCCGGGATGCAGCTGAAAAGACGCTCTCTGGTTTGCTAAAGCAGAAGGTTGATGGGTTTTTGTCCTTGATTGAAAATGTGAATTGGGTGTCTGATGATCCTCCTCCAGGTGGGAATGAATACGCCAATGAAGTGATTATTTTCTTGGAAACCTTGGTTTCGACTGCTCAGCAAATTTTACCAGTCCAGGTGCTGAAGCGAATCCTACAAGATGTTCTCTGTCATATATCGAAGATGATTATTGGGGCTCTACTTGGGGAATCAGTTAAAAGGTTTACTGTTAATGCTATTATGGGTCTTGATGTTGATGTTCGTTTGTTAGAGTCATTTGCAGAGAACCAAGCTAGTCTTTTGTCCGAGGCAGACACAAATCAGTTGAAATCAGCTCTTGTTGAATCAAGGCAAATGGTTAATTTGCTACTGAGCAATCATCCAGAAAACTTCTTAAATCCAGTTATCCGAGAGAGAAGTTACAGTGAACTGGATCATAAGAAAGTGGTATCCATTTCGGAGAAATTAAGGGATCAATCAGATCGCTTGTTTGGTTCCTTTGGCACCAGAGGTGCCAAGCCCAATCCTAAGAAGAAATCTCTGGACACGTTGATAAAAAGACTGAAGGACGCCAACTGAAACCACTTTGATCGTATGTTTCTTGTATCATGATACTTGTCTCTACTTTTTTTTTTATTGCCGATAGCTGCATTGCATCATTTGAACCTATTCTTTTACATATAATGTCATTTTTGCACATGGTTGTTGTATTCAGTTCAGTGAGCAATGGTTTATGTTCTTATTAAAAGTAAATTGGAGCTTCTTTATGGAAAATTTGATCAAATGTTGCTGTGAAATTCTCTTTCTGAAGACCTTATGTTTTTGTGATGACATGGTCTTGTAACTCTTGTTACCCCATGGCCATTTTGTTGGAATGCTTGATAAGATTGTGGTCCGAGTAGAAAAGAATCCTATAGGCGTCGTTGACATATCAGGATGATCCAATTCCAAGGAGTCTAAAGTCATTGCATAGCATTTTTTATGACTTTGAGAAGGAAACAGGCAAGAGAGAGAGTTCCAGTATTTGTTGAGTTGATTAGTTCGACGTTCTGGGAAATGGGTATTTTTGTAGACAAATTGAAATCTGGGCAATTGGAAATGAGTGAGAATTTCTAAGATGAAGCCATACCATCATGTGGACTTAGTTGGCAACGCTGCATCTTTTCCTAGTGATTAATTTGGGAATATTATTAGTTAGTGTGGATAGTTGTGTAATAATTAATTATTTTTGAAGTTTATTTGTATCTGATACGATATTATGAGGGGTATGAATACTTGTTTTGTGTGTGATATTATGAGGGGTGTTTTGGAAAATTACAAATCCGACCATTGTTGCGCAAAAATTGCCAACACAGAAATGGAGAACACAGGATATGAGCACGTGGACACCTGTAACATCCCCCCCCCCCCCCCCCCCCCCCTCTCCACTATAATTTTCCACGAGAGAGTGAGAGAAGAGAGAGAGAGAGAAGCCATGGCTTTGGCACTTATCATCATCTCTCTCTCTGCATTTCTACTCTGCATTTCCGCCGATTGCACTCTAACCAACAACACCTCACCTTATGAAGCTCTACAGCAATACAACTTTCCGGTAGGCCTTCTGCCGGATGGCGCCACCGGCTACACCCTAGACCGAGCCACCGGTGAGTTCTCGGCTTACTTCAATGGCTCGTGCAGCTTCCCTCTGGAGAACTCGTACGAGCTGCGTTACAAGCCGGTGATCAGAGGAGTAATATCCCAAGGCCGGCTTCAGAAGCTAAGCGGCGTTACTGTCAAAGTGCTGCTCCTTTGGCTTAACATCGTTGAAGTTAAGCGAACCGGGGATAATCTCGAGTTTTCCGTTGGCTTTAAATCGGCTGATTTTCCGGTTCGGAATTTTCAGGTGTGCCCACAGTGTGGGTGTGGTTTGGATTGTAATACACAGAAAGCAGTGGAGGGGGGGTGGTTTTCTTCTTGATGTCTTTGTTTTTTTCTTCTTCTTTTTAAATAATCTTGTGTGTTTATTTTTGTTTAATGGAGGACTTCTCTTTCAAATTGCATGAATTATACTCTGCACCTATTTAGTTACATAAAATTAATTAATGGCGTATTTTAAAGCTGAGAAATAGATCAACAACCCAGTATAAAAGGTAGTGGGCCCAGCGAAATAGGCCCATTTTAGATGGACCGGATCTTAACGAACGATCTTATGGGCCTTGCCAAGATGGGGAAACCTTTTTTGTTTATAATTCTGCCGGCAGGTTAATTGAACTAAAAGAGTATTAATTTATCTTCAAACTTAATTTATGGGTAATCATGAGCATCCTAGAATAGTACCTAGTATAGTAGATATTTATTGAATTTATTTTTAATTATGCATCGTGTAAAGGGGAGGTAGGGTTTAGTTATTGAATTTAATTATTTAATAGTTAGGATTTAATATAAATTTGATTTAATGATTATGAATTTTTCAGGTGTATCGTTCCACAGCATTAAGACTTTATTTAAATAGCATTTTAAGTGTTAAAATAGATAAAAAGTGATTCATAGTTGCATTTCTTAGCTCTGTAGCCGCCTCGGCTCTCACTCTCACTAACTTGGAAGGATAGATTTCTTCCAAAATTCAAAGCAGAATCATCGAAGCTGTCGCCGCCCATGTCTCTACTCAGATTCCTCATCATCACCGTTTGTCTGGCCTCAATCTCCGCCGCCGGATCGCCGCCCACGGTTTACGAGGTTCTCCAATCGTACGGTTTTCCCGTGGGTGTTGTACCGAAAGGCGTGACGATCTACAAACTCGACTCCGCCACCGGAAGATTCTCCGTCCAGCTGAATTCAACCTGCAGCTTCACCATACAGGGGTACGACCTCAAGTACAAGAAAACACTAACCGGCACGATTTCGAATGGCAAGATAAGAAATCTGAAAGGTATTCAAGTTAAAATCCTGCTGTTTTGGGTGAACATAATCGAGGTTACTACGGTTGGCGATGATTTGGAACTTTCGGTGGGCATTGCGTGGGCTGATTTTCCGGTGGTAAGTTTCTCCGAGAGCCCACAATGTGGTTGTGGATTTGACTGTGAGAATGGGGGCAAAAGAATTAGGGATTTTAGCTTCAAGAAGCTTTTTACCTCTTCTTCAAGTATGATTATTTACAGTTAAGTAAAGTAGTTATTGTATTGCAAATTGTGTATATGATAGCCACTATTTGTTTCAAACATGATTTGCAATTTTAAATATTGTCCAAGATTCAAAATGATTCATGGATGATAGGTGAGATTTAGGGTTCTTCATTGAACTTTTTTTTAGTTGATTATGTATTTTAAATTTAAATGCTTTTATCTATGGGACACTTGATCTTCTTTTATCATGGACATAAAATTGCTATTTTTTCATTGCACTCAACTTTTAATTTGTTCTCCTTAGTAAAACTAGTGAGATAGCAACTCCATTTGTTACTTCAGCACAAATATTTGTGTTAATTAATTTTTCTTATGTGATGTAACTCATATATTCAGTGGTATGAATACATTTTATGAAATTTATTTCGAATAGAATAGATTTTAATTGAGGTGAGTGTAATTTAGATGTTTTGGTGTATCATTATTCACATTAAAATTTATATTACGATATTATGTCCATACAACTTTCTGAGGTATCGTCCACCCATGACCCAACTTGTCACTATTTTATGTCAAATAAAAGAAATCTATAATATATTAAATAGAGTTTAATTTTGATAAGGTGTTATTATTATAAATTTTCTCTATTATTTTAATTATTTTAATGTAGATAATTACGTACATATATTTATTTAAGATTTAAATATGAATATGATCAAATCAAAATTAATTATTAATTAAATTTTAATGTAAATAAATACATATATTTATGAATATAGATGTGATCAAATCTATATCATATATAAAAGTAAATTTAAATTTCCAATTTTGTTTTCAATTTTATTTTCAATTTTACTTTATTTTCATATTGTGATAGATTTAGGGTAATCAATTAGGAAATTTGTATCAAGTGGGTTCTTTAATCATTTTAAAATATTACTTTATTTTCATCTTGTGAGAGATTTAGGGTAATCCAATTAGGAAATTTGTACCAAGTGGCAAGTGGTTCCCTTAGTTATTTTATCGCCAGAAATTCCGTTGATTGCAATAAAAGAAGTTCAAGGGTGAGAAACGGATGCACCTATGGAATTTACGTGATGCCTTTCAAGTTTCACATATGGAATTTAGGTTTTCTTTTTTATTAAATTACTAAAAATATTTTGCTTTCTCTTATTTTTTACACTTTAAAATAATTTTTTAAAGGAAGAATTTCATATATAGATGAAAATTTTAATTCAAATGTTAATTTAAAACTTTATTTTATGAAAATTTCAATTTAAAGTATAAATTTTGGGTCTTTCTCTATTATAAATTTATTTTCTTTAAATTACTCTATTCTCTATTGTGTAAGCACGCTAATTAAATAAAATTTAAGTGTATAAAGTATAATAGAGAATAGAGTAATTTAAAGAAAATAAATAAATAAATTTGTCGGATATGAATAAAGCATAAAAAAATAAATAAAATTATTGAATTTGATAAATAAAATGTAATAATTAGGTAAGATGTATAATTAATTTTTACTATTTTTTATAATATATTTGGGACTGACTCAAAATAATTGTGTAAAAACAGCAAGATCAAAGAGAGTATATTAAGTAGTAAATTAATCCTTTTTATATTATTATTTAATTATAGATTGATATATACATTCAAAAATAGACCAAATCAAATCTCAAATTTGATATACAAGACATTCCAAAATAGAGCAAATCAAATCGATTTATTCTAAGTGACATAATTAATAATTATACACAATAATTCATCGAACTAAAAGAGAATGCATGTAATTAGAAGAGATAATCTAAGTATCTAAAAAAAATTGAAAAAAACAATTAGAATATTCCTAAAGCTTTAGAGTCAAATCAATATCTTCATGCACATTCTCCATTGGATCAACAATATTGACCCAACCCACCCCTTGATTGTGGGGTAACAATCCATTGATACCATTTATTCTATGGGATTGACCAAAAGTTGGATCAATTCTTAATCCACAATATGGTGTGGATGGTGATGGGCTATATGGATTGTAGTATGGTGTGTGGTTCATCCACAGGCTTGGACCAAGCCTGTGGTTTGGGTAGGGTGCATAAACATGTGGTTTCAAGTAGGGATACATGGTGGGATGGACATAATTAAGGGGTGAACAAACCGCAGACTTGGATTGTGGCTTCACGTCCCTCTCTTTCTTGTTGAGCCTCTCTTTTTTATGGGCATTTTGATGACCTCCCAATGCTTGATGGGTCGGAAAATTCTTTGGACAATATAGGCATGCATAAACTTTTGCCTTTGGAACCATGGGGAAGGATTCGGAGCTCGATCCTACGTCGTTTTCCTCCATCTTGATTTGCACCATTGCGGAAGTATTCATGGCGGAAGTATTGGAGGCGGCGTTTGAACTATTTGGTGTTGGAATTGCAAAGTTTTGATAAAGCGATGAATGAATCATTAAGAACTATTTGGTGTTGGAATTGCAAAGTTTGGATGAAGTGATGAATGAATCATTGAGTACGTTTGATTTGTTTATATAGAACAAGGAATGAATGATGAATACGTTTATAATTATGGAAAATATTAAGCGCGTCACCTTAACAATGGTGAAGATAATAATTAAAAGTTTATTTTTGGAAAGTTTTCAAAGTTTATATGTCTTAGATCCTTAATTGAAAATCTACCGCTTATAATAGCTATCTCTACTTCAAATTCCAATCTTTTTAACTTAATTTGATTTTGTTCTCGTGCATAAAATTTGTTTTAGATAGTGACTAACGCTTATTATTATCACACAATATAATCAACAGAATTTTATATAAATAGATAATATATGTGAAATCAGAATTATATCTATTAAATTATTGGGTAATTTTGGGATGCAACTATCGTCTATTGCTTTAAATTGGATTAGTGAGTTGTTATTTGAAATAGAAAATTAATTATATTATTTTATTTAATTATGAAGATTAAACCAAAATTAAATCTAACAGTTAAAGATTGTTCAAGTGTATCAATACATCAAGTCCATAATAGTTGGACAAAAAAGTCTCAAAATATAATTACTAGGATAATTAGTTAAAAAATATACAGCTACAAAGAAAAAATCTGTTGAATAATTATATACAATTATGAGATTATTACTTATAGGTACGCGTTTGTATAGTTTAATTATTAATAAATATATTGGTTAAATATAACTACTGAGAGATACAGAAGCCTAGTTTATTTTCCGTCATTACCTATTATACTCATCAATCGTGCATTAAGAAGAAATTTCAGGAGCTACCCTATTTTCCCACTCTGAATTGCATGCTAATATACAGTAAACTAAAGTTTAATAGGTTTCTTATTTTGGAAAATTTATTGGCGTATTATTTCCTTTGGTCAGATTGCACATTGATGTACATCAGCGTTCACTCTCCAATCGCGATTTAATATCTTTTACATTTCTCTATCTGAACTTTTCAATCGCGATTTAATATCTTTTACATTTCTCTATCTGAATTGCACTCTAATGTACAATAAAGTGAAAGTTTAATGAGTTTCTTATTTTGGAGAATTTAATGTCTTGAATTGCATACGAATGTAAAGTAAAGTGAAAGTTTAATGAGTTTCATATTTTGAGGAAATTTAATGGCATGTTCATTCACCTGGTCAGATTGCACACGGATGTACATCGAAATTTAATGGCGTATTCTTTCTTTTGGTTAAATTGTACATTGGTGTACATCAGCGTGTACTCTTCAATGGCGATTTTAATAGTTTATTCTTTGTTTCTCTCTCATTAATTTATTTCTCTCACAATGATCACATCGATATACATTAGTAGTTAGTACAATTAATTAATTGAGTTTTTTTATTCTCTCTTAACGCACACTGATATTCAGATGAATATGGGTATTATGGGTAAAATAAAATAAAATTTTGTATTTATGAATAATTTTATAGAGTGAATGTATTACCTACTATATATACCCTATAATTATTCCATTAACAAAAGTTAATAATAATAGTAATTAAATGATCCATGATATAAAACTTTGGTCACGTGGTATTGTGGTACAAGTGGGTCGTATTCTAATCAAGTAACACGCATAAAGGGACTGGGGGAGGGAGTTTTATTAAATGATTTGTATTTATACATAAAAATTTTAACACTACGGATAAAATTGAAGCATTTGCTAAATCAAGAGTCCCACCACCATCCTGTGATTAACACTAGCATCCTCACAATCTCTGCCACTTCCAGTAGAATTACTTTGGATTCATTACTGGGGTATCACATGTTAAATTCGACACAAACGTTTGTATAAACCGAATTTATGGAGTAAATTCTTAAATTAAGAAAGATCATAGAATTTACAAGATTTATGATACAAATCAGTTTACATAGACTACTCTAAGGGCTCGTTTGATACCACTTAATAAGGAGTATTATGATGTTTTATGTGGCAATATCTGTTGTTTGATAAGGCACATATCTTTAACGGGCCGCAAGGTAAAAAATGAAAAGCCCGTTAATAAACACTGTTCCTCCAACATAAGCTATACGGTAGCACGCGTGGTATCAGGTTTACAAGTTGTACAGTGGATTGAGATAACGACTGAAATTACAAAAATACCCACATTTCTCCCAAATTCAACATCGCACAATCCCACAATTCTCCCAAAATTCAACATTGTCGATAAAATTGAGATGAAAAAGACAGAAGGCTCACATCCAATCAATTGAGATCTTCTCTACTCTCTATCTACTCTATCAATAACCAAGACGAAGTCTAAATTATGGGCTCTGATTAGGTTTCTCCTCGCCGCAGAGATCTCGCAAGGAGGAGGAGGACAGACCTAGAATTTTCGACACCGCCCAACGCAGAAACTGTGTCGGGACGTCACGCTGAGCGGTGGCCGGTGGCGCAAGGACGCCGTCGGGAGCATATGCTTCTGCAACTGCAATGGCTCCCTCTTCTTTGAGTATGATTACATCATTCCTTTTTTATCTTGAAATTCAATAAGGAACTGATTGTGGATGATTGTCACTTAGCAATTTAATGAAATTAGAATTGGGGAGAACATAGTCGACCGACCTTGTTTTCTCCTCCCTTCCCACGAGTTCTGTGATAATTGGGATGTGTATAAATGGAGTATATTTGTAATTGGAAATATAAGGTTATAAATGTAATTTCCTTATTTATATCAATACTTTAATCTTTTATTTAAGATCTCAAATTTTATCATCTAAACTTTTATACCACTTATCCAACTATCTCCATTATTCATTACAAATACTTATTTTTATTTCAATCTCAATTCTTATATATACATGTTATTCCATCTATCAAACAGCCCTAAATTGAATATCCAACCTCTCACAAAAGGATGGATCTTATCCAAGATATTTGACAACGTGTTATTACTATTCTCTCAATTTTATAAACAGGGACGGTCCTATAATTTAAGGGGACTTGTGCAAAAAAAATTTGAGATTTTTTATTTTTTAAAAGACATAAAATAAATAAAATTGAAAATTTAATATAGTTATACTTATTAAATACATAAAATGAGGTGTACAATATTTAAAAACATCGCATTAAATATGATTAATTAACTTATTAAAAAAATTACTTTTTAATAAAAGTTTATAGTTTTTGTTTAACAAATTTAATAGAAAAGTAATTTTTAAAAATAAAAAGAGAATGGTAGAAGAAGAAAAGTTGTGTGAAAAAGTAAAAGAAATATTTTTTAAGGGATACTTACTACTAGGTACATTAAAAATTTATTTATTACTATGAGATACAAATATACAAAAATATTACTACTAACTACAAAAATATATAGTGATATTTCAATATTACTCTTACAATGTACTGCACATAAATATTTGTGTGCAACATGAAAATTCGTGAGCAGCAAAAGTGTGTACAGTAAAAAAAATATATATCCGGTGGCGGGCCGACGGCGGCAGTGGGTGGGTGAGGGGTTTAGGATTTGTGATTTAAAAGTGTATGGGTTTAGGGTTATATTTGGTTTTTTACTTTAATATTTTGTATGTGAGAGTAATTTTTTTAAATCAATATATCTCACAATAATTATGGGTACAAAGTGTGTACTTATGAGTAATTTTTTCAACTAAACTTATCAAATAAAAAAATTAAAATATTTAGCATGACAATAAGATGAAGGAGGCTTGGGATTGAGGGACTTGAGAGCCTTTAATCGAGCTCTCTTGGTTAAACAGAGGTGGAGATTATTGCAAGAAGATGATTCTTTACTGGCTAGGGTACTAAAGGTAAGATACTATCCTAGAGGAAATTTTAGAACAGCAAAAATGAAATATCGACCGAGCTTTACGTGGCAAAGCAGCATTTTGGAAGGCATGAGTGTCTTAGAAGAGGGACTGATATTGGTAATTGGCAATGGGGAGGAAATGACAATCCAAAATGAACCATGGATATGAGATGGAGGTAATCCTTATGTGAATATGCAGGTTGATGATCCAGATGAGGAGCTAAGAGTTTGTGAGATTCTATTGCCAGACAAGAGTGGCTGGGATCTTCATAAGCTTCAGGAACTATTTTCAGAAGCTGATGTGAATCGTATATGTTCCATGCCAGTTGGTGGTTGTCAATAAAGGGATTCTCTTGCATGGAGATTCTCAAAGAATGGAGTTTATTCAGTTCGTTCAGCTTATAACGAGATTCTGAAACTGTCACTGCTGAATATGGATAACAGAGTCGAACATACTAAGTGGGGTAAGATCTGGAGCTTAAACACAATGCCTAAGATTACTATATTTGTTTGGCGTGTTATACATAATATCTTGCCAACTGCCATTAATCTTATAAGTCGTTTTGTTGATATCAACCCAATATGTATGAGATGTGGCTCTGAGATTGAAACTATAGATCATGCCTTGCGAGATTGTAGTTGGATTCACAATTTCTGGATGAACTCACATTTTGCCAAATACTTGACAGAGGAACCGATACAAGATTGGGTTGAGTCTTTGTTGAGAATCTTGAATGAAGAGGAAAGAAGTTTATTTGCTACCTTTCTATGGTTTATTTGGTGGGGATGGAAAGAGTATGTCTTTAGGGGAAAAGGTTTCTCACTTGATGAATTACAATAAAAAGGTGTAGCCCATCGCCAGCAATACTTGGAAGCTTTAAAGTTGAATGGAAACACAACAGGAGTTTTCGACAAGGATATTGGGTGGAGACCTCCTGTTGGCACAAGGTTGAAGTTGAATATTAATACATCTGTCAGAAGTAGGGGTGTCAATTTTACCCGCGGGTTCGGGTACCCGGCGAGTAATACCCAATCGGGTAAGGGTAGGGTAGAGTATAATCGGGTATCAGGTAGGGTACTACTCATATTAGTTTAAAATATTAAGGGTAGGGGTAGACATGCGCGGCGGTTCGGAACCTCCGGTTCCAGTTTCAAATCGCCGGTTTCGCTTTGAGAAAATATAGAACCGAAACCGAACCCGAACCGAGGGTAAGCCGGTTTCGATTCCGGTTTGGAACCGCCAGTTCTGGTTTGAACCGCCGGTTCCAATTTTCTCTTTTTTTAAAAAAAAAATTTGCCTTGAAACGTAAAAAAAAAAGAAAAAAATTGAAAAAATCGCCGGTTCGGAATCGAAACCGCCGGTTTCGATTTTACAAAATTAGAAATCGGAACCGAACCGGAATATATCTAGTTTCGGTTCCATTTAGGGCTGTTCCGGAACCGCCGGTTCCAGTTCTGGTTGGAACCCTCGGTTCCCAGTTCGGAACCGCCGGTTACGTTTAAAATGTGCATGTCTAGGTAGGGGTAGGGTATGATTTTTATAAAATATCTGTCTACCCTACCCGATTACCTTACCCGTTTACCCGTATACTTATATATATATCTTTATATTTATCAATATTTCTTTATATTTCTTTATACTTATTATAATGATAGTTATTAAAATATGTCCTTTAATATTTATATATGTTTTTTTTTAGGATGAATCTGTTGCCAATTAAATTTGAGATTATGGAACTATGAAGATCTTTGTTACATTTGAAGTTATCAAATCTGTGTAAACTTGAAGCCATACAATAGTTGAAGTTGATTTTATAAACATTGTTTGATTAGTTTGATGAGTTTTTATTGTGCTACTTGGGTTTTTTAATGCTATTAGTATAACTTGAAGCCTTATTTTGTAGTTTGATTCATGATTATTGTGTGGTTGAGAGTGATGATTTATTTATATGTTGGACATTTGTATTTATTTGAGGCGAATAAGATAAAGAGAAGTATCGGCATCATAGGGATAAATGAGAATAGTGAAGACAACTAGGGTGACCATTTTAAAATATGTGGATATCCGTTTACCCACGGATTATTCATTATATGATGGATAATACTCGTACCCTACCCGATGATATATTTGAGGGTAATAGGGTAGGGTACGGGTGAAGGAAATAGATATAGGGTAGGGTATGGATTTGGCGTACCCGTATCATACCCTACCCGTTTACACCCCTAGTCAGAAGGGGGTGTGGTGCGGCGATTGCAGGGGTGGCGAGGAACTATAATGGAGAAGTTCTTTTGTGTTTTGTTGAACGATGTTCTGGTATTTATGAGGTGGATGTAGCAGAAGCCTTGGCTTTGGAAAGAGGCCTTGACATTGCTATGGAACGTGGATATGATGAGATCATTATGGAGTCAGACTCTCAAATTGTTGTCAATTCCCTTCTAAATCATACTCCAAACTTTACCTATCTTGGTAAGATATTACGAAATATCTAAAGAAAAGCTTCACAGATGAGGAAAGTTTCCTACAATTAGACAAGACGAAAAACCAATATGGTTGCTCATACTCTAACAAGTTATGCTTTTACTTGTGTTTCTCATATCTTTTTCTCTTATTGTTCCTGATGTTGCTATGAACTATGTTGAAGCTGATATTCAAGCTATCTAATATAGTTTTTGTTTTAAAAAAAAAAGAACAAAATAATAACATAAGAACTTGCATGATTGCCCCCATTACTCTCACTTTACTATACTTATATTTATGATAGAAGGATTTTTTTCTATTTAACATAGTGTTTCTATTCAAGATTATTTATAAATTTTATTATTATTATATAGTATAACATGCAATAACTCTGAACACTACTCCTATTTATTATATTTTAAAAGAGAAAGCAGATTTTTCACTACCCAATATGATATTTTTATTTGACATAAAAAAATGTCTGTTTTTTTTATCTCTATTAATAATTCTTAATTAATAGTACAATTATGTGTTTTTAGTCGTTAATTTTTTTTCATTTTGTTATTTCAAGTTTCAATTTTCAACTATGAGGCAAGACGTGTTTTTTGTAGAACAAGAGTGAGTTTCTCCTTACTTTCTCTCTGTGCAAAAGAGACAAAAATAAAGAAGCAAGATAGATAGATTCCCAAAATTGGCTGGCAATCTATTCTAGGTGATTTCGATTATCCTTCAACCGATCCCGAATTTTGTTTGAATTCATCGGATCTTTAAGTTTATCTCTTTGATTATAGTCCCCAAATCAATCGGAATCCCCAATTGACACAAAATGCTTTCAATTTGTCAAACGCCCATCGCCGCCTTCGTCCTATCTCTTTTATTTCTCGCCGCCGCCGCCGCCGCCGCCGCCGCTCCCACGGCGTACGAAGTAATCCAATTCTACGATTTTCCGGAGGGAATCCTCCCGATCGGCGTAACCCACTATGATCTCGACCCTTCGACCGGGAGATTCAACACCTATCTGAACGGCTCCTGTAGTTTCTCGTTGGAAGGATCGTATCAGCTGAAGTACAAGTCCAGAATCAGTGGGTACATCTACAAAGATAAGTTGACTGATTTAACTGGGGTAAGTGTCAAAGTGTTGTTTCTTTGGTTGAACATTGTGGAGGTGAGGAGAAAGGGTGACAATCTTGAATTTTCTGTGGGAATTGCATCTGCGCAATTCTCGATAGATAATTTCTACATTTGTCCTCAATGTGGATGTGGATTGAATTGCAATCATTTGGAGCAGGATTTGAAAAGAGAGAACCTTAGGAGTAGTCTTTTACTTTCTTCGTGAAATTTCTCTTTTTTACTCTACGTGAATGATTTATTTCTTGTTAAGTTTTCTTTTATTGGACTTTTGGTGTCTTCATTTCATGGCCTTATGAACAAATTTCTCAGATACGTGTGGATAAGAATTCTTCAATTGGTAATGTATTACTATTTGGTTCACATTGAAATTTTTTTCTTATATGAGATTATTGCATATGTTACAATGGTGATAGATTATACATTTTTACTGACTGATTGTTGAGTTCATCAACCCTATTTTAGCCTTGTGAATTTTAATCTTTGTTGTTAACATTTGAGCGTGACTAAATGCAACGATTGCTGATCGTTATAGTGATATGCTAGCTACCTATCTGTCTGTCTAAGTTACTGAATTGGGGAGTTAATCACAGATGGAATGTTGCACGAGTGCAGAAATCAAGAGGTGTGATAGATTTTGTCCCAATGTTAGGTATGTTTGAGCTGAAATTAAATCAATTATAACTGCTACAAAATTAGGATTTATGAATGCAGAAAACTTTGGGCTTTAGTGCCAAGTTTAGAAGTTATTTGATTGAGTTGGAAATTTGTTAAGTTTAACCTAGTGACTTAGATTTTAGGTGTAGTTTGAATGGATGGATTTGAAGATGCATTTGTGGTATATAAATCAAATTAATGAAATTTAAATGGATGCGACTAATATCTATAGTGGTTATGGAAACTAACGGAACGTACATAAGTTGTAGAATGCTTCCTATGTTTGTCAATTTGTTCTCGTTGACATCATCATCAGGATCTGTCATGTTTTCTTTAGTTTAGATACATCACGTTACAATGAATCTCACTTATCAGATTCCATTGTGGAGGACACCCTCTTTTTTTCTTTTTTTTTTCTGAAGAATTCACCATGATATATAGGATCCATGCATGAGATCATGAACAAAATTTTGACTACTACTTATTCTTAGTATCGACGATAGGTCTGAAAAAGTATCTAAAAATATCAAATTTAGATATTTGCACCATGTCGAAGTAAGGAACCATGCATATATGTTTGGAATAGATTCCATTTCGAGAGAGTTGAAAAGGCACTTTCTCGTTTAAAGGTTCTACACACCTGCCCTTGCTCAATGCATTTCTTTAGACATAGACTCCCCTTTCTCCTCTTTACAGAAATGTTGAAAGAGAACTTCTGTTCTAAATTACTGTATTGATTTTGTGGTTTCGGAAATTGTGTCAATACTGTTCTTGCAGAAGTTTTATAGATGAAGATGTATTGTGGAACAGTTTGATGCTCTTTCTGGTGTGGTAAAATTTTGAATTAGAATATACTTTCTCTCGTATGTTGGATCTGCAAATTGTGTGGTATACCTTTGAGCGATTAGTTTTGGTTAATTATCTCACCATCTCATTGATTCTTCTCAATTTCCCATTTATACTCTATATTGTTTTATTTTGCACTTCATAGTTTTGACTGTGTAATATATACTCCTATATATTAGTTTTACTAGAAAATATGAGATTCTAATCATTTCTGTGAGCTGCAGATCAGTGTATTTACTGTTTATCTCCTCCATTTTTTAGATTTTATTTCTTTTAAATATATTAAATAATATGGCAAAGTTGTATGGTAATAATTGTATTATTAAAAAATGGGTTCAGATATATATGAACTATGAAGGACGTGAGTTTTATTTTGATTAATTCTAAATTAAAGTCTTGCCTACTTGTCAAGTAATTTTCCTAGCATAAATGGGCAAAAATCTGATTTGGATCATTATAGAGAAATTGCAATTAATGTAACCCTAGTGTAAAGAAACAAAGCAAAGGGTAAAATAAATAAATAAATAGAAGTCAAAGACTTGTGTGAAAGAGGAAGTGATAACGTTTTATTAATGCATAACTTGAAAAAAAAAGTTAGAACAGGTGAAGCCTACAAACATGATAGTGAATTTGGAGTTTATGAAATGTCATACATAGTTTGAAACATATATGCTGAAAAGCGACATGCACCATATTATTAATGAAAGGAATAATTCAATTGTTACCTGACATCTTACAAGACTATCCATTTGCATCTACATTATTACAAATTTAATTTAATATACGTGTCGTAATTGCTAAAGGGTCAATTAACATTAATGCAGTGCCAATTATGTTTGTCTAATACTAGGTATTTTTTAATTTCAAATTTTACTAATGATAATAACTATATTAATTAAGCTGTTATATTGCAATCAAATATGTCAAAATTCATGTAACATCCCAATTTCCCACGACGAGGAAACTTCAAAATACAAAGAGACTGTTATAAATCATTGATAAAAGTACACAGAAGAATAAAGTAAACCTTAAAATAAAAAAATAAGTCATAAATAAATTACATAATAATAAAGTATACAATAATTAAACTAATAAAATAATAATATCGCACCTCCAAGTTAAATTATTTAATTATGAATGTATTGAAAATAAAAATTATAAATAAACCTTAAAATAAATGATATGGATCACAAAATTAATTAAAAATGTAGCACTGATAAATTAAATAAATTTCCTGATTTTAAATATTAGGGATAGCAACCGTTTGACTAATGACGAAAGATTATTCTAATAATCCATTTGACTAATGACGAAAGTCCCCTAAGGCATAACTCAAGTGGTAGAGGGGAGGGTGGAAAGACCTTCCAACTGAGCTTGGTTGCTCTGCAGGGTGGGGGTTCGAATCATGTCTTTGACATAGATTTGGCCCCTTGCAAGCACAAGTTAAACAGTGACATAGATTTGGCCCCTTGCAAGCACAAGTTAAACAGTGAGTTCTCCCTACTTGGCACAAGTTAAACAGTGACATAGATTTGGCCCCTTGCAAGCACAAGTTAAACAGTGAGTTCTCCCTATAAGCCACAAGCCACTTGAGGCACATCTTTCGATTTACTTTACTTCCTTCACCAATTCTCAGGGCAGTTAAACAGGAAGATTATTCTAAATTGAAGAATAAAGTGGTGGAGAGTGTCTTCTCATTAACTTCAGGGCTCAACAAAAACAATGAACCTTTCGTTCATTATTATATCTAATCTAATTCCATCTAGACTTACTTCCGTAGGATGATATTTTACTACATATTTTATTAAATCGATTAATTAAGAAGAAAATTCGTAACCCATCATTCAAATTGGTGTACATTTTAAGGGAAACCAAAAATCATTATAAGGCTTTAAGCAAGTTGTCTTCTTTAGGAATAAAATATTTAAAGGGTTCAACTTGATAAATAACAATTACTCCTAATAAATTACTCCCTCCGTCCCGTTTCAATATTTACGTTTGTTTTTTGCACGTTGATTAAAGAGTATAGTATTTTAATAGATAGTTGATGAAAAGATATAATATTTAATGTAAAGTAGGTAGGTATATTAATGTTGGATGTGGGACCATGGTGATATAATAATTGTTTTATGTGGGTCCCATATTCCAAAAAAGGAAGCGTAAACACCGAAATGGAACGTAAACATTGAAATGAGACACCCAAAATAAAAATACCCGCAACCAGTCAATCATGCTATCCACCCTTCGTAACTCCAAATCCCTGGATTCGTTACAGTCCCTCTTGTGATACTCCAACCCCCCCCCCCCCCCACGAATTGGTTATTTCTAAACGAGTCATGAAGAGCATAACGAACATACCCTATCTCCACATTGGATCAAGAACGTGTTGAGGAATCATACGCTTTACGAGTTGAAAGTCTATCATGGCGATAAACTCTTCTTACGTTTCAGAGATTCATGCACACTGCTCCCTAACCCTCTTAATACATTGACTACCCAAAATAGAAATATGTAAACATTGAAATGGGACGGAGGGAGTATGAGTTATTCTGTGGTGCACTTGATAGTTTATAGAATAAAAGTTATTAGGTAGTGGGTATTTATTGTATTTTTTTTTATTATTTTATTTTATTAAGTGGCTAAGATTAAATAAATATTTGATTTAACAAGATACTACAAATATACATGACAGTCTTAGGTATTCTAGATTATGAATAAAAATATAATTTTAGTGTGTTATAATCTGATAAACATTTTTATTTGTAGAATGAGGACGGAGAAGGGGACATTCACACAACACCCCAACACCTCAAAACAGATGATTTATACACTCCGGAGAGACTAAGGGGGCGTTTGGGAATCGAAATGAGAATAATAGTGATATTGATAAGGAATAGGAATGAGTTTGTGTTGTATAAATATATTGTTTGATCAATAGTGAAAAATAGTTATTGATTTTATTTGGTATGATCAAATTTTAAAATAATTTCTTCATAATTTTTATTATTAATTTTTATTTGTATGCAATTAGACTAATTATTAAAGAAAAAGTATTATTTTATTATTTATAATATTTTATATAATTTAAAATATGATAAACAGAGATCGAGGCATATATAGTATGATAATCAAAGTCATAGTACCCAATTTACGGAGGGCAATTTCTTGACTCTCAAGTCCAAAATAATTGGACTAAAAGAAGAATTAAAGAAGCCCATGATAAATTAATTAAGGCCCAGGTTGAAGATTTATTTTGGCCCAACAATTTAAGTTAATTGTGGGCCCAGCAATGACCCAATTTTGGGTTAATTAGATTGCTGCCTTGCTGGCAGCGTGAATGGCAGATCATCCAGAACCAAAGAGTGAGGAACAGAGGGTTGGTGACAAACAGGGGAGATGGAGGAACAGAAGTGTGTTGGAGAAGCTATTCATTTTGGAGGTCCGATTCTTCACCTTTTTGCGTGAAATATGAAGGGGGTGTTTGTGACGACATTGATATTATTTGGGATTTATTGTGTTTCCGCCGTGTCGGTATATCATTGCGGATTGTCTGTCCTAATTGGAAAGGATCCCCTCCCACAGCAGCAACATGGATAGGGTTAGAGATAAACCAAAACCCTAGCTACCTATTATTACTCCAACTTTGATCATCCAATCCAAACAACTCAAAAAATGGCCACCATTTCTTGTTACATTCGTAAACTTGCATCTCCAAGAATTTTCCAATAATTTATTGAAATCAAGGTATGGAGAGAGTATTGTTGGAGATGCAAGTTAACGAATAAAACAAGACATTTTTTACTTGGATAATCTAAGTTGTTAATTATGACTGTTATTTATTGAATTAATTCATCCTTCATTTTATATATATATATATATATATATATATATATATATATATATATATATATATATATATATATATTAGTTTTAACAGAAAATATGAGCTGCTAGTCATTTCTGTGAGCTGCAGATCAGTGTATTAACTATTTACAGTTTATCGATCTTCTCCATTTTTAAGATTTTCTCTCTTTTAAATAGCATTAAATAATATGGCAAAGTTGTATGGTAATAATTGTATTATTAAAATCAGTAAAACTCTTTGGATAGAATCTATTCGGATAGAAAAATTAAATGTGGGTTGATAATTACTATTTTAACCTCATAATTTTTTTTAACTAATAGTTAATGTTTCTCTCTCCTAATTCATATAATCAATACATTACGTTTCTCTCTCATAATTCCTTAAATCAATGAATAATTAATGTATCTTCTCATAATTATCTATATCTTTATTGATGAGTAGGATTCATTTTATTTAAAAACAAATAGTATTGTGTAAGACCGTCTCACATTAAACTATTTTAAACTTTTTAAATTATTTATCACTTTGCTACTCTTCTAAATTAAAAAATTATTCTTCAAATTGTTGTTAACCCTGATTAATCGATTACTTTTAATACATGAAAAATTAATCTTTAAAGATATGAACTATTACTTTTTTGTATAAAAATTATTATTCTTCAAAAAGTAATTTTTTTATATACTAAATAGTACTTTTAAAAAATAAGGTTTACATGTAAACCCGGCTTACATGAAACTCACCCTAAATAAATTATTTATAAAATAACATTATACTTTTCAATTAATGAGTATTATTTTTCATTATAGAAATTATCAATTTTTATCCATCTCAAATTTTTATTTTTTATTATTACTTCATCCGTCCCATTTAAAGATGGTCTTTTTTCTATTTTGGCTATACCATCCAAATAGTCCTCTTTCATTTTTTACATATATGTGAGTCACCCACACCTACTAATACAATTAAAATATGGGGCCCACATACCCACTAATACAACTATCCATTACACATTAAATAATAATATTCTTTTATCCACGTACAAAAAGTAAAAGCACCTCTTTACATGGGACGATGAATTTATGTTAATATTTATTATTATATCACTATTATATATCTCGAAAACATCAATTTTCATTTATAAAATATTTAATAAGTATCTATTCAATTAATCAAGAAAAAAAATACATTTAAGGCCTAATTAATTTATCGTTTATAATTAATTTTTCAAATTTCTAATTTTATAATAACCAAATATAACCCTTTATAATTATTTGATTAAGTTAATGTATAATATGTCTCACATAAATGGATCCGAGAAAAGGTCTCACCCACATCTTTACTTTATAATATATATATATATATATATATATATATATATATATATATATATATATATATATATATATATATATATATATTATAATATTTCACCCATATCTTTGCTTTATAATATGACAAATAAGTAAATTATAACTTACTTTATTAATTTGCTTTAGGGTAATGTAATCTTTTATAAATAATAAATTAAATTATGTAATATATTAAGTATTATATTTAAATAATATCTTTTTGAAATTAATTAATTAAAACTTATCCAATATTTTGAAGATAGGAATAAATATTTTATAGATATAAAATAGTGATATAATAATAAATGTTAATACATAGTGATAAAAAATAAAAATAAAAATAGAAAGATTATATGTAATATTAAATTAAAAAATATAACGATTTACCATGTTGCGACGCATAATATTTTTAAAAAGTTATTTTAAGCGGTATATTCACAATTAGTATATATAAGATGTATAGAAATTTGATCTAATATGTCTTCAAGCTTTTAAATAAAAAATTACACTTTACACGGTAATATTTCCATTTATATATATATATATATATATATATATATATATATATATATATATATATATATATATATATATATATATATATATATACACACGGACTGGTCAGTTTAACTCGAAATCAAACCTAGAACACACAAAAAAAATTAAGGTTGAACTGGTCAAAATCGAAAAACCAATTGAACCAGTCTAACCGGTTTCTATATACATGTTTCAATTATTTCGATTATTTCATTTTAATTTTTATTAATTTGTATGATGTTTCAATTTTTACTTTTGTATATTTTAGAACATACTTAGTATTTAAACTATAAATTAAACTATGATTTATAACATTTAATGGACGTGTTATAACTATGCATGAATACGAATTATGAACTATAAATATATTTTTTTAATTATATTTTTATTTAATTTTTTTAACTTTGTTAAATTATTTTGGTGGTTATACAAATTTTTTTTATAACGGGTGATTCTATAAAATATAACTAAAAATATATAAAATCTAATTTTTCAGTTGAACGTCCAGCTAATTAAACCCGAACTGATACATCCACCCGTTCGATCTTTTATGTGATTATGAAATACTGATACATATATATATTTACAATGAATCCAAATTAAAATTAGGGATAAAAAAAGTAAGATACAACTAAAATTCACAAACTACACATCATCGAGTGCAAAGGATAATTTACCTTTATAGTATCAATGCATTATATCGAATCAGACTAATTAAAAAATTTGGGTATAATTCAATTATTATACCAATATAAAATAAACTATAAAGTATAATTTGTATAATTGGTGCACACAAGTTTAGTTCTATTATAAATTATGTAGTACTATAAATTTTTTTTCCCTAAATAAATTGGCTCTTGTAATTAAAATTAGTCTAAAATTAAATTTATATATTGAATGTCAAAGTTGGGGTGACAAATTTTTATTTGAAATCATCATTAAACTTAAATCCATTTTTTATATGTTAATTAATCAACTATTATAGTTTAGCCATTTGAGAAATATTATTATTTAATATACTAAAATAATTGAGTGTAATCAAATTTTAATAAGTTGATTAAAATATTTTTATTAAGAAAATTAAATTAGTTTGATATAATTTAGTTACAGGTTAAGAAAGGAGTATATTTAAATATAATTTTTTATATAGCTTAATACTTTTTAACCGGAGAAAAAATTGCTAAGAAAATAAATTAAAGCAACAATTTTTAATATTAAATATATCACAGTTAATGTTGTTTTTGGAAATAATAAACAATTATTCCGTCTTAAAAGTAGTATGATCTCAATAATTACATCTTGAAAATTGTAATCATATTTAAATTTAAATAGAAGAGAAAGGGTAAATTGGTAACCTATTAAATATCTTACCCTATTTTATCCTTTAGATTACAAGAAAATCATCTTCTATTCAAATAGATTCTATCCATTTAGCATCTCCCTATTAAAATATGGGTTCAGATGTATATGAAGGACATGAGTTTTATTTGATTAATATATACATATATAAAAGCAAATCTAAACTTCCACTTTTATTTTCAATATTTTTCAATTTTACTCTATTTAGAAATAATTCAATTTTAATCTTGGCCGTCCAATTAATATTTTTTATTTCAATAATAAAATCTAATCTAATTATACTAATAATAATGGATTTTATTATTTAAATTTATTTTTTTATTCAACAACATAAATTTGGTAAATATAAAAAATATTTTTGGCATATTTAACTAATTTTTATTCAATATTAATTTAAATTGATATATCAATCAATATTCATATATTATAATTTAATTTAATATACATAGGACATATGATTTTTCTTTGATTTCAATTAATCATAAAATTTAATTATACTAATAATGGATTTTTTTTATTATCTAAAATTTTCTTTTTTTATTTAATTTAACAATATAAATTTGATAAATTTTTAATTAATATATACTTAATTTCAATTAATATAATATCAATTTTATTTTTATTAAAATCTTCTCTATAAATATTTACTTTCAATCACGGTCGTTCATTCATTAAAATCAATATATATAAATCTTTTCAGCCTAATCAAATTCTTATTTTCTCCCTTTTTTTTCTTTCTCTCTCTTATGCTTTTCTTTTTTCTTCTCTTTTATAGATTATACTTTCATATTATTCTCTATTTTGTTTTGTCTTTTATACTTTAATTTGATCCTATATATAGGTTCAATCATTCTCCGAAAAGTATCGTTATACTTTTTAATTTTTTGTTATCTTTTTTTTTCCTTTCGATTTTTGTATTTTTTTTAAATAATTCTATAAACTCTATTTTCATAATTTAATTTATTTTATCTTCTTTTATACTTTGATATTATTTTTAGGTTCAATCATTCTCATATTTGATCTTATTTGTAGGTCAATCATTCTCTTTTTGTTTTTTTCTCTAATGCTTCTTTTTTTTTCTATTTTACAGATTCTACTTTCATATTATTTATAATTTATTCTAATTTATTTTGTCTTTATACTTTTATTTTATCTTATATGTAGGTTCAATCATTCTCCTTAAAGGTATCATTATACTTTTAAATTTTTTATTATCTTATTTTTTTCTTTTCGATTTTTGTGTTTTTTTAATAACTCTATAAACTTTATTTTTATAATAATTTAATTAAATTTAATATACAATGGACATATGATTTTTCTTTGATTTCAATCAATAATAAAATTTAATTATATAAATAATGAATTTTTTTATTATTTAAATTTTACTTTTTTATTGATTTAATTTAACAATATAAATTTGATTAATTTTTAATCAATATATGCTTAATTTTAATTAATATAGTATCAATTTTATTTTTATTAAAATCTTCTCTATAAATATTTGGTTTCAATCATGATCGTTCATTCATCAAAATCATTATATATAAATCTTTTCAACTTAATCAAATTCTTACTTTTTCCTTTTTTTTTTCTCTCTCTCTAATATTTTTTTCCTTTTATTCTCTTTTACATATTCTACTTTCATATTATTTATAATCAACTCTAATTTTTTTTATATTTTTGTTTGATTTTATTTGCAGGTTTAATCATTCTCCTAAAGTATCATTATTCTTTTTATAATTTAATTTATTTTATCTTCTTTTATACGTACTTTTATTTGATATTATTTTTAGGTTCAATCATTCTCATATTTGATCTTATTCTTTTTGTTTTTTTCCTCTAATAATTATTCTCTTTCTTCTCTTTTACAAATTCTACTTTCATATTATTTATAAACTATTCTAATTTGTTTTGTCTTTTATACTTTTATTTGATCCTATATACTTGTTCAATCATTCTCCTAAAGATATCATTATACTTTTTAATTTTTTGTTATCTTATTTTTTTCCTTTCGATTTTTGTGTTTTTTTTAATAATTTAATAATTCTATACACTCTATTTTCATAATTTCATTTATTTTATCGTCTTTTATACTTTTGATGTTATTTTTAGGTTTAATTATTCTTATATTTGATCTTATTTATAGGTCCAATCATTCTTTTTTTTTTCTCTAATGCTTCTTATTTTTCTTCTCTTTTACATACTCTACTTTCATATTATTTGATTGTTTTGTCTTTTATACTTTTATTTGATCTTATATGCAGGTTCAATCATTCTCCTTAAATGTATCATTATACTTTTTAATTTTTTGTTATCTTATTTTTTTTTCTCTTCGACTTTTGTGTTTTTTTTAATAATTCTATAAACCTTAATTTTATAATAATTTAATTTATCTTATTTTATACTTTTATTTGATATTATTTTTAGGTTCAATCATTCTCATATTTGATCTTATTGGTAAGTCCAATCAGGTATCATTCTTTTTTTTTTGTCAATCTGTCTGTCTTTTTTCTCTTCAATTTTTGTGTTTCCGTTATAATAATTATATGAACCATAATTTTATATATTAATATTATATCTTTTGTTCTTTTTTTTAATCTTCTTTTTGTTTTTTTCCTCTAATGCTTCTTTTTTTTTCTCTTTTACAGATTCTACTTTCATATTATTTATAATCTAGGTTCAATCATTCTCCTTAAATTTAAAGGTTCAACCATCTATCTATACATATGTAAAAGCAAACCTAAATTTCTACTTTTGTTTTTAATTTTTTTTCGATTTTACTCTTTTTAGAAATAATTCAATCTAATTTAATTAAATTTACATGAGTAAGGCAAGAGGACAGAGATAATTATAATAAAAAAATCAAGCTGTTTAACATGAGAAAGGCAACTCAATCATACATTCCACAATTAATCCATCATTAGTATATATTTGAGTTGAGTTAGTACAGCCGAATGGTATTCTTATTAAAAAGATAAGAAAGATAACAATAATATATAATGTTATAAGCATATTTACAGAGAAGGTGAAGAAATTCTTTGTGCTGCATAGACACAAGTGATGCGCTTTAAGATATGACGAGACGTGACTACAGATTTCTATGAGAGGGCTTTATGTTGGATGATTCAGCAAACCATGGTAATATTTTTATTATTATTTAAATATTAAAAATCTAAAAGTTTGTTTTAAAAAAATCTTTTGGGGTGGGTAGGGGTAGGTTGGGTGGTAGAGTTTCCTCCACAAAAAATTAATTTTAATAAAATTTTAGATTTTAATATTTAATATAATAAAATTTTATTATTTTTATTTATCATATATAAAATTCAATTTTAAAAATATTTTTTGAATTATGAATTTGAAATCCTTTCAAAAATCCATAATTTATTCAAATAGTGAAATTCAAAGAATTTAAAATCCATTAATTTTCAAATCCATTGGATTTGAAATGACTCAATTCAAACACAATCTAAAAGTATATAATTATGATATACTTTAATTCTTTATGTGCAACGCACGGATTGGTAATATCTAATTCTAAATTAAAGGCTTGTCTATTTATCAAGTAATTTTCCAAGCATCAATGGACAAAAATCTGAACAGGGTCATTATAGAGAAATTACAATTAATGTAATAAAAAAAGAAACAAGCCTTAAGTAATTAAGAAACAAAAGCAAAGGGTACAAATGTTAGAACTTAGAACAGGTGAAGTTTACAATATCGCGTGGACTTACAGATACATATTCTAATTAATTAGTATTAAGTCATTTTAATTATATATGAAGTGGTTAAATAAAGGGAAAATAAAAACATGATAGTGAATTTGGAGTTTATGAAATGTCATACATAGTTTGAAACATATGCTGAAAAGCGACATGCACCCTATTATTAATGAAATGAATAATTCAATTGTTACCTAACATCTTACAAGACTATCCATTTGCGTCTATGTTAACACTAATTTAATACGTGTCTTAATCGCTATATATAAGAGTCAATTAACATTAATGCAGTGCCAATTATGTTTGTCTAATACTTGTATACTTTTTTAATTTCAAATTTTCTAATGATAACAATTAATAATTATATCAGTTAAGCTGTTATATTGCAATCAAATATGTACAAACACATCTAACATCCCAATTTCCCATGACAAGGAAACTTCAAATTTCAAAATACGAGACTGTGTTATAAATTGATGATAAAAGTACCCTTAAAAGAATAAAATAAACCTTAGAATATAAAAATAAGTCATAGATTACAATAATAAAGTATGTCATAATTATGCTTTCAAAAAAAATGTCATAATTAAATAATAAAATAAAATAATAATATCGCACCTCCAAGTTAAATTATTTAATTTATGAATGTATTGAAAATAAAAATTATAAATTGAGACTATAATTAAACTTTAAAATAAATGATAAATCATGGATCACAAAATTAATTAAAAAAATAATGTAGCACTGATAAATTAACGCGGTATACATAATATTTTGGGTGATTTTTTAAATATTATGTATAGCGACTGATTGACTAATGTCGAAATATTATTCATATTTGGTAAAATGAAGAATAAATGGTGGAGAGCGAGTGTCTTTTCATCAACTTCAGGGCTCAACAAAAACAATGAACCTTTCGTTCATTATTTTATCTAATTCCATCTAAACTCACTTCCGTAGGATGATATTTTACTACATATTTTATTAAATCGATTAATTAAAAAGAACATTCGTAACCCATCGTTCAAATTGGTGTATATTTTAAGGGAAACCAACAATCATTATAAGGCGCTAAGCAAGTTGTCTTCTTTAGGAATAAAATATTTAAAGGGTTCAACTTGATAAATAACCAATTTATAGTTTGAGTGAGGCTCATCGGGACATACCGTGCGCTTTTAGAATTTAGTATTATAGGTAAAGGTACATTATTTGTTCTAAAGGGTATATACTTTAATTAGTAAGGATACACAATTTTATTCTAAAGAGTATACATTTTTTATTAATATTTTTTATTTTTCTTCAGTAAATAAAGAGTATACCTTTTTATACTAAAGGGTATACAATTTAACACAAAATTCTAAAGGCGCACGAAGTGTGTCCCATGCGCCCGGGTGCACACAAGTTTTAGTTTTACATTAATTTAGAATACAACAACACTTAGGTGAAAGTATCTTATTGAGATCGATATTTTCAAAATTTTATTAAAATATTATATTTTTTTTTGTCTCACTAGACTAATTATGGAACAGTCTCAACACAAATTTTTATTTTTAAAATAATTTCACTATAGTATTTGTTATTGGACAGAATAGAATAGAATATTTTAAAAATAATTACTACTCGTTTGTGTAATTAGGTATATACCTTATATCTCTTCATCTTTAGTTATACCAAAATTTTAATCCAGTATCATTAATCTTTCTACTCATTCTTTTCTGAAGTCTAGGTGTCTGTAAAATAATAGTCTCACTTTTATTTTTGTTCCAGCATTAAAACCAGTGTCACATTTTTATTAAAAAAATAATTTTATCACAATACCTACTTTTATGATCTTCTATAATTTTAGAACTGAATTTCGTAAAATTAGGAAGTGGAGTATTAATATATTTCTCTCCTATTAATTAATCAAATATATATTATATATAAGTATAAATAACACAAAATTTTGGTGATTAAAATATTTCATTTATGGCTAAATAATTTTCAGAAAAGCCAATGTAAGCAAGTATAAAATTCTTCATACAACAAACTTAAATTGAAGCTAACGTAGTAATCAAGAAATAGTAACAGCCTAGCATTTAAATTTCCAATCAATCCGAAAATCAGTTATGGTGATTTACTTTCATATTAAAGACATGAAATAAATATACATACACATACAAATATAATAATAAGATTTATATGAACTTCGAAAAGTTGATTCAAGCTTCTTCAGAAAACGCTCAAATTAATTCCCTATTGCTTGTAACGTTTTCACTTTAATCATTATGCCCTCCGGCTCAAAGTATTTTTTTGGCACCAAAGTACACTTTATAATATTGTAATTTTTATTTAATTTTTGACCAACGGAAGAAAAAAAATCAACCAATATTAAAAACTAGATATGAGAAATAAAAAGGCAATGGTATTGAAATCTTAGATTCTTAAATATTATTGAGGCAGCAGTTTTGGGATAAAACAGAATATTAATTAAAGATATCAAATCAAAATCCCAAAAAATATTTGAAACGCAAAAATAAATATAGTTTGGTAATGCGAATCTTTATTATGTTACTTTTTCGTTCAGCACCATCTTACTGAGTAGACATGGCATACATATCGATGGAAGAAATCTAGCAAGTATTTCTGCTAAAAGAATTCTGGAATCGGATCCAGGCGGGTTTTATAAGCCCATATATATTTATTTATGTTCTGAGTTTGTTCTTGAGTAGCGCCTCCCTGAGCTCAGCCGGGTCGACATCCTTGACCTGGTTATCGGGTCTGTAGTATCCGGTATCCGGGTCGGGCACCCATACAGTCTTTGATGGCTCCTCCGCCCTCTTGTTTAGCATCATCTTCGGAGCTCCGGCTCTCGCTGCGCTGGAAACAACGCCCTGTGACTGGGAGTATCCCCTGCTTTAACAACAAAAACAGAATTCCATCAATAAAGTTAAACTTAATTTTTTGAAATTATAGAATTGAATCTCATCTCTCAAAAATCGAAATAAAAACCTTGAGATCTGGTTGGCGACGAAAACAGAGACATTCTTAACGTTGGAGAAAGAGCGAGCCATTTGATTGGAAAAATGGAGAAGAGCAGTAGAGAATTGAGAATGGCAGAAATTGAAGGTGTGGTGCGGCGGTTGGAGGCGTGGCCTGAACTAGGGTTGAGCTGTGATATGGGGGGAAGGGAATGATGTATGTGAATGTGAATTCCAGAAACGATGCCGTCTTATTTATAGCGCTCAAATCAGGGGTAGGGATACTTCTCTAATTTTACGACTCAAAAAGTAAATAGAAAAATCGAAAATGGATTAATGCACCATCATAATTGGGCCGGCCCCACATCTCATACCTTTTTTTTTAATTAAAAATAATCATACGTAGTATTTATATTTAAGGGACCCAATTTAAAATAATCACTATTCATTAAGTTGAATTTTTTCTAATCACCCATCTTATCATACATTTTTTCTAGCCACTTTATATTATACATTCCAAAATTACCATTTTCCTTTTAAATCAATAAATCCTTTTATTTATTCTATCCGATTGATACCCATACACGATTTTTAATACCCTTTTCTTATATGCGCAAAATATGTATTTATTAATTTTTTATCACAATTTTCTTCTTTAAAATAGATATAGTCCATTACGATCATATCAGACTCATCATGCTTTCGTACATTAATTAAGCAATCATTAATCTCGTAATTAACCTACTCGAAACAGTAACCGTACCTTTTTCGACCGTCAATCCACCGGGTATCTGGGAGAGGTTTTACAGCTGCTCCTCACAGCCAACCTCGTGCCCCACACTGTGATGGTTCAAACCCGTTCCTTCAGCGGACCTCAGCACAACCCTGGCTCGTTTCCTACACCGGGGTGTACACGATGCTGCTACTGTTTCTCGTCGGAAAGTATGGAGATCAAGGTTGCAGAAGAAGATGAAGGTTACATGCTTTGGGCAGTAGCCCAGAAATATTTATTTATTGAATGGAAATATTATTACACACTCATACTACTTAAACAAGAGGAGAAGACTCCTCTAGTTACCTATTGTAGCTGCACTCAGAACACTCATGCAAAAAAAGGAAGAAAGATACAAATGTTTATTTAGAAAGAGAAAACAGAGGGGAATGATTGATGTCTTCTGCTTCCTCAATCCTCTTATTTATAGAGGCTCTCGGACCCGAAATTCGGATTTCAAAGCCTCTCTAATCTCTATGACGTCACTGCCTACATCAATATTCTTACGTAAGCTCTTACGTCATTCCCATTGAATTCCAATTTTAGCAGCTGGTTGGTCTTTTCTTTTATTGGATGCCTTCTTGTGGGCCACCCTTGTCGGTCACATGTCTCTTACCCCTTCGGAAAGGTCACATGGCTCTTTTTTTTAAGTAATCATTTGTCCTCTTTGGTGTCTGATGATTCTCCCGCCTCCTGGGTATTCTAAAGAGATTTTACCTTCTTCTTTCCACGTGTCTCATTTGGAGGTGGATCAGCAGTTCTGATCATCCCTATACCCAGCCTTATTCCTTTTTCAAACTCTGGCTCTGTTTGGGTGGAACAGCTCGAACATACCTTGTTTGTCCACTACCCAAAATGAGCCATGTTGCAATATCTCCGATGAGTTTGTTTACTCACATGAATCTTGTTTCTCCAGAGAAGTTCTTGTTTTTCTTGGAACGCCTTCTCCGCAAACCCTGTTTTCTTTCCTATTAAAGTATTCAACAGAAAAGACCCATTTAAAGACTTGTGCTCGAACTTGAATGGGAATTTCACCTCCACCATGGCTTTGATGCATACATACAAACCCCTCGCTCTTCGCGTAGAGATCTGTTCCTCAGAAAATGTAGAAACTAAGACTAGTTCATTTCCAGAAGACTCTTTGATCTTATTTGATGGTGAAACATCTGGTCTTCTTAACTTGATGAAATGGAAGACCTCGTGGTTGTCTTTCCGGACTGGTTCTGGGGCCGCTCTGGTAAAGTACAACTCCAATACATCGCCTCTGGATAGAGTCGAGTTGTTTTTCCATACCTTGAAAACCTTTTCTCTCAGCCACTCTGGAAGTTTTGCAAGTTCTGGAAAACCCGGTGCAACAGTATAGATCGAGGCTAGTGCCCCAAAGTCATACCACTGCTTCACATCCATTGGATTTGAGCCCTCTCGCATCCAAATTCGGGGGTATTCCCCAGATATATTCACCCGGTATTTCTCCGATCGGATTCATTATCTGGTATTCAATTTCTCCCAGCTGGCCTGGTATTTCTGCCAATAAGAGAAATCAGCTAGGTTAATCCCAACCTTAGCAGTGCCTGTCATCGGCCTAAGGTTGATCTCTCCCTCTTTAAACCCAAATGTGCTGGGTTGACTCGTCGACTCTAGATGTGACTCAAGGTCTTCGATTTTTCCTTGGACCGGTTCCTCTTTTGGAGGTTCCAATCTAGGACTTGTGCTAAGGGTACTTGAATCCCTTGCTTCGGGTTTAGAGCCCTTTCTCGACTACTCTCCTTTTGACGATTGCTATTTCCATCAATAGCCCAAAGGAGTGGCTCTCGTAGTGACTCGAATAGACTTGCATTGTTGCGAAAACAATCCCGTATGCGATTAGACATTTTGGTCTGATCACTTTCTTGTATTCTTCCAGCACGCTTTGCATTGAGTGCCAGATTCTCAAATTCCCTTTGGAGCAACTCAAGGTTGTCCATCAGGTGCTTTGATCCAGTTAGGATGGAGTCTATTTCAGCTCCTTCCATCCCTCGTCAGGAAATATGCCAAAACATTATCAACAGATTTAATAATGACAATATTAAAATCATAATATTGGCATTCTGCTTGCCATCTTAAGAGTCTAGAATTTTCTGGTTTAGATTCAATTTTATTTTTTAAAAAGGTTTTGACGCTTGTATTATCAATTTTAAGGATGAATTTATTCGCGAGAAGAAATAGCGGCCATTTCTTGAATGCTTTCCGAACCGCAAAGAACTCTTTTTCATTGATATGCCACATTTTCGCTTCATTCCCCGCAAAGAGTCCACTACAGTATCTGCATGACACTTCTCCTTCTGGTGTGGACTTAGTTAGGACCGCTGCCCACCAATGGTCACTGACATCTGTGTAGAATACCAATTCATCATCGTCATTAGGAATGACTAACTTGGGGAGCTTCTTGCAAACCTCCTTTAGTTGTTTAACCATTGCTCGGTGTGATTCCTCCCATTTGAACTCAGTATCTTTTTTCAACAGAGGACTGAACACCTTCCTGTATTGTGCTAGATTGTTGATGAACATTCCGACAAAATTGACAACTCCTAAGAAGCTCTGGAGTTGTTTCTTGTTCTTGAGATCTTCAAGAAATTCCTGAACCTTTTCTACAGTATGTGGTTGTAGGATGATTCCAGACTCATCGATCTCGACTCCAAGAAACTCGATCTGCCTTGTTGCAATTACTGTCTTTTTTTCAGAAAGCACTAATCCCTCCTTGTGACATGCTTCTGAAAATACTTCCAGATGCGCCAAATGTTCCTTCATGTTCTTTGAGGCTATGAGGATGTCATCCACATAAACAAACATGAATGAGAAATATTCTTTGAATAGATTATCCATCTTCCTTTGGTATATTTGGGGTGCATTCGCCAAGCCCATAGGCATGACATTCCAGATATAGTGGCCTTGTGGTGTGGAGAAGGCTGTGAACTTCTTGCTTCCTACTTCTATCATAATCTGGTAGAACCCAGATTTGTAATCAAATTTTGAGAATACCTTGGCATTCTTGATACAGTTGACCAAGTGTTCCCTACTTGGTATGTAGCATCCATCGAACTCCAAGATGTTGTTGATCCCTTTGTAGTTGATCACAAGTCTCGACTTTCCCCGCTTGACTTCTCCATGATTTCGAACTAAAAATCCTGGACTACTATATGGGGATACTCCTGGTGATATCAACTTAAGATCCAGATGTTCCTTAAGTATTAGCTGCATATCCTTCTCTTGGTTCATCAGAATAGGCTTGTATCTCACGAACTCATGCTCTTTTCCTTCTTTCACTTTGAGTGAGGCTTTGAGCTCGTTTTAGTCCCATAGGCTAGAAGATCCTCATTGAAGTCCCTCGGTATCTTCTTTTTGACGTCCTCCAAAGATGTTTGTTCTTCGATTGTAACGTCTTTCTGTAGACTATCTTCCAAGCTTGCTTTGAGAATGTGGATTGTATTTTCTTTTAGTTTCTCCATCTTCCATCCTCCTCTTGTCTCGGTTCTCATCTGAAGGACTGCTTCGCCATATTTTCTTCAATCATTCATCTTTGGATGACTAAGTTTTCCTTCATCACCATGCTTGCTGCGGAATTTGATTGGCATTTTTCTTTGAAATGCATTACGCAGTCTTGGTGCGATGATCTTATATTCACAAAGGGTTGTGAAAATAAGCCTCCTTGTTGCGTTTTCTTGGGTAAAACGCTTGAATGTCTATAGGAAATTATTTCCTAACAGAATATCTACTCTGGTATCTTGGAAATATATCGGTGGAGTTTTCACCTTGTACCATGGGGTACGATCTGCTTTTCCGATCATGATTTCCTCCTGCTTAATTCCTCTGTTAAGGATTAACACCCTTTGAGAGAAATATTTTCCTAGTACCGTTAGCAATTCTTCACCTGAGTCTTTCGGAAAGACTTATTCTTTTGTTGTGCAGATGTCGGCTCTAGAATTAATGTACGCTACAAAATATTCTGCGTGATGTTTCTTATATATCATCCCGACGGTGATATATATTGAGAATGGACTTGTGGCCATGAGTGGATCAGAGATTATAAACCGAACCTCTACTTAGTGCACCTTGTATCTTTTCAATTTGACCGTGAATTCCATTCCATCCTGTAATCGTTCCCAAGGTTTGTGATCCTTGAGAAATTCTAATCCCAGCACTAGTTGTTCTGGGAATCTTCCTGCTACTCCTTCAATCACCAGCTCAAGTTCTCCGAGTTTGAGCTGTCCTTGATATCTCCCAGTTGTTGGCTGTTGAAGATAATATAAGACATCACAAGGAATAAAGTTTTCCCTTTTAGTAATGTCGAATATCACTTCGACTCATCTCCATCCATCTAGGCATTTTAGTTCACCCTTTGTTGTGAACTTCTCCGGTTCATGGATTACCTCCACGATTGGTTTCTTTCTCCATTTCTCGCTGATCATCCTGTCTTCTTGGAAAGAAATCCTTCTTTGCTCGAATCTGAGGCTATTTTGTCTACTCCAGATCGGCTTATCCTTGATCCGTAAATCCATATCGTGAATCGACGGTAACTCCATGATCTCTGACCTGGTTGCACATGCAACCCTTTCAAACACTTCAGGTATCTCGATATACTCCTTCATTTGGAATAAATCCGAATGATGGGTGTTGGATAGAGCATATGAGATACTATAGGTGATAGAGTAGAGTCGGTTCTCTTCTTTCATCAGGTCTTTATTCTTGAAATCTTGATGAAGGGTGAGTGCTTTACTAAAATCTCTATTGGCCAGATTATAGGCAATCCTCGGATAGATGTAGGATGCCACCTTGCCTGCATACAAGTTCCCTGAGATTCCTACCAGGGATGCTTCTCTTGGATCCTTGATACTCTTATCAAAGATGGCAATATCGATTGGCGTATCGATTCTGTCTTTGATTGTAGCTTTGATGAGGATCCGAATAGCTCCGATATGGACCTAAGACATGGTCTTAGATACCTCTTTTGGGAGCTTGCTGAGTTCTCTCTTGATCTCCTCATAAGGAACCAGCTGCATTTCCATCATATTTCCGGTGAGTTCCATAGGGATGACAATTTCCCCTTCGGTTACCTTATATATGATGTGTTTTCTTTTCTTGAAGCTTGGAAAAAATTTCTCCAGCTTTCCTATAGTGAATCCATCGTATAGGTTAAGCCTTGGATTCTCCTTCATGATTTTCATAAGAGTCTTATGAGAGATGGATGTCTGGAAAAAGAATCCCGACATATCCTCTTGCATTTTCCATCTGAAGTTTTCTTCTTCACTCCGACTCATCTTCGGAAGACTCGTCTTGGTTGAAGAATTCTTCTTTGTAGATACTTTCGTCTGAGGGTATATCTTCAAATTGATATACCTGAACCAGATCTTGAAAGTATACAGCTTCCTCCATTTTTGGAGTTGTTTCAAACTGTCGTATCCCCCGCTTCTGGTTTTCTGGGCAATCTGGTGAGATATGCCCTCTCGCTCCACGTGTAGCAGTTACAATCCTTGAATCTTTCATTGGCTCGTGTAGCTTCTCTTCGGAACGTCTTTCTTGTGGGAGTTTTTCCTGTACTCCTCTGGTTTGACCCTAAGGATGAGGCTTGACTTTTTGAACTCCATCTTGATGGTCCGGTCCTTTGCCCCGATTTATAGCTCCGGGCCTTGTGCTTGGACCAAAAGGATCTTGGTCTTCTGGACCTCCATCCTCCGCTTCTTTGTGTGTAAGGATGATTTCTCTTCATCCTTTTCTGCTTTCTTGGGCTTCTTCCAATAATAGTTGGAAGATCATTATTCTCGCAACATAAGGGTATTGTCTTGTTGATTCCCCTTAGTCTCTTATAGTTCTTGTGTAGTGATGCTTGATGAGACCACTCTGCAATCTTGACTTTGAGGAAAGACATCCTTCTTGCTATTGAGTCCAGCTCGCATGGTTCATACTCTCTGATTAACATTTCCCTCCATGGGCTTGAAATCTTGGCAAAGAATAGGTGGAAAACTTCCTCCTCTTTGATCTTCGATTTCCATCTATACTCTGTGAAGAGTTTGATGTACCGTCTATGTGACAGATGTCAAGTAGCTCCAAGTTGTATAGGACATTCCTATACTTCTTCTTCTTTTCTTCTTCCATTCCCTCGAAGTAGCCTACTCCGATGAAGTGGATCTTGAAGATCTTGGTCATTCGATCAACAATATTGCCTAGATCTTCACCTTCCATGACTTCTTTCTTAACTTTTTCTGAGAGTATCTCCCAGGAGCATTTTACTGATCCTTCCAGACTCATAGTTAGGAATCTTATGAAGCCTTCTTTATCCATCTCCAGCGCGCCTCCTGCAATCTTCATTGCATTGCAAATATGTATAGGCCGAATAGGCAACTATTTGGGCCGAATAAAGCATATAGGCCGAATAGACAAATACGTATAGGCAAAATAGACAAATATGTATAGATCGAATAGACAAATATGTATAGGCCGAATAGGCAACTATTTGAGCCGAATAAAACATATAGGCCGAATAAAATATTAAGGATATATAAGTCATTACGATTATCAATCGGATAAAGTAAAATCATTTATTTAAAATTTGATTTAAAAATTGCTTTTAAATAAAGTTGGGGTAAAATGGTATTAAATACAAAAAGTGGCTACAAAAAATTATATATAACATAGGTGGCTACAAAAAATTATATTTAAGCCCAAATGACAACTTTTTCCCATTATCACTATATTTAATACGAGCGAATGTTTATCAGTGTAAATAATAATTATTACATAAAAAATTTCTTGAACGGTGGCATCATTTTTCTCTTTTACTATATAATAATAATGATTTAATCTTTCATCTCTAAAATTTAGTTTTAATTTTTAGGATATATAATTACAATTTCAGATTTATTATTATGCAATATTTTATCTTTGTGTACGTAGTCTGTTTTCAGATCTTATATCTTGAACTATTTTATTCAAAATCATTTTATCCTTAATTTAGTGCTAATTATTAAACTCATAATTATAATTTGACATGTGCAATTCAAATATTGCATTGCAATTTATGTCTATTTTACATCGTATAAATTTCAAGTTTATGTTTAATGTTCATTAATTCTTTTGGTATAATTGATTTTTCAAATTCTATTAAAAGAGGTTTCACTTGCAATTTCCACCCAATTCATACCCTAAATACTACAAATTTCCACACAATCCGCCTTAATTCAACTAAAAATTCATATTTTTCAACTAACAAATTCAGATTAATAAAATACACATGAATTATTGATGATCATAAATTAGGGTGGATGAAAGTATTTAGTCTTGGGAGGAATAATGTATGAGAGTAGTGAATGCTGTATTATTATATGGAGCTATATCAATAATATGATGCATGAATTGGCTGAAAGGGTGTTGACCTTTTCAATTATCAACCTAAATTTATTTCTAAATGACCATATAATAATAATTAAACATGAAGTAATATAGTAGACTTTTAGATGCCGTACTCATTCTTTCTCCAGTGGTACTTTTATAAACATACCAATTCACAATATTTAAGTATTTGAACTATTTGAATTGCTGTCCTTTTATTAGAATTCCTATGTCATTTGTTAATGTGAAGTTTGAGATGATAATTGGACTCTAGTTTTCTACTTCTTGATTCAATTATCTGATCTTGTACTGAAAAAGATTTTACTTATTTATATCATATGGTATACCATGCAGGTACATAGTTGCCCAGTTGGTAATAATGTATACATACATATAGTTTACCTTCTCATTTTTATATTATCCCTATAATCTATAAATAATTACATGATTGTGTATATCTCTTCCTCTCTGAATGATATAAGATTTCCAGACAAATTACAAGTATATCATAGCATGTAAAATATCCCATATTTTCAATTGAAATTGAAATTCAATATAGTTTTGAATTTGATTATGTTTTAGCTAATTGGAGTCATAATCAAAATATTTTAGTTGAATTAAAATTGCCTTTCCTTTAATTAATCTCTCCATATTAAATTGCATTTTTTAAAATGCTTACAAGCAAAGGAAGAATAACACGAGTGAATCATTTCATGAATATCTTTTATAATTATTCAATAAAATGAAAATTTAATATACACTTCCAAGCAATAAATATTACTACAAACGAAAATTAAAGGGTTGTTTAACGGGTCAACACTGTTATCCAATGGTGGCCGGATAGGGTCATAGAGTGACCCGGTTTTTACCGTGCACCAGTCGCTGTCATCAAGTGGACGTGATGAACTTTCTAACGACCAAGACCCGGTACCAAGCGTCGAGAATCCAACGGCTACTATTATCTTTAGCCAATCAGCGACGTTCCTAACGCCACGTGCCCCAAGGCGGCTGTGACCTTCTATACACACGCACTCAATCAACACAGCGGGGATTCGCTCCCGTGGAATATTTCTCCCTCTCCCGTTGACCTTTCTCCTAATTTCACCATCATACGTAAAAGTTAAAACTAGTATTTTATAATTAAATAAAAATATTACTAATGTTTTTAATTACCATCACATCAGCCTCGAAAAATCTTGTTCTATTTTTTGGATTGTTAGTGGAAGGGAATTTAGAATTTAATTTCTTTCTTTGTTTGTATTAGACTAGAATACAGAACATTTTAAATATGAATGAAGTGATATATACTTTGAAAATATTATTTTTAGGGTCCAAATCTTTTAATAATACCAATTGTCAATTTGAAAACGATAAGCAGGAAATATATTCCCTATGTAGAGCAATTGTCACAATAATAGATTTATAAAAACGAGTAATTTTAGTGTGTTTTAATTGAGTTTGCGTGTCATTTTTTGTAAATTTGTATATAAAGCCAAGAGTCCAACACTGGTGTAATTTAATGTGAGATATTTTTAAAATTTATTTTTCAAAAATAATTACTCCTATTATTTTTTATTAATTATATTACTATTTTTCTTTAAAATTGGAGTATTATTTTTTATTCACCGTTCTTGAAATTCTCACCATATTATCAACGATTTCACTAGGTATTTTCCTTTTACCTATATATACTTGCAGAGGTTGAGAGGGAAAATAATCTTGTGTTGGTAGGCCTAATTAATCATTTTCTCCTCAGCCACACGTATATATATTGTCTGATTTTATGTCTTACACGCATAATCCCCATGATTATGTAAACATTACAACAATTTCCCAATAAATAATTAACAAATCAAACCTTAAAATTTATAATATTTTAAGTTTTTTTTTTAATTTAAGGACTTAAAAAATTATACATATAATAATAAAAAAAATTAATAATCCATTTCACACGCATAAAGGAATTATATTATAAATTACTTAATGCTATTAATAAATATTCTTTAATAAAAATTCGTTAATAATTAATCAATAAATGGAAGTCTAAACATTGAAATTTTCATGTTTAATTAAGAGCCACAAACTTTTATCTTTAAAAATCGCAATTTGGAAGATCTACAAGCGTTTTAGATTGCGGATGTAGACTAGTACTTGAAATTTCTTATGGCCAATTCAAATTGTGGCCCCTACCTTTTCACATGCCTTAGTTTATGTGCATTCTTTGATCTAAATTTGTTAATGAAAACTTAAATGTAGTCCTTTTTTAGCTTTAGTACAGCGTAATTATTAATCTTTAATATGTTAATAGAGAGTTTTAATTTGATGTAGAATTATTCTTAATTTTTTTAATTATTTAATTAAATTTTAATGTAAATACAGCGTAATTTTTTTAATGTATTTATCTACATTTAATGTATATATATATGTATTATAAAATTTAAATATAAATATTATCAAATTAAAATTTTTAATTATAATCAAATCTTATTAAACATTAAACAATATTCAATTCCTACGCCACGAATTGGTGTTCCTTCACCATTTTTGTACTGCATAATTATACAAATGGCTTGATATGACTTTAGTGAACCATTCATCCAGTTTTTAATATTTTTTTTAGAAATTCATTATATACAGTTAATTGTGTGAACCAAACCCGCAATAAAAAAATAAAAATATTAATGCAAAATAAAAGTATGGACATTTATTCAATCATTTTATTCGTAGAGTACTTGAATAATTTATGATAGCCAGAGAGTTTGTTACTCCCTTTGAATATATTTGAAAAATCATTTTTACCGAAAAAAATAATAATAATTCAAAGTCACATGGAAACGTCTTTGCATGGAGCTAGTGGTAAGTGGTTGGGCATATAATGAGGCAGAAGAGATTTGATGATGTATAGTGGCAGTGTGGATAAGGAAGCAGTCTGACATACATGTCTCCTTATTTCAAGCTTGGATATTGATTTTGCCCCTTGGATACCCGAACATAGTATTTCTTCAAAACGAAAGCCGTACATAGATAAAAGACTCCCAATAACAACCACTCTATCGGGGAAAAGTCGGGTGAAGCGGCACGATGCTGATGAGAATCACCACTTGAAATTATAGGATTCGTATTGAAACTCAGCCACCCCTCTCAGACCCGAAGTTACGACGATAGAAAACCGAGACTCTGACTCAGGTTAGCAAGTCACCGAGTTTGCAAACAACTTAATTTTCTTAATCCTTTCATTCTTATGTTACAACTCATACTTATAAGAATAGCATCCTAAATATTAGGGGAATATTTTGATCTTCATAACTAATTTACTACGTAAAAGAAATAATTCTGCAGAAAGTAAATATCTAAATAATATCCTAATATTTAAATATTGATAAATATAATAATAAAAATAATAATATTTAAATACTCATCATTCTCATCCCCTTCAAGAAAATCCTTGTCCTCAAGGATAAACTTGAAAATACACATCTTCAATCAATCATAATCGTTTGGTTCGTCTGGTTTATTGTCTGCTCTAATGAACCATGCTTGCTTGAATTTACTCCTAAGCACAAACTTTTCATCGCAGTTGATGCAAAACCCTTTTTTCAAACTTTTCATCGCAATTAATGCAAAACCCTTTTTCTCTCTTCTTTTGCATTTCACAAGCGAAACGAATATTCTCCATGTAAAAATTTTGAAGATCATTATCTGCTAAGGAAACGAAAACTGCAGCGTTTTCCTCGTAAACAACCGATGGGTCAGCATCAGCATTAACATAGACTATTGCATTGTCTTCTTCTACTGGGCCATCATAAACTTTATCATCTTCTTCGTCGAAAATTGGTGGACCATCATAAACTTCATCATCTTCCCCAAAAAATAGATGAGTCATCACCATAAGTAAATTCCTCATAGAAAATTGGTAACTCATTACCATAAAATTCATCGCTTTCCTGATCATAGATGGTGGCCCTTCATAGCTTCCATAAAAAAATTTTCATCTCCTGATATGAATTTGGCTGCTTCCATAAAAAAAATTTCATCTTCCTCTTCCTCCATGGATATGGATTTGGCTGCTTCCATAAAAAAATTTCATCTTCCTCTTCCTCCATGGATATGGATTTGGCTTCTTCCGCCACCGCCTTTTCCACCGATGGAATCTTCCTTTTGTCTTTCTTTGATGACTTCTTGCAATCTTTCTTCTTCTTGAGAAGCAATTTTTGTATCATGCGTTTCATCTTCCTCACAGACTGACCAAAATTTGTGAAATCTTGAGTTCCTACCATGATTACTCTCAACAATCCCAACAATCCCACGTTAACCTCTCAAGGAGAGTACCAATGATGAGAATCACCCTTTAAGGATAATTATCAAAACTCCATGATTACTCTCAACAATCCCACGATAACCTCTCAACGAGAGTACCAATAATGAGAATCACCCTTTTATATTAAAGGATAATTATCACCCTTTTATATTAAAGGATAATTATCGAAACTCCAATAATGAGAATCACCCTTTTATATTAAAGGATAATTATCACCCTTTTATATTAAAGGATAATTATCGAAACTCTAACTCAGGCCCGGAGTTAGGACGATTAAGAACCGAGACTCTGACTCAGGTCAATCGAGACTCTACTCTGACTCAGGTCAATCGAGACTCTACTCTGACTCAGGTCAGCAAGTCATCGGTTTGCAAACAACGTTGCTAAAGAATTAACTTATCTACTACTTAAAGGAAATAATTCTGCAGAAAGTAAATATCTAAATAATATCCTAATATCTAAATATTGATAAATATAGTAATAAAAATAATAATATTTAAATACTCATCAGATGCCCCCAACACTCCGACTCGATAGCTTGCCAAGGAATTAATTACGACGATTCTTTTGATGTGTACCAGTATTCCAGCTCAATAGTTTGTGGAGGGATTAATCTTGATAATTCAACTGATCAACATTGTTCCCACATTTTGATTCGACAATTAAAAGAGGAATCAATCATAATAACTCAACTGATTAATAGGGGTTAGATTATCACATCGTCACCACACTCCAGCTCGACAATTTGTGAGGGTTAATCATGTTAACTCAATTGATTAATATGGGCTAAACCAGTATCTCATTGCACAAGGAGTCTCCGACTTGATAGTTTGCGAAAGAATTAATTATGATGCCTCAAATGACCAACAGGAGCTAAACCACTACCTCGCTGCACACAAAGAACCTCCTTGTTTTGAAAGGTTACTCCCACATTACAACAATATTTACTAATAAAAACACTCTGTTAAATATTCAAAAGTAATTGATATTAAATTATTATTATTATTATTATTAGGGTAGATCTTGCGTGAGACTGTCAACGTGAGATAATTTTTTACTTTTTGAAATAGTTATCACTTTCGCTATAAAACGTTATTATTTCCGCTATAAAATATTATCACTTTTTATTTATACTATAAATTGTTCATGAAATAGCATCATCGCTTTTCATTAATTTATTATCACTTTTCTGTATAAAAGTTGTCACTTTCTGTCCGTCTCACGTGAGACGATCTCACACAAGTCTTTGCCTTATTATTATTATTATTATTAAATAGGTACTTAGAATTCAAATTGTTTATTTGAATTTTAAGTAAACTTAAAAAAAACTCTGTTAATGTTTTATATTAATAATAATTACTTGTATGACTTTGCGCTTCCGTGCTAGCAATTAATGGAGTAATTTATAATGGCAATTCACAATCATCATGGTTAAAACGTAGGGTCCACATGCTATATAGGAGTATATATTAACCGTCTTTGTTAATACGATTTTTCAAGTTGTTATTTTATTTATGTGGATTCATAATAGGTTCACACTTTTCACCTAATTAATTAATTTGTTATTAATAAATTAAACACTGTCTTTAACTATTAAATTTGTTAAATAATAGGAGTATTTTTTTTTTATTAACTAAAACTTGTGTGGTGTAAGGGGATGTTGCACTAAAATCGTATAGTGAATCCGAACGAAATATTGGATCTTATGCGTTATTTTCGTACAACGTCTTTGTGTCAATCGTTAAATGATTGACACGTAAGAGAAGATGGTGAAATCTAATTGTTGCTTCTAGAGTAAGTACTTTTTTCTATAAAAATATAATTTTCTCCTATCTTCTATGTGTCATTTATATTAAATAGTATGATACAGTATATCGTATACCAATGACATACATAATTCAAACCAATCTATTGTGATACTAGAGATGCTCTAAATTGAAAGGGGACCTCAATTTATGGAAATTACAAACAACTATCAATCTGTGCTCTTAGTTATTTCAAATTTGGGATTATTACTTATAGGTACGTGTGTATATAACATAATTATTAATAAATACATTGATCTAAACGTTCATTTCTTTTTCCAGCTTTACCCTTATTTATACTGCTGAATATTTCAACGTTTTCAATTTACACTAATTTTATTAAACACTTGTGTACACTAAATTAAATAAAAACAATGGGTGAGAGATTTAAGAATAATTATAACAACCATATTTCAATTTAATTAATCACGTATTTTTTATTTCTTTCTCAAAGATGCACACTAATGTACATTCATAGGGTTCTTCAATTTAATTGCGTATTTTCAGTTTCTCTCTAAGAATGCACACTAATGTACTTAACAATAGTTTCAATCGTATATTTTTCATTTCTCTCTCAAAGATGAATACCGATGTGCATTCGTAGGGTTTTTCAGTTTAATCATGTATTTTTTGTTTATCTCTCAAGAATGCACACTAATGTATATGAGTTTCTCAATAGAATGTACATTCATGTAAATAATATATTTTTGTTTCCATCTTAACAATGCACACTAATGTACGGATAGATATAGGTATTATGGAAAAACAAAATAAAATTTTGTATTTATCGTTAATTTTTTGAAGCGACTATATTGCTTAATAATTTTTAAATACGTTTTGTACTAACATGTGAAAATTAATTCAAATTATGTCACTTTGGATTCAACTCACCAATTTCTTTCTAATCGCATCTCACTCAATAAAGGGTGATGATATCCACTTCCACTAGCTTTTATGATGTGAAAATAATAGTTAAAAATGAAATATATTTATATATGACAAGAAAAGGTAATGGAAAATGACCAAAAATGTACATGCATTAGCATCAGAATATTCTAACAACTTCTTCATACTTAATTTAGAAAATGAAAATAAATGATTAGAGAATATTTAGTCAGTTTCATGTAATCGTTACGCAAAAATCGCTCACGAACTTATATGACGAGCTTCAACTAAATAAATAAATAGTTTAAACGAATAAGTAAATGAAAAGGCGTAACATGCGAATTTGGCTTTATTTGACAACAAAGAGACATTATTCTTTCATTTCTAGAATGTGTTTGGTCATGTTATAATGCCCCTTTATTGCGTCGCACACTAAATTGCAACAACTGAAATGAAGATAAAGTAACTAATCAAGATGCTTTGAATATTAAAATAATTTATCTTTTAATATATATAATATTTAAAATAATTGTTAATAATTCATTGATATAAGTACCATAAACCTATCTATCTATATATATAAAAGTAGAATAAATTTAATCATGCCCATCTATTTTTAAAACAAATCTTAGGCATCCATTAAAATATTTAAATAATTATAATTATGACATTTTCAAATTAGGAAATAAGATTTTATTTATTAAAAAAATTAATAATATTAAATAGACCAATCAAATTATATAAAAGCAGAATAAATTCAATCCTAACCATCTATTTTTAAAACAAAACTTAGTCACTCATTAAAATAATTAAATAATTATAATTATGATATTTTCAAATTAGTAAATAAGATTTTATTTATTAAAAAATTAATAATATTAAATAGATCAATCAAATTGCAGGGATGGAAAGGTCCAAGCCCACATAATTAGATCAAAATATGGGGCTTCCTCACCCTTCACCTATATAAGGAGCCCTCTTCCATTCATTTCAAACACACCGAGAACGATTCTCTAAGAAGATCAAAGACTTCAGAATTGTCTGAATAGTTCTTCGAATTCTTTAACGAGAATTAACTCAAGAACGGAATACATCTGGGATACAGGTTCTAAACCCCCTGGATCAAGTGTTCTACAGTCAAAATTTTGAACATCCTATAGTCTGATTTTAAACCGTCCGAATTAAGCGTTCTATAGTAAAAAATTTTGAACGGCCTATAATTTGGGATATTAAAATAATTTAATAATTATAATTATAACTTTTTCAAATTAGAAAATAAGATATTATTTAATAAAAAATTAATAATATTAAATATAAATCCAATTCTAGCCATCTATTTTTAAAAACAAATCTCAACAAAAAAAATCAAATCCTGACCATCTATTTCTCAAATCAATCTCAGTCACCCATTGAAATAATTAAATAAAATAATTATAATTATAACTTTTCAAATTAGGAAATAATTAAATAATTATAATAAATCAAATACTGACCCTGACCATCTATTTCTCAAACAAATTTCAGCCACTCAATAAAATAATTAAATTAAATAATTGTAATTATGACTTTTTCAAATTAAAAAATAATTTAGTTCAATATAGAATAAATCCAATTTTGACAATTTATTTATTAAATAAATCTGCCCCATTAAAATAATTAAAATAAATTCAATTCTGGCCATTTATTTCTCACACAAATCTCAGTCACCCAATAAATAATTATAATTGTGACCTTTTCAAATTAGAAAATAATATATTATTTATTAAAAAATTAATAATATTCCCTCAATCCTACGTATTTTTACCTACTTTTTATTTTGGGTTGTCCTATACCCATTCCATTAATAGAAAAAATGCATAATATTTTATTACATACTTTTTACAATCTCAACAACTTTAATAACTTTTTACACTTTATTCATCATTACCAACAACTTTATTTACCTTTTCTTTTTAAATCACAAATTTATCCCTACTTTTTCTTACATAATATATAAAAAAAATAACGTCTTAATCTCCGTACCCGTACAAATGGGTAAAAATACTCGAGACGGAGGTAGTATTAAATATAAATCAAATCATAACCATCTATTTTTCAAACAAATCTCAACAATCTATTAAAATAATTAAATAATAGTAATTATAACTTTTTCAAATTAGGAAATAATTTATTGTTCCCAAATGGTTTAGGGTTTAAGGGTTTATTTTAAACAAATCTAAGTCACCCATTAAAATAATTAAATTATTAATATTATGACTTTTTCAAATTAGGAAATAAGATTATTTATTAAAAAATTAATAATATTAAATATAAATTCAATCCTAACAATCTATTTTTCAATCAAATTTCAACCACTCATTAAAATAGTTAAATAATTGTAATTATAAACTTTTCAAATTAAAAAATAATTTAAGAGTGAGGCTTGCGTGCGCCCGGGCGCACGGGAATATATTCTGTGCTCCTTTAGAATTTAGTATTATGGGTAAGAGTACATTGCTTTGGTCTAAAGGGTATACACTTTAATTAATAAAGGTACACCATTTTGTTCTAAAGGATATACATTTTATTAATATTTTTTTATTTTTCTTCAGAAAATAAAGGGTACACATATTTATACTAAAGGGTATACAATTTAACACAAAATTTTAAAGGCGCACGGAATGTGTTCCGTGCGCCCGGGCACACACAAGTTTTTGTCATGGTACACATCTTTATACTAAAGGGTACACAATTCAACACAAAATTCTAAAGGCACACGGAATGTGCTCCCGTGCGTCTGGGCGCACACAAGTTTTTGCCATAATTCAATGTTTCCAAAGGGTCTAGGGTTTAGACATTTCCAAATCAGGAAATAATTTCACCAATTAAAATAATTAAATAATTACAATTATAACTTTTTTAAATTAGAAAATAAGATATTAATTATTAAAAAATTAATAATATTAATCCAATCCTGACCATCTATTTTTTAAACAAATTTCAACCACCTATTGAAATAATTGAATAATTATAATTATGACTTTTTCGAATTAGAAAATAAGATATTGTTTATTAAAAAATTAATAATATTAATCCGACCAAGTCATCCATTAAAATAATTATTTAATTTAATGTTTTCAAATGGTTTAGGGTTTAGTTCTTAAATAAAATAATTATAATTACGACTTTTTAAAATTAGGAAATAAGATATTATGTATTAAAAAACTAATAATATTAATTCTGACCAAACCATCCATTAAAATAATTATTTAATTTAATGTTTTCAAAGGGTTTAAGGTTTAGGATTTTAGGGTTGATTTTAGGGGTTTAGGGTTTAGGCTTTTAGGGTTTTATGATTTGTGGCATAATATTTTTATATGATCAAATTCTGACCATCGATTTATTTAACAAATCTCAGTCACTCAGAATAAATCCAATGATGGTCATCTATTTCTCAAACAAATCTCAGACACCATTAAAATAATAAAATAATTATAATTATGACTTTTTCAAATTAGGAAATAAGATATTATTTATTAAAAAATTAATAATAAATTAGAAAATAAGATATTATTTATTAAAAAAATTAATAATATTAATCCAATCCTTACCATCTATTTCTTAAACAAATCTCAGCCACCCACAATGTTTATCCACAAAAAAAATGGTATGCATTTTTTAAGTTGAACTCAATTATATACTCCATCCGTCCCACACTAAGGGTAGTTTTTGTTTTTGGCACGTAGATTAAGGGCTATTATTATTTAATCTGTAGTGGGTAGTTGTATTAGTGGGAGTGTGAGTCCCATATTTTAATTGTATTAGTGGGTATGTGGGTCCCATGTGTGTAAAAAAAAGTGAACTCTTTGGGTGGGACGACCAAAATGGAAAAAATAAACTCTTTGGATGGGATGGAGGGAGTATTAATTTTTCAAAACAACTTATTCTGCAATAAACATCGAATATCTACATGTTTCAGATGGAACATTATTTTATTTATATTGTAACCAATATTGCGTTCGAAAGAGTTCGTCAATTCACTAAGATGTGTAAACAATAAATGGTTTTGAATTGTGTAAATTAGTAATATAGAATCTGATCCTATAATTTATAAAAATGAAAATTTTATTATTGCATTTTAATATTATGAGATAATTAAAAAAAATAAATAAAGAAATAATACGACAACAAGATTCAAACCACACCAAAACCGGATGAGAGAAGTTTAAACAAATCTCAACCACCCATTAAAATAATTAAATAATTATAATTATAACCTTTTCAAATTAAGAAATAAGATAATTAAATAATTATAATTATGACTTTTTCAAATTAAGAATCAAAATATTATTTATTAAAAAATTAATAATATTAAATATAAATCCAATCCTAGCCATAAAAGGGTTTATGGTTTAGGATTTAGGGGTTTATGGTTTTAGGGTTTAGGGCTTTAGGGTTTATGGCATAATGTTTTTAGAGGGTAAAATCCTGACTATATATTTTTAAAACAAATCTCAGCAACTCATTAAAATTATTAAATAATTATAATTATGAATAATCTCACTTCATATTCAAATAAATATTATTCAGTTCAAACATCATAAAATTAAGTGAATTGTTGTTGCCCTAAAAATAACACATCCCGTGCAACGCACGGGTGCCCATAATCCTTAATTTATTATAATTAATCATCTCCACTTGTAAGACTAATTTCACTCACTTTAATTATTATTTAATTGATGATTAATTGTACATACAATTCCAAGTGTTTTTTTCTTGAGTTATTAATTGTGTGAGGATGGTAGGAAGTCATACAACTGTAAGCAATTAAAATTTACGGTCAAATTAAATGGCAACACGTGGATTTTCTTGATTAAACATCAATTATTAATTTATTTTGGAATTTAAATAAATAAATTCCTAAAAATAGATTAATAAATAATTGATAATTAATTTAAGCCCAACAAATTAAATTGTGGCTTAAATTAAATGAGGTCTGACCCAAGTCAAGCAAGTCCAAGTCAAATGAGGTCTGACTTAAGTCAAACAAGCCCATACAGATTAAATGAGGCCTGACCCAAGTCAAGCAAACTCAAGTCAAATGAAGTCTGACTGAAGTCAAGCAAGCCCATATAAATTAAATTAGGCCCAAATAAAATAGGCTTGATTACAGCCCAAACAAGTGGAGGCACAAGCCCGCAGGATATGACCCAATTAGAGTGGACCAATCAGAATGCAAGACATTAATGAGGAAGTCTTCACCTCTCACCTATAAAAAAGGGGTCTCCTCCCTTCATTCAAAACACACTGAAGCATCTGAAGACATAGACACTCTGAAGAGATTGAAACACGAGCGACGCTCCTCAAGATCTTCAAGGCAAAGAACGATATACGACCCGGGATTAAGGTGCTAAGCCCCCCAGATCGAGTGTTTCTCATATCAAGCACGTTGAGTTCTTCAGTGTTCTTCGAGCCAAGAACAGTATACGACCCGAGATAAAGGTCTAAGCCCCCAGATCGAGTGTTTTCACATCAAGCACGTTTAATCCAAACAAAGGCTCGACGCCTCTGGATAAACGTTACAAAGTCCCAAACTCGAGTCCGGACAAGCTTCAACTGAAGATCCAACTCAACACACACAGTCAGCGCGATCAACAAAGTCAGCGCACACACAAGTCAAGTCAAAGTCAAAGTCCAAATTGGTTCGAGAGAAGAATCAGATGATAGATTGAGATTATTTTCTAAATTACCAAGTTCAATCCTTTTGGATTATTATAAATTATTTTTGTATTTATTTTATTATAAATACAAAATTTGTTGTTATAACGACGAATCTATACAATTTCGAAAGTACTACTATATCTGATGTTCGGAAAGCCAAAGGGAAGGGTGCAGATGGATCCTGGCTCTGGTGCACCACCGATGATAATGTGTATGATGTTGTGAAGTCGATGACTCAGCACAATGTTGGAGCTCTGGTTGTTGTTAAACCGGGGGAGCAGAGCTCAATTGCTGAAATTAATAATTATAATTTTTTCAAAATAGGAAATAATTTAGTCCAATCTAGAATAAATCAAATCTTAACCATCTATTTCTTAAACAAATCTCTGTCACCTCTCAGCTACCCATTAAAATAATTATAATAATTCAATCATGATCATCTATTTCTCAAACAAATCATATAATTCAAATAAATATTATTCGGTCAAAAATCATAAAATTAAGCGAAGTTGTTGCCCTAAAACTAACACATACCGTGCAATGCACGGGTTAACTACTAGTATTATTAAATATAGTTTTTTTTTTAAGTTTATTAAATAATATTTTAAATGATGGAATTAAAAAATGAAATTTCATTGGGCTTCCAGACCAGAGGCTAGTGGGCCTAATCCACAATTATAAATCCGTTTTAAAACTGGGCTCGTCCAATTAGGGCTACAAGATTGAATTTTAAAAAATAATTAATTAATTAAAAGCCCAATAAATGTAACCCAAATGTTAAACCCAAAGCCCGAAAATCTAAAATCAGCGCTGCTTGCTTCAAATCCCAGTTCGACGCATTCCGCTGCGGCTGAGTGAAACTCGATAGCCGGAAAATTTGCGAAGCTGTATCTATGGAGGAGGCAACAACTACTGGCGGCGCAGAGGTTACTACGAACATGACCATTTATATAAATAATATTAACGAGAAAATCAAGCTTGAAGGTATATTTCTAGCAACTGCGGGATTTCTTTAAGTGAGCTATTTTCAGTTCATCTTCGGCTTTGGTTGATTCTCAATCTTCTGTTTTTAGAATTGAAGAAATCTCTTCACGCGGTGTTTTCACAATTCGGGAAAATACTGGAGGTTTTGGCGTTCAAAACCCTAAAGCACAAGGGCCAAGCTTGGGTTGTATTTGAGGAGGTTTCTTCAGCTACCAATGCGCTTCGTAATTTGCAGGGATTTCCATTTTACGATAAACCTATGGTATGAATATATGTATTTTTCTATTCACTTTCTTTCCCTCGTTAATTTTTCATGTTATACTCCAAATTAACCATATAAGTATATGCATTAAGTTATCTTTGTTTGACATGTCCATGGTCTTGCAGTATGTGCTCATTTATATTATGTATCTGGTGTTGCTTTAACTCAGTACGAGTTATTCCGGATTATTATGATGTAAAATTGAGGCCCCTAATTTGTGACTTGTTTGGTAAAGTTCCAGTCTAGAGGGTGAAGTTGCAAGGTTTAGCGAACAAGAAACAGACACTGGCCTGGTGAAAACGTGTTTGTTAAAATCTTTTCACATGCTTAAATGCTGTACTTGTGTTTATTAGTGTCGTTGTGGTGGGCAGCACTGAAGTTTAATTGAACTTTTGATAGCAGGTCATAAATTTAGTTCCTCACTATGTTTTACTATCGTTAGATATTGGAGCATAGCCACTTGTGAGTTCTGTTCTCCAGGTTTCTATGCTCATGGAGTGGATATATTGACATGGGTTGAACCCATATTTCAAGAACTTATTAGAAAAAGTAACTTTGTTTCGTTTTTGAAAAGAAAAACACTATGTTATAATGGTTGGAGAAAAAGGGAGAACAGATTCTTGAAATTTATTATAAAATTTTTGGTTGATGAAAGTTATGTTATACTCGAGTTGATTTTCCGAATGGTTTTTAGAACTCTAAAAACTATGGTAGAACTCTTCATTTTGGGTTCTATTTATTACCCAATAAAAGAAGGTGGTACAAGCTCTACTGCTTTAGATTTGACTATTGATTCAATAGGTAAAACTGCTGTAATCTCTCTTATGTGTGCATATGGCGTTTCTCAGTTTTTGAGAGTTTTTTCTTTCTTATAAGTGAGGTTATGGCTTCAGTCATCATATTTATGTTCTTATTTTTTGTCTGTTAAGAGGGGTTTTGGATTGGGAGAAACAATTTACGTCAGTAGGGCCTATTGTAGCCATATCGCTGCTTTGAAATTGTATGTTACATATTTTCTTTGCCCTTGTGATTGATATGTATTGCAAATCTCTATTTTTGGATCCAAATGATCCAGTTTATGCTTATTGCAGAGGATACAATATGCGAAAACAAAATCCGATATCATAGCAAAGGCAGATGGTACTTTTGTACCCCGTGAAAAAAGAAAGAGGCATGATGAAAGAGGTAAGACATCTTTCAGAATTGTGTATGCATGTCCATGAGATGAAAACCTACCAAATTTGATACCTCTATCTAGAGTAATATAACTCGTTCTGGATATATCCATAGTGATGTCTCACCTACTACCTCCTTTGCTGCGGCAAATATTAAAATTGAGGTTGCATGGAGTAACATTTTGTACTAGAAATTACACAATTGAGATGATATCTGTCTGCATGAATTCTAGCTAATCAACTATGTTAATGCGAAATTGTGACTAGCTACAAGGAATGTAATTGAGGATGAATGCATGAATGCTTGCAGTGAGATTTGTCCATGCATTAACATTTCCTAATAAACTAATTTAATATTTTTATTTGTAAATACCTAGCATGAAAGAAATTGATGTCGAAATCAACTTAACTTTTGGTAGTTAAACTAGACAACTTCAAAATAATGTGTATATTGGATGAATACTCTGGTAAATAATAGCTCTAGAAATTTCAAATATTTGATAGGAAAATAAAGTGTTCCTTATCAAAGTTATAGAACTTCAAGTCCGATGACATCCAATTTTGATATGCATCGTTTCAATTAGGTGTCGATTTCTACCCCGAGCAACTATTTGTTCCAATGTTTTGGTTAAGTTTGCTCTTTTGGTATATGATATGGTGATAGAAGAACAACAGCCTGATCATATCTGCTGCACTCATTATTCTTTATACTCTTTTTTACTCTCCGCTATTCTATTGGTGTGTTTGCAATACAGGAAGAAAGAAAAAGGAGCAGCGTGATGCTAATCAAGCAGCAGGAGGTCTGAACTCCGGATATGCTGGTGGTTATGGTGGAGCCCCTCCTGTAAGTGTTTGAGGAAAAGATTTTAATTAATATTGTTCTGTTGAAATTTCATGATGCCAATTAATTTTTCTTACAGTATTAATAGGCTGCTTATATGAACTTGTTGCCCATCATTTATCTCTCATTGATGTTGTGCAGTTATCTCAAATGCCATATGGGGGTGGTAGAGCAGTGCCGGAGGCTCCGGCCCCACCAAATAACATCTTGTTCATCCAAAATCTTCCTCACCAAACAACAACTATGATGCTCCAGATGCTTTTCAGTCAGAGTCCTGGATTTAAGGAAGTTAGGATGGTGGAAGCAAAGCCTGGAATTGCTTTCGTAGAATATGAAAACGAGATGCAGTCAACTGTAGCAATGCAGGGCCTTCAGGGATTTAAGATTACCGAAGAGAATCCTATGTTGATTACCTATGCAAAGAAGTAGATGAAGTTGTTCGTTGTCGTTGTGTTTTTTATATTTGCAGAGAATTAACTGAGTTTTTTCACCCAGATTGAGCTAGGGTTCCGGTGTAAACTTAGTGTAATTACTTGGTAGAAACTACTTTATGCTTGGCTATTTTATCACAGTATCTAGTTATAAACCTTTGTATGCCTAATCTACATCTCCTGCAATTTGCACCTGCATTTTTCTCAAAACACTTATTTATACTCATTATTTTGGTATCGTTCAATAATAATATATTAACTAGTGCAGAACTCTTTCTAACCAGAAGTCTCTTATTTTTTTGTTCTAGAAATATGCTTACTATCATGCATATCTGAAGACTGAAGATGTGGCTATTGTTTTAGCTATTTGGAAACGTATCGAGAAAACTTAATTTTTATGTCAACTCTTTTATCAAAAATATACTCCATGTAAAATTATTCAATATGTTCCTAACAAGTTGTAAATAAGAATGATCAACTAACAAGTGAATATTCATAGCATTTTCAGAGACTCCCAAAAAATGAGATACTGGGTGTCCACATGCTAAGTTAAACAGTTCATTACAATCAATTTTTTTGCTCCAAAATAGAAATACAATTTGCAAAAAGAATATCAAGACAGTAAGCCTCCATCTAAATATTTCTATATTCATTCAACCTTGATCAACATATCAGGAATATTCATTCAGCAAATTTAACTTAACATTGAAACACAGCCTGTTAACACAAGGCTACACACTCATGTTATTACACTCTTTCCAACTCAATGTTGTGCTTCTCTAATTGATTTTTCAATTTGATTTTCCATCCCTGTATCATTCCCTCTTGCTTGTGGATTAGCTCCGTCTTTACTTTCAGTTCTTCTTCCATCATGGCAATCTCCTAAAGAAGACATGACACATTGCTTACAAAATTAGCATCTACAGAATTTCAAGAATCTATGCATTATATCATGCCAATCGAAATTACTCTTTGCATCACCTTCTGTAAGCTCTCTGCTTGGGTAGGTTGATCCTCTCGTTGCAAACTAATGAAATAGAGTTGAAGCTTTTTAGCTGCCTCCATGAAGTCTCTAGCATGTCTCTCAACATCAACTAATGCAATTAAAATTATGATGCCGTAAAATATGAAGCAAAAAAATTTGTTTCTTCTTATGGATTTAAATCAGAATACACTAGCAAACTTAAGAGGAACGCTTAGCAATTTAAAACGAAAAAGGAAGCAAGTGCTTAAAAAGAAAATTCTGGAAATGCCAACAAGAAATTGAAACTTTAGATTAGCTAAGATCCATCAACAATTTGTGTAGACTACAGTGGTCTTCTAAATAATGAACAAGGCCAACTCCACCAAAGGTTGAAACACAGGATCAGTAAATAGAGATTTTTTCACTGTCTCTATTGTAGATAATATATTTTCTACTTCTCAGAAATTAACTCTACATAAGAATAGAGATTAAATGACATTAATTTAGAAAATTCTTGCTTACTCTGATGAGAAGGATGAGGAGAACGGTCGATTGCTTGAAGTTCTCTTGCAGGCAAGCAAGGTAAGAGAGCAGCCTCCAAGGCCGTGACATACGAGATCATGTCTTCTTGTGCAGATTGCGGATCATGCTGAGGCTCAAACTGTTGTATTTCAGACATATGTAGCCCCTGAAACAAAGATTAGGAGTTTCAACACAAGAATTGAAGGCAACCCAAATCGCACAAGATTTTGTAACGGAAAAAAAAATTGTGAGAAGCAATTCATCAAGCATGTTATGTGCAATTGAACCCGACAGAAAAAAGAAGCTCAATTACTCTTAGTATACACTCAGCAGACGATTCCTCCTAAAAGAAATTACAAAATACAGCCGAATTCACCAAGTAACAATTAAACTTCAAAATGTAAAACTTTATAAAGTTACCTGATCGAAACACCCGGCGCAATGTAGGTTTGAGCTCAGATTTTAGGGAAACTGTGTCGCTGAATTTAAAAGCTGCGTTACCCAGCGGTATATGAAGACTATGTCAAGAGGAGTATACATCAAAAGTCCACAGCACTTCTCATCTCCAGCACAAATTATACTCCTCTTTTAATTAAAGAAATTATTATTTTTATTTTAATTATTTTTATTTATATAGAAGTATTAAATTATTCATAAATAACTTACTAAATTTTAATCTTTTAATTAATCAGGTACTATTTACTAAAATATTATTACTTCCCATTGATTTTTACTCTTCTTCTATCCTACACAATTAATGGTTGAAGCACCGCTGAAAAAAATAAAAATAAAAATCCCATTTACCACATGAACATGCTCAAATTTTAATTTTTTTTCTTTTTAAATCTAATAATTTTTATTCTATTTTAATTCTTTATATCCAATTTAGAAATTTAACTATAAATAAAAATAAAAATCGTAGAAAAACATAATTAAATTTTAAACTGTATGACTCTCAATCCATGCTATGATGCTCCATTGCTATATTTGTTATTGATGCGGAGTAGAAGAAAGTATATATCCCAATCCAATAAATTGTAGTAATTAATTACACTTTAATCCATTTCGATGAAAATTTCTTCTAATATAATATAAACACTATATACAATTTTAATTTCAAAATTATACTCCATAACACATTTTATATTTATTAATAAAAAAATGAATAACCCTTATAAATTCAATAGAACGATAAAAAAGAAAAAAAAAAGTATTTTCTTAATTTCAGTAAAACAAATAATCTACAAAAAAAAGCTTTTAAGTTGAACATTCCTGTAATTGCAAACTCAAGGTGTAGTGATTCATGTGAGATCGGAAACTATTGTAGTGTCATCATGTAATTTACTCATCTTTTCATTCTTCTAAGGTCTAACCCAAAAAACAAAAGCATATTTACATATGAATTTAACGTTATTCTTTCAACTTAAATCAAAGTAGAATTTGAGAGAGATACATTAATGGGTGATTTCACTTGATCAATATCTATCTCTTGAAATTGAAGTTGACATGGACAAGGTAACGCATTCGAATCTGCTCCACATTGTATACTATGAATTCATTGTACAGTAGAGACCCCTGCAACAACCAAATTGTTAACCCCATAAGCAAAACCATCAACTTTATTTATTTTCACATTAGATAACATTTTTTTGTTTTTACTTTTTAACTTGGGTCCTTGCTGTTTCGGTTTCCCCAAGGGAACAACCACACCATCTTCAAGCATTTCAGCCTCAGATAAATCTGGTGCAGTCCCACCAACTCCTTTTGTGCTGTTCACATTTCACATTTTCATTCACTACTTTCTTTCCATAACCAAAATTTCCAATTCATTTCGCAGAGATATAGATTGCTACCGGCCATTTTCGTATATGTCACACCAAATGAATTAAATCTAATGCAGTAGCATTCACAAGACACAGACTGTTTAGATTCTTTGTGTGTCGTTCGCATTATTATAAGATCGTTTCTAATTTTGAGTATTCTTACAAGTTGACCAAAATCACTCCCAAATATGATGAATGACAAAGCTTTGCTAAACTTTGAAGTTGTTTTTATTGGAGTTTTATTTTCTGGCTATTATGATTTAAGAAACTTAATAAAATGCATATGCGATTAAATGTAACAGAAGTATTAAGTAGAACGTCAAACCTTAGCTTCCCAGGAGGCAACTTGTCAGCGTCATACTTGCTTGTTAGAAGCTCAGCCATGTCTCCCAAAGCTACCTACAGATTGACTCATAAATTAGCATCACAAACACCTCTCAATGGTTAATTCATCAATTACAAATATTGCTAAAATAGGCGCATAGATAATGAGATGTGCTCTTTGCATTGTCATACAGCAGGTATGACAAAGCGCAAATTACCTCACATAAAAGCAGCACGCCATCAGGGGCAACTTTACTTGAACAGCAATAATTAGCACTTTTTGAGAACATGTCAGCAAAATAAACGCCTTTCCCAAACATGTATCCCGTTACAGGTGCTTCTGGAGGAGCAATGCGCAAACCTTTTTTTTTTTTTTTTTAAAAGATGAGTCAATCCAACCATATAGTGTGAGGATAAGTTCTATACTGACATATTAATGATCAAACCACAAAACTAACCTTGGGACAAAATTCCAGTCCAGTTTGTAAGTCTGGAGCCATGCCACAGAAGCATTCTGTTTTTTGTCCCTGAAAACTGCCAATCAAAACATAAGCAGATTCATTATACTTGAATGAGAATGACGAGTAATTGAAAGAGCATAAATATATCGTCTAAAATATGTCCAAATACAAATTTCAGTAATGACTTGTTCACCTTCTGAAAACGTTCAGCTTCACCGTTTCTCGACACCTTAAATATCTGAATGATATCAACACCATAATTTGAATGCGTCTTTGCATGTGTGTTCTTTGTGTATTTATGTATCTGATACATAAATATGTTTCGTCATTTGTTCAGAATAAAAGTTGAAGCAATTCAATGTTATAAAGATTCAATTTCAATTTCAAGAGCTATACAAAGCCAAAAATCATTAGTATTTGATTTTAGAGATTACTAGTGCTGGTGAAGCATGGAATCTTAATGTATGCACACACGTTTATAAGGAATACGGAAAAGTGTCTGATTATGATTACCATGGAATATCCCTCAGAATGAGCATCGAGTGGCATGAGTTCACAATGAAGCCGTCGATAATGAGAATACAAGGGATCCTAAAAGCCAAAAGCCAGCCAAATTATTAAAACAGATAGCTCCTTAAGATAACTTTTTAGATGATAAGCAAGAAACTACACTCTACTGATTAGACCAATAGTTCATGATTAAATAAAATGAGAGGAATCGGAGAAGTTGCTCTACAGACATATGGATGATCACAATTAGTATAAGAATTAGACTGCTGCTGAAAAAAGAGTCATCAATACAGAGCAACATGGCAATACATGTGATGTACCTCTGCGTCAGTATCATCCTCAATTAACTTCATTGCAACCTCAATTTCAGCGAGTGCTTCAACCTATAAGTTATTTTTTCAAAGGTCAGAAAGAATTTTTTTGAAATGTCCAACTTCAATATGATGCAGAAACTAGAAGTCAATCTCAGTAACACAGAAAGCGCTGTACTGCATTATTTACTAGACCAACTGCCCAGTACATCAGGCCATACATGTATCTGACAAACTTATTAACAATAGATAAAATATAGAATCACCATTTGCAATTTGGCCTTCAGCTTTTGAGGGGTGTCAATGATGAAAAGTCCTGTCAAATTTAACCATAATGCCATTCAGAATTCTGATAAAATTCACATAGAGAAAAATATATTTAAGCCATTTTGCCTACATGTAAAGAAAACTAGTCAGCTGAGCAATATAGCTAAAACTAAAAGAGAAATTAATCGCTGAATAAAATTTCAAAATTATGTGAGAAGGGAGACTGCTTACTCGTCTTTTGAAACCCAAAGTCATGAGGGATAACAGTGTAAATTCCCTAAACATAAGCCAAAAATGGAGAATATTTAAGTCTTTCCAACAAAGATTGACTGCAAATAGCGGTGCTTGTGCTGATTTTTAAATAAACATGAAACTTAATTCAGAATTGATGAATGAAATGCTTACCCGCTAAGTTGCTCGAGTGTCTTGCTATCAGCTTGGCCAATCACATCAGATATCCTTTTCAGGACATCATAACCCTATATTGATCAGATGAATTCAATGGAGAATATGTTAAAAAGATGACGATTAGAACCACATATAGATTCTTATTTCTATGTTTTTAAAACAGACAAGAAAAGCAAAAAAGCTCCACAAAAGATTAGGATCATTCATGGATAAATAATTTTGCAAGCAACATGGGGACAAATTACAACCTACAAGATTGCAAAATTGGATCATAACAATATTACAATAAGAAATGTTTAAAGATCCTGCCAAGCCCAACAAATAAAAAAGTAAACATAATAATGAGGCTAACATTTACAAAACACCAACAACAAACATGATGTCCCTGTTTTATGAGTAAGCATATTAGAACAAAAGATTCTGAGCAACAGTTATCTCACCTTTAATATTGTTGATTTGCTCAATTTACCCAATGGTAATTTTTCAGCATTGTATCCTATCACAAATTAAACAATATCTTACCAACATATTTGATAACACATTATGTAACCACTAAATGCAGGCCACAAAATTTAACATTCAAACACAGTATAAGAACGCTTCACAAAAAATTTATGAGGTAACAGAACATGGATTGGTTTCTAGCTGAATATTCTTAGTGTGAATGTTTAATTATCAGACAAACAAGTACAGAGGAGACAGGTGGAATCAAGTCAGAATTAAAAAGAGGACTTGAAGGCTCATTGCCAGGTTTAAATTATTTTAAGTACAAACCTATTTCTGTCATCTGTTGCCTCATCATGCTCATATTGCAAATAAGCAAGATGAACTTTGCAATACGAGCTTCAAGCTTTGATTCTTTAGGTTTCGGTATCACTGCACGTTCCTGCTTCTGTTGAACCTAAAAATGGTCGTAAATATTTAATTTTAGGTAAGCAACTCCTGAAAACGCTTTAAGCTTATTATAATATTTTTATTTTTTGCCTAGGCGAATAATCTCATTAGTCCATTTCAATCAATAAGCTATGCTACAATGTTGATGCATAAGTCTCACATAAATTAGACAGAAAGGCCTTGAACTATCAAGGAAGTGATACTTTAAACTTTGAACTATGCCAGAAAGAAATACTTAAAGCTTTATAGATATGCTAAGACATAAAATTTGCATTAGACAACTCACTGGTGGTTCGGCGTCTGTCTCACTATAATCCATTTCCAACCAAGTATAGCTTCGTGGATGACTAACAAAGTTTTTCCTTTTGAACCAAAGGTTCTTTGTCTTCTTAGAGAATTTTTTCTCAAACTCAGCGATGGCAAAATCCTTAAGGATGTAAGGGCCAGTCAACTTATCTTGACCCCTCACTCCAACTCTTCCCCATCTGTAATAGACCATGAATTTGCCACCATCATCAGACTCTGCAATTAGAAGTTAAAAAATTATAAGCAGCGTCATTTAAAACATGTGACGTCTGATGATTATAGTTTTACATTCATATCCAACTGACTTCCAGTTACACACAAAACTAGAAGATAGGAGTTTAACGTATAGTGGTTAGTCAAAACAGAACTGCTTTCCAGTGATTTATCTGTATATAACAGAAATGGAGGTGTAACCTAGAGCTTGAATGACAAAGAATTTGTTATTATTCTCCCCGATATTTGTTTGGTTCAACATGGCATCATAAATATCATCACCCTACACAGAAAATCAAAATCAAAAGGTCAAAACCAAAATTAAATAAGAAAGTTTTCACGATACTTTCGATATTAAAGAACACGATTTGACTTACTACTTGTAGAACATGATACTAAGCCTTAATATGATCAGGTAGGCATTTGTCCAAGACAGCAGAACCTTTCTTCACAGCTGTAACAATCTTTTCCTCTTTCGTTTGCACTGTCACTGACACTTTCCAAATTATATAAGATACATGTATTCAAGGTTACATGTGTATTGATGAAACATGAGATAACTCATGACTTATTAAAATTTCAATGCACTATTATATTAGAAAACCTATTCTGTTCCATATGAGAGATTCAAGGAGTATGAATTGATTACATGCGACAGTTACAAATGACAATTGACATGTGTAACCAACTTTACTAGCTGGTGACGAAAAATGGATGCTCACAGTAAAAACTTGGAAATGGATGTAGAAATGATGTTCCAAAAGGTAAAGAAAGACATGTGACTCAATTACCTGGTCCATTGTCTCTTGAAACGTTGTCATTATTGGTGCAAAGCTGGTCCAAAAGCTCTTTCTTTGTGCCAGAAGGAGAAATTCCTCTGGTAGTGGCCTCATCTCGAAGCTGTTTTACAGTCATTTTCTGTAATTCATCTACAGCCTTGACTTTCTGTGGTGCATTGGAGTCTACATTCTTTTTGCTTTCTCCACTGCGAACGGTCAAATGAAAATATTAAGTTTCTATCAAACACAATATAAACAACATCTATTACTGTCAAATGCCAGAACACAGTTATTCCTGAAAATTCATAAAATCCTGTAACAAGGTCATAGACAATTAATATTGCCATAATGAAAATAACTATTCCACCATGTAAGAAGGCTGCATCTGCTTAGCGGAGTGCACAACAATAAAATATTGCCAAATAGATATGTGGCTATCGAAGTGTTAAATTTCTATTTCAGAAAATTTATTCCTAACTGCGGTGCTAGACTACAAATCATTCAAATTCAATAGATTTTCAGGAAATTCTACCCTGATCATTGCCGCTTTGGACGACGTCGTCTTGATCAACACAAAGCCTCTCCACAAGCTCTTGCTTAGTTCCTGAAGTTGAAATTCCTCGCTCCAATGCCTTCTCCCGAAGAGACTTCACAGTCATTTTACTAAACTCATCAATGGCCATATTTTTCCGCGGCACTTCTGAATCGGCATCGTTATCATTAGAATCCCTCAGCCTTTTGCGACCTCTGGAATCCTCCATCTTTTCACTCTCTTCTCTGATAGCAGCTTCCAGTCTCCGAACCTGCAAAAGAAAATGAACACACGCACTTCAAAATAAAATTGTAGTAGTACAAAATCAGTACAAAAGAATGAATAGCTGACGGCGATGTTACCAGAGTAGGCTTTATTCCGGCGGTGCTGCTTGGTGAGCTCGGCGCGGAGTTCGTCCACTTTGAGATCTTTTGAAGCCATTGTAGCTTGTCCGTTAGGGGGAGAATTTGAGAGAGTTAAAATGATTAGTATAATTTTTTTGGTTTTAGCAAGGGTATTTATATAACTTATAATTTTAAATATGGAATTATGAAAGAGAAGCTTACCTTGGAAGGAGCTTGTAATGAAATCTCAGTGCGAGATTATTGGCGCGTCAATTCTCGTATGAAATTTTCACTCTCTCTTTCAATTGGTAAAAATAAACGGCTGGTAATGCATTTTAGGACCAGCACGGCGTCGTTTTCTTTGGAAACTGCTTCTAAGCCATCGATTTGTTGTGCAGAACTCGTGGGCCAATTCAGGCCCAATATTATATTGGGTTTTGGGTTAGTGTATTGACTTTAGTATTGACGACTGGACCAGGTTCGCCAACATTTTGGAGTAGTTGGTTTTACTGAAATCTCAACCATTTTTTGTTTTTCTGTCTTCATACTAATTTTTCATGGATTATAAAACTATTAATTTTAAAAAGACTCTATTTTAATATTTTCTTGTTGACAATAATACTCCATAAACTTCTTCAAATTCAAAATTAGATTTTTTTAGCGAAAAAATTAGGTGTTTAGAAGGTTGAGAAAATGAAGCTAATTTAATTAATTAGCAAATTTATTTAAAGTGAAATCTTTCGAAAAAATATATAAAATCTCATGTGGTTGGGATGCTTATGGTTGCCTATTTGGATCCTATTTATGATACATTGTTAATGAAAATTGTCTCTTTGATGAAAAGGTTCAAACTTGATCAAAATGTGAACGAGATTAGCGCTATAATATGGTCTTGGCTCGTGGCAATAAGATGACAGACTGTTCATCAAAGTTTGATTAGTTGCTTAATCCTAGATCTTGCTCCAAGTGATTAAGAAGGAACAACAGTATGTAAAATTCTTGAATTATACTCCCTCCGTCCCCAAAGTATTTCACACTTTCCTTTTTCATCCGTCCCTCAAAGTATTTCACACTTTACTTTTACTAAATTTGGTAAAAAATACATTATAACAATACTCACTTTTTCCACACATCCCAATATAATACTTACTTTTTCACATCTCCCAACAACTTTACACACCTTTTTCATTAAATCAACTAAAATATATATCATCTTTCTTACTTTATACATAAAAATATAAAATTTTCTTAAACTCCGCGCACACCAATATATGAAATACTTGTTGGGACGGAAGGAGTATGGTAGAACAACTATATGTAAAATACTTGAATTTATATGGTTGGAGTATCCTTGTACTCATTATTTTGATACACAATTTTTTTGCTTTAAATAAAAAATCAAATTAATTTATCGAATTTTTAAAAAATGGTTGAAGTTAAAATGAGGTTGTCATGTGGAAAAGCCCAAATCAAAATCCTACTAAAGTCTAAAGAGATCAAATTCTGGATGTTTCTTTGAAACCATGGCCCAATACGATTTTAACCTCGGACCAAGCCCAATATCCAGCTCAATCGGTAAAAAAGAAAAAATTCGAGTTAACAAATTACAGCTGTAAATTGTGGTAATTAAACAACTGTTTACACCTAACATACTCGCATTTTCTTCATGCCCCAAGACATCAATTGATGGAGGGGAGGATGGAGAGGTCTTCCTGATTTTAGTAGTTACAGGGTGGAGGTTTGAATCATGCATTTGAAATGAATTTGGTCCTGCAAGCAAAGTTAAATAGTGAGTCCTCTCTACAAGCCAGCCACTTGAGACATATCTTGCAATTTATCTCCTCCATCAATGGGCCCTAATTGTGGGGTACACAATTTTCTTAAAAAAAAAAAGATTTTGAATTACACGGGAACTGATTGGGGCTCCCGCTGGCTTCACTTTACTCTGTTGCTTCACTCCCCCCCAAAAGATTCAACCCACTCCGGTGGTCCAGTTTCTTCTGCAAATAATTTCTCGCAACAGCCAATTTCCTGAGAATTTTGTGCAGTAATGCTACACGAATTGCTATTGGCACTCCTGGGTTACACCGGAGATCTCATAATTGACGAGAGAGAACGCGAAGAATCCCTCCGCGTTAGCTTATCTCCCGACGCGCCCCTTGCGGATGAGCCGACGTTCAAGCTCGCTCCCGATCTTTCGTTCATTGAACCCAGCGATAGGTATTTACTGTTATGCCGTAATAATTTTGTTTCCGTCAATTAATTTAATCCTTTTATATTTCTGAAATAGTTATTTATATTTTTCCGTGCCTTAATGTGGGGAAATGTAGTTTGTTGTGGATTATCATGCTTGGGTTCTTGCCATTGTATGTTTGCTCACATGTCGTGTTTGACGTGTTCGTTTTTTTCTTAATTTCGGCTAAAGCGTTGGTGGAATTTCGGTTTATGTGGTATTGAATTCTATAGGGATGTTTTATTTTTCTATTTAGAAATGGCTCTCTCATGTATTATTGTTGAATCTTCATAGATGATTGTAAGGGAAGCTATGCTTGTTTATTTTTTCTACTGGTTATAAATATCTCATGATATTTCTTTTTGTTAGTTGAGATGTCCATATGGGTTTTACTTTTATCTGTACGAATCACTAATTGATTGGATTTTGTGTTTTCATGTGATACTTTGTACTGATTGGCAGGAAAATCATTGAGAGGGTAATTACATTGGGATTTTACTACAGAGAGCTAGAAAGATTTGCTGCTAAATCTCGAAATTTGAGTTGGGTCAGATCATCAAGCGACTCTCCTTTATCAAGAGCGGCGGATATATTGAAAGGGAAGAAGTTGAAGCCTAGTGTGTATAGAAGAGCATTAGCTAATGGAATTGTCGAGGTGTTGTCAGTTTACAGGTCTACTGTTTTACAGATTGAGCAGAAATTGTTGTCTGATTGTATTCCAATCTTGGCAACTGTGACACAAGGGCTCAATAAGGTTGGATTACTTCATCTAACATTACTTTTTGTGCATCCTTTTGTTGTTTTTCCTTGTAAGTAACTCTGTTGTATGCATAAAAGTTATTAATACCTATTATTTGTATATTAACGCTATTAAATTCAAAGTGAAATTGAGGGTACTTGTGTCAACTTCAGATTTTTATTTTCTATTTTGATATTTTCTGTCAAATTCTAATTTAAACTAACTTCTAAATGTATTTGTAGTTCTTTGTTTTATTGCCACCTCTGTATGAGCTCATTTTGGAGGTTGAACGTGATAATATGTCTGGAGGGAAACTTCTGAACCTATTACATAAGCGGTGCCATTGTGGGATTCCTGAGTTACAAACATGTATTCAGCGGTATGGGTTATTTCTTCTGTTCTGTTTCATAAGCTTAAGCATTTCTTTTTACCATGGTTACTATTTAAAGAGCAGAGTAGGAACTTATAGGGGAAGATATCATTCAGCATAGCATGGGAAAATTTCTATGCGTCTTAAGCTGGTTAAGTCCACTCGAATTTATAAATTAATTATTGTCTATGAAAAATGTCTATGTGCTGTATTGTTATAAACAAACGAATTCATAGTCCATTCAGGGACTGATTGTCATAACATCACACGCAATCTTCATTTATATGTCGTTTCTGTTAAAGCTAATATCTTGTCTTCTTGAAATGATATTAGAGAATTTTCCATGTCAAGCAGGCTTCTATGGCATGGGCATCAGGTCATGTACAATCAACTTATGTCATGGATGGTTTATGGGATCCTTCATGACCTGTATGGAGAGTTTTTCATTAGCAGGTTAGCTTTTTATTAATGTATGTGTATATACGTAAACAAAACACGAATTTTCTTTCTGCAATAGCATTATAAATCTAGATGTTGAGAATTAAAAATTTTATTATATTCCAGGCAAGATAGGGATCCTGAACATGACTCACCTGCGAAGACACTTGAGAAATTATCTCGTTTGTCAACTAATGATGTATCTGTGACTGACTGGCATTTGGGATTTCATATTTCTCTGGTATATCAGTTATCTCGTTCTTAGCATTAATATATTCTCACTGCACGGATTATGTGTACATGATTTTGAAGTGTTTCTATTAATTATCTTGTTCTTGACACTTCAGCTTTGTAAATTGTTTGCAGGACATGCTTCCAGAGTATGTTCCAATGCACGTTGCTGAATCTATTCTATTTTCTGGGAAAGCTGTCAGAGTTCTAAGAAATCCTAGTCCTTCTGTCCAATTTCAAGTGCAGCACGTACAAAAAGGATCACAAAGGATTCAAGGATCAATAGGAGGGTCTTGTCTACAGAAGGACTCTTCTGCCCAAACTATATTGACCGGAGAAGAACTACTTCCACAATCCGAGGCTGACAAAATTGAGGCTATGCTACAAAACTTGAAGGTTTAATTTATTTTGGAATTTTTTAGTGCAGCTGTATTGTTTCTTGTGTTGTATCATTTTTATTTTCATCAACTTCCTGCCTCAATAATTTTATGTCCCATGCGGAAATGGTTTACTGCCATTTTTTTTATTAAATCTATTTTATTCTTTATTACCTTCTATATAATGTGTAGGAGCTATCCGAGTTCCATAAGAGATCATTTGAGACTGCGGTTGACTCAATCAAAGCAATTGCTGCAAATCATCTTTGGCAGGTGTTGATTGCATATATTGTAGATCCCTTTCTCCTTGAAAGTGAAATAACATTCTTTTTGCTCATATCTGCAGCTTATTGTTGTACGTGCTGACCTCAATGGCCACTTGAAAGCTCTTAAAGATTATTTCCTTTTAGCAAAGGGCGATTTTTTCCAGGTAGGATATTTCAAGTCACTTTTACTGTTGAATCTGTTGATTATCTAAGGATCTGAGATTTCTCTTTGGTAGCACCGTAGCATATGGTTTCTAAATGAATCTGTTTCTTCACGTACATTGAATAATGAACAACCATGTTTTTGCATGATAGAGTTTTCTTGAGGAGAGTCGTTTGCTGATGCGGTTGCCACCTCGTCAATCAACTGCTGAAGCTGATCTTATGGTTCCTTTTCAATTGGTAAGTTTAGTATTGACGTCATAAAAATAAATATGAAAAAGTTATCCTACTAAAAACAATATGTAGTTCTTTCACTGCTTACTCAGTCAAGTGAGACTCGTGTATTAAATTTATTGTTTTGAGTCTTGATTCGGTTTCTCACTGTTATGAAAGCCACAGGGTCAACCCAAATATCTCTGTTTCCTTCTCATGTCAAGCTGCATATCTTTGTTGAACTACGCTAAACTTGGAACATCATATCTGGTGCAGGCTGCACTTAAGACTATAGGCGAAGAGGACAAATATTACTCCAGAGTTTCACTGCGGTGTGATATATTAATATTTTCCTGTGTTTAATTGAAATATTGCTCTTTTAAACAGTGCTTCTAAATTTTTGTTACTGCTTTCAGAATGCCAGGGATCACAGTTAAATCCTTTCATTTTGAGTTGCCAAAGGTTAAAGCTTATTCTGATGGAAACTTAGGTATCCAATCAGATACTTCTGCAGAGACGTTCATCGATGGCTGGGATGGCATTGCCCTTGAATACTCCGTTGAATGGCCCTTACAGTTGTTCTTCACGCAGGAAGTGCTTTCAAAGTAAGCTACAAAAAAAAAAAAAAACTTATTTTTGGGTTATTAGCAAAAAGTACATAAATATATGATAAACTTGTCCAATATTTTGTTGTCAGTTAAAATATTGGTGAAAGCTCATCCACATTGTTGTCTGTGTAGCATTGCATCCTTGTGGCTTGACGAATGACTTTTCTTTGTAAACTATATGGTTGAAACAGATATCTGAGGATCTTTCAGTACTTGCTCCGCCTAAAGCGAACTCAAATGGAACTGGAGAAGTCATGGGCTTCGGCAATGAATCAAGATCACTCTGATTTTGCCAAACGTCGCAGTGATGATATGAACAGTTCAATATCTCAACAGAGACGACAACATTTTAGATTAATGTGGCGTGTTAGAGAACGTATGGCCTTCCTGATCAGAAATCTTCAGTTTTATATTCAGGTAGCTCTCTAATAATTTATGCTAGATAGTTTATGCTATTAACATAGGCAGACTTAAAGCAAGATAATTTATGCTAGATAAGGCAGACTTAACCGAGGAGTGTACTTGACATATTATGTACCATTTTCTTCAAGACTGTAAGTGCGCATTTCAGTATGGATAATTTTTGATCTGGCATTTTCTAATTTAATTCTCTCAAATAAGGTCTCGTCTTGTTGGTGTCATATCAAACTTTTTAATTTTTATTTATTTCTTAGTCTAATATCACACTGGAAAATATGTATTACATTGAAATAATGATTTCAAGATATTATACATATCTTCTATTAATGAAAGGATGAGTTGTGTATTAATTTTTAGGTGATACAATGATTTTAAGATATATATGAAGATGAAAGTGGGTTTTGGTGACGATTCAAATTTTGGGATTTTTTCTTTTTTTTTTTTTTTGGGGGTTGGGGGTGGGGGGGGGTGGTGGGATTAGAATATCTTTACTCCTAATTACACCGACAAATTCCCTCTGAAGATATGGAAAATAAATCTATGAATATAATATATGTGAAAACTCCTTATTTTAATCATGTAAAAGTAATAATTTGCATATACAGTATGTTGACACATTTTATTTAATGAAGCTTCCATTTAAGATAAAGTTATTGAATTGCTGCATGTTTAACTTGCTAGGTGGATGTAATAGAATCTCAGTGGAATGTCTTGCAAGCTCATCTTCAAAATTCTCATGATTTTACAGAACTGGTGGGCTTCCACCAAGAGTAAGTCTTTTTGGATATCTTGCTTTCTGTCATGATAACTAATTATGCAGATTTGGCTGTGAGTCTTGTTTTCTGGATGTTAAATATTGATTCAATTCTAAAGTTAATAGGCTTCCACATTTATTTTCTTCCCCAAAAAAAATTAAAAAATCGTGAAACTGTGGGGTATTTGGATCACTGGGGTTGTCTTTCAGCTTCTACTTCTGATGGTACTATAATCTTTTCTGTTTGCAGGTATTTATCTGCACTTATTTCACAATCTTTTTTAGACATTGGTTCTGTGTCACGAATTCTTTATGGCATAATGAAACTTTGTATGCAATTTTGCTGGAAGTTAGAGAACCAAGATATCAAGGAAAGCACTGCTGAACTCGAGCACATAGCTGAGGTACAACAGGCAACATATAACTTTCAAATCTATAAGTTGTAATGAATTGCATGTCTAAACTGGATAAAAATACTTGTTCTTATAATAATCACACTTGGATTGGCCGATGCAGGAATTTAATAAGAAATCAAATTCTTTGTACACTATACTCCGTAGTAGCAGGATGGTTGGGAGTCAACGTGCTCCTTTTCTTCGGCGCTTCCTTCTGCGACTCAACTTCAATTCCTTCTTTGAGGTAAAACTAAATCCAGGATGGTGGAGCTTTATCCCGAGATTATTCCGGGGGATATTCTTATAATATATTTCAATTTTGAATACAGAGAACTGCTAAAGGTGTGCTGAATTTTGTAAGACCTCGCCCAACACTGGCATCTGCATTGATTTAAGTTTATGCCTTCCGATGACAAACCAAGGTTAGCACGTTATCTTTTCAAGTTTATTTTGCCATCTGTTGTAATAGCCATCAATTAATAACGAGTTAGATTTTTTTTTTCATGGACCTGATTAGATATTTATGATTGCAGTTTATGACATTTATACCGAATATCTGTCTAATTTGAGCATTTTGAATTGTCATTTTTTTGTCCTAATCTCTTATAAATACTGGCTTGAGTCGCATGATAATGATATTTTCCTTCCATATCTACATCCTCAGGAACTGCTGCAAAACAGTTGATGTTTCAACTGTTTCATGATCTGTTGCTGGGAGTATGTTGGCTTTTACAATACTTCAGATTTTTTTATTTATTTCTTTAACACGATCAATCTCTGATGGTGAATTCTAAATTCGAAGTTGTATAATTTTTTGTAAAAATGAGAAATCATGAGTTAATTTGATGGAACAAAGTTGTAAATGAAATACGTTTGCTAGCATTGAGATATGTTTGTAAGTCTGGTTTCCCATTTCGCTGTTTGTGGTGGAATACTAGGCATATTTGTCATGACAGATGGTGTTGATGAATTCCAAACATGGCTTAAAAAATTATGTATTGTCTTATTATCCAACTCATTTTTTTTGCGTGACAAAATTCTTGGTATATTGATTGTCTATATATTTCATGAAATAAATTACTAGATGGATTATCTACATCGAGAATTGACTCGGAACATGATTCTGGATCCTTGTCTCTGATGCATGAAACTTGCCTGTAAATTATAACATCACTGAAATATTGAGTGAATTTGATTTGATTTATACATTATCAAATTTTCTTCCCAATATTTAAGTGAAAATGAAGGTTTAATTAAAAGTAGTCAATCCACAATCCGAGCTCCTTTTGAGGTGGGTTAATCGGCCTAACTATTAATCATCACAAGAACCTTGTAAATGGATCCAATTAAAACATAATCACGATAACAAATCAATTACTATTACTCCCTATTTATACTACCAATTTAATTTGTTTCTCAAAATACGGATATCATTCCAACTATTCCACCAAACCTGAATACCCACCCACCAACTTCCATTCTTGGTAGTTGAATTTAATGAGGTACGTAGAATTTGATTTTTATAATTCAACAAAAATATAATTAAATTACGATAAAAATAAATTGCCTATATCAAATTTCTTTCTTAAATTTCTAAAAAATGACACCCCAAAATTAAAAAGAGGCTGCCACCTAACACACAACACTCCATACATACTAAGCTTTAAACAGTAGAACATCATCGGCTCTCGTAACAGACAACAATACGCCACCAGCTTATCATCATCGACATCGTCTCTCTCCCCTCCATTTCTTTCCCACACTCGAAAATGGATTCCACAGCGAAAATCACAGAAACCCCTGAAGAATCCGAAGTAATTGAGCAAACTCAGAATCAAAATCCACTCCCCTTCATTTCTACTGCCTCAATTTCTCTTTCTCTCTCTACCATCCTCCCTTCCCATTTCCTCCCTCCTAAACAAATCGCGAACCCACCTAACAAAATCAGAATCCCATCTCAAATTTCTTCACTTTCACACCTTTCCATCTCATCTTCCCTCAACCCTGCAAAACCCTTCTTTAAATCCACCATTTCAGCGAACCCTTTGCAGAATACTCTTACCTTGAACCCGCTTCGTCCATCCAATCCCTCCGGCGCCGCCGCCGCTCGCCGCTCCGCGGTCGTCTGGTTTCGCAACGACCTCCGCATCCATGATAATGAATGCCTCACCGCCGCCAACGATGATTCCCTATCGGTTCTTCCAGTTTACTGCTTCGACCCTCGAGATTACGGAAAATCGTCTTCCGGGTTTGACAAAACGGGGCCGTATCGTGCTACATTTTTGATAGAATCTGTCTCGGATTTGCGGAAGAATTTGCAAGCTCGTGGGTCGGATCTTGTGGTGAGGATTGGTAGACCCGAGAATGTGTTGTTGGAGGTGGTTAAAGCGGTGGGGGCAGATGCTGTGTATATGCACAGAGAGGTTTCGCACGATGAAGTCAAAGCAGAGGAGAAGATAGAGGAGGTTATGAAGGATGAGGGAGTGGAGTTGAAGTACTTCTGGGGAAGCACATTGTACCATATGGATGATTTGCCGTTTAAGCTGGAAGAAATGCCGACAAACTATGGTGGATTTAAGGAGAAGGTGAAAGGGTTGGAGGTGCGGAAAACCATTGAGGCCTTGGATAGGGTAAAGGGCTTGCCTAAGAGGGGTGGTGTAGAGCCGGGGGAAATTCCTACATTGGCGGGCTTGGGGCTTAACCCGAATTCTATAATGGGTCAGGTATGATGTGAATTCTATTTGGTTTTCTATTTCTGAAGAACTCAGGAACTGGAGTATCATTCTTTAGACTTTATCTGTTTGTATCTATGGATAAATTGCTTATATTATTGTTGAGTTCTTCTGTTGCATTTTGTTTTTATGTGCATTGATTGATGGTTTCTATATTCTGATTTGCCATAGTTTTCATTTCATACTGATGTTGGTTCAGAGTGCTTGATATTGCTGTATCTGAACTGATGAACTGATCTTCGTGCTCTGGCATATCAACACTACATTATTTTGTGTGTTTAGATGTTGAATTTTGACATTTGGTTAGTGATCATATTATCAAGCCAAGACCTCTGTGATAGAAGAATCTGGATATTGAATTTTTCTCTGGGGCTCTGTGGGTTCTATTAGGACTATAAAAGTTTGAAACTTTGGTAAAAGTAAAAAGTTTAAAATTGGTGAGCCTTGTTTTGGTATCTTGGGTCTTTGAAAGTTGCTCAACTCAAACAGTTGTGCTCTGTACGAGGTTGTCAGCAAGATTGGTTTTTAGTTGACAACTCTGGTGTAACGAACTGGTATGGAGGGGGGGATTAAAATAATACCCCACTTTAGGATGACTACTACACTTTCTGTAGACTTAGATCAAATGAGATACTATTATCCATTTATGCATGAGAATAAGAATCACTCTTACCGTCTCTCGTAGAATGGAAAAACAACTGCCAATTCTTCTATCGTGGGTGGAGAGACTGAGGCCATGCAGAGACTCAAAACGTTTGATGCTGAAAGCAAGGCAAAGCCAAACAATGGATTCAAGGATGGAGCTAATGATAGCATCTATGGTGCAAATTTTTCATGCAGAATATCACCATGGCTAGCCATGGGATGCCTTTCTCCTCGCTCCATGTTTGATGAGCTGAAGAAATCTGCTTCCAGGTAGTACAATTAGTCTCCCCTCTCTCTCTCTCTCAAATCATTTCTATCTGTGGTTGGTGGGGTTCTCATGCATTTTTGTACGCCAATTCAAATATTATGTTATTACAGCATGATTTGTGCTGCCTCTAACAAGAAAAGCGATGGAGATACTGGAGCGAACTGGTTAATGTATGAGCTTTTGTGGCGAGATTTTTTCAGGTTAGTCAATATCTTTAAGTGGCGAACCTTGTTGAGTTCCTAACTTCCTATACTTGTCTGTAGTGTAGTGATATAGGTATAAATACTTGTTATATACACCTACCATTTCATGAAAAAAAAAAATCCTTCTTGCTCAGATTCATTACCAGGAAATACAGCTCCTCAAAGCAACAGAGCATCGCACCAGCAACGGCTTGTACGGGTGCTACTGCTTGAGACGAGACAATTGATGCCGATTTCCAGAGAATAGGGAAGAATCCCTATGCAACTTGTCATACGTTTTCTGGCATGTTAGCATTGGCTGTTGGAATGGGGATGAATAATTATAAAAACAAACTTTTGAATGCAATTGCACTAAAATAGAGTTTTCTCAAGGTATTGTTATGTGTGGACTTCTCATCATCAAAGCATCAGATGGAATTTAGGTTCATGTAATCTTCTTTTCACTTACCTTGGTACTCTTATACTCCTAGCGGTCATTAGTATGGGAAATTATTTTCATGATTTTCATTTTTTATTTTTTGGTTCGTATAACAATCGTAATTCAAAATGGAAAATTGTTAAAATTTTGCTAAAACTATTGACCAAAATCAAAATCCAAAGAACTTCATGGTCATTCAAAAAATGGTGCAACTGTATTTCTTATTTTATACGCTTGTGGTATATTAGAAGCAATGCAAGGGAAAAACCAAAAAATTGTTCAAATAAAGCCAGAAACTCGTAAAGACGACAATACAACGAATATGAGCCATAGAGACATGAAATAAGCACAAGTAACCCAGGCCCAAAACCTTGGACCACCGAGCTCTGCACCCAAAGTGAGGCGCCTGAACACCAATACTCCGATGCAACCGACAGATGTAGCAAAGAACACGAGCAATGAGAAGCTGAGGCCATCTGCATTGTCTATCTTCAATGGTATGTTGTAGGCGAAGAAGTTGTACACTGTGTTGATAAGCCAAGGTATGCCAATGCCAATATAAATGTTCACCGAGTTGCTAGACAAAAGTGCTGATTATGTAAGTAAAGTGATGGTGAGAAAGAACAATCATAATCTAATCAATACCAGAACTATGAAGAATAACGATCGTATATGGAGTTTATGGTAAAGAGAAATAAATATGAAAGGGGAAACAAACATGGCTCTGTATGTATGGATAATAGAGGAGTACTATATAAGATGTATAATTCACCTAAAAGAATCTTTTAGGCAATAAATTCATGCTAAAAGAACTTTAAATCCGTTGGATATTGAAAAGATGAATGATGAAATCATAAGCAACTGAAAGAACCTGCAAGTAATATTAGCAATGGCAGAGTCTGCAGTGATTTGCCGCTCTGCTGCAATCTTGCTTGCCATCAAATCTGGCCATGATGTTCCAGCAGCCAATGCTGTGAATGCTATAACGTAAGCATCAATACCTGCATATTTTACATTACAAATTGTCATATGCAAGACTTGCTGAAAAATCAAAAGCAGCAGAATGCAATTCTTTGTCTAGGAAATGTGAACCTGTGACACAGCTTATAGCATCCGTAAGCTTGGTCACAACGTAAGCTATCCCACTGATGAAAATTAAAGAGAAAATGAAAGATATCCATCCGTGAGCAATCTGATATGGAGGTACAAAAGCAAACAGAATTCTCCATGGTGCCCGAAGCAACTCCCAGAATGCCTTTGCTAGTCGTAAGCATGTGTTGTTCAGTTTTCTGGAATCTGGGCTTTCCAACTGACCAGGAAAAACACAAAATGTTTAAAAGAGAAAAGGTCTAAAATATTACCAATAATAAATTTCAGATATAAATCAAGGAAGCCGGAGACATAGTACCACAAAAGCATCAATGAACTGCTGCTTCCATATTGACAGCAAGTTATCTTTCTTAGAAATCTCTCTGCTAGATTTCTCTGAGGATTCAGCTAAGTCACTATCAGGCAACTTTTGATATGCATCTGCAGGATATGCTTTCAACGTTAGAAACAACATAGTAAACATGGATGCCGCACTAGATCACAGATAAATAACATTTTCATGAAAGTGACATTCCTATAGTGAGTGTGGCATCCAGTTATATGTCAAATACGAGATAGGCACCTGCTCATGAAATTTCCATTACCGAGGACTATGTGTTACCTTGATGGATGGAGAAAATGTCAACCATGTTCCTGTTTCCATTATCATTATTGAAGATTTTAGAGTGCTCATCATGAGCCATGTTTTGCTCCCTGCATGAAACTGTTTCCACCGGTACCCATTCTTCTGGTCTCTCTGTCCTTGATCTGAGTAAAGAACATGAAAAATCAGCTAAGTAGATAAACTCAGAACTTTTTCTATTTTTTTCAGGACAAAAATCTCAATTTCAAGCTATTAGTTATTAGAGGGAGGAGGGAAGAAATGAAGTTCATCTATCAAAGACCTACATTGGCAGAGACAAGTAGGGCCACCGCTTATCTTGGGCATAGGCATGTATTAACAGTAGTCCAAATTGCAACACTGTTAATAAAGCTTCCCAGAGTGTGATCTCATTCGGTGTCCACACCTGTAAATTTAAATTTCTTTGAAACCGACTCAGAATAGTAATATAGAACCTTATAATTACATTATCTTTATTCTTTGATAGATAAATTAAAAAACGCATCACAACAGGGCACAAGACGTGTCTATAGTATTTTCTTTTGATGAAGGAGGATAAGGGAAGAGAGTCAGACAGTTGTATTGAATTCAAAAAAAGATTCAATCACATTCTATAATTCCAATTATTTGCTGTAAAATTGGGCTGATCAGAATAATCAAATATTGTGTTACCTCCAATGTAATATATAGCCAGATGTAGGCCCAGAATGACCAAAAGAGCTCTACAAGCCAGACTCCAATATCTGATATTTTTTTCAGTTCTCCAGCTTTAGGAACCACAACACAAACGGCATGGATGGGAAATAAATCAAAAGCAGCAGAACCAACAAGAGTTCCAGGACCTAAACCTGTCGACCAATCGTAAAACAATTGATATTCAAGTGAGAGAAAAACAGTTGCAGTATATCCAAACCTTTATACAATATCTCCAAACGATTTTTTTTTTTTTCATGAAATCTCATAACTAATCAAATTTGATCATCTAAAATGAGGCAGATAGTAATTTATGCAAACTACTCCCAATGTAATATGCATACAGCATGAAAGAGAGACAAACCTCCAGCATACAAATTACCAAGACTCCTTATTGCATCAATGGTGGCCAAAGAAATCTGGGGGAAGCTAGTCCCAAATGCCAGGAGCGTGATGTCAGCTATGGTGTAATTCCAAACCTTTTTGTGTCTGATGACTTTAGAGTTAGTGAGAGGGTCTATCTCCTCAACTGTTCGAGTGTGCTTAACAACATGTTCCATAGACCGGAAGAAGCGAGCAGTTATAGCTGATAATCCAATAAAACAGTATGCAAGAGCCATAAAATACAAGAAGCCCCGAAAGCCATTATCAAGCTTAGTTTCTTCAATGAAAAGCAGATATAATTGGCATTTTTCAACCCCAAAAGAATTGGATCCTCCATTTATGTTTTCACCAGTGCTATTATCTAGAGCGCCCATCTTGACAAACTAGTCCAACTTTCAGACTTCACCCATACCACTGAATAAAGACCTGTTATAAAACAGTTGAAGGTCATTACTGAAACATACAACTATACTGACAATTCTTACATACTTGACTACCACTACTTAAGAGCATAAGTATGATACCAATTATACTTGCAGTGGAATCAAATCAAATTAACAAAGCAGCAATAAATCAAAAATAAAAGGTTCAATTATGCCTAATCAGGATTCAGTAGTATAATCAAGCGGTGGATTAATCCTCTAACTTGATCATCAATCGAAGGTAGGAAAGGAAACCAAAACTTTTCAACTTCCCCGAAAACGATATTTTGCACAGCGACAACATCCATTTCCACGAAACAAAATGCGCACAAAATTAAAAGATAAACAGATAATAGAAGAGGCCAAAACCTTGCTCCGGGGACGAGATCCACGAACGCCGCCGGAAACGACGAGCAATCGGCGGAGGTGAGTATGCAGAGACGAGTAGCAAGCAAAGTTGCATGGAATTCGATGGAAATCTCAGCTCTCTTTAATATTCTTCAGTGATTCAACATCAGATTGACTCAAGTAGATGTAGAACAACAATTATTGCAGTTAGGCTGCCAATTTACTTCTATTATGTTCCCACCAAAACGGTGAATTTCATAGAGAAGGATTATCCATTTATAGAAATTAATTAATATCTAAACATGTTCATGTTACTTGTGGCAAAGCTCCGATCGAACTAATGATTGTAATTTCTTTTATTAATTTTGTGAGTCTCAAAAGCTCGACATTGACGTTATCTTAGGCCAAATATTTTAATCATGTATTATTATTTACTTTCTCTCTAATCACTCATTAATTAACCATATTACGAATGTGATCATGTAGATCTTCTTCAATTATTTTAATTCCAAGTAATTACTTTAATTTATTTTTTAAACAGTGGTCAAACACAATTACTCGGAAGCTATTGAAATTTTGTTTCCCACTGATTCAGGGAAAAAAAATTGTTATCTAAACCGATTCGTACTCTTTAACTTTTTAAAATTTAGTTGATATAAACACATAAAATAGTTGCATCAAAATTCAGTTTACCCTTTTGCCTATAAGAAGATTAGTCTTCATTAAAATTAAATAAAAATTTACAAATTCATTTCAAAATTCAAACAGCTACAGTGTTCAGCTTTTGGACAGACACGTGTGTGGAGGATAAACATGCTGGAGGAATCAAGGGCCACACCATATGTGAACAAGCTTTCAGATGCAAGAATCACGTGGTAAACTGGAACTAGTCTAATGTAGGATAATTTAAATAAATAAATAACAGAAAATAACAAAACAGAATTATTTAAAGAAAATACAACCAACAAAATTTCCTGAAATTTTCTTCACCAACCATCAATAATCTGGGCAAATGTTCTAACAATTCTAAAAGTCATCAAAATCCTGTTTTTACCACAGTATAACAAGCTCTATAAGGATCATTTTGAGAATAAACTTCTCAAGATAAAGTCAAAAAAGGGATCTATTGCTACTGAAGTAATTATATAGAATACTACTCAAGCTCAGCAAATGTAGAAAATTCAAGATAGATAATGGTCCTGACAGCATAAATTGATCCAAAATGGGGTTACAAGAAAGTTGTCTAGTCTTCTTCCTCACCCTCTTGCTCGGCAATGTTAAAGTAGCGCAGTTCATAAACATTGCGGTCCTTGTTGGAAGCAATCACTCGAAGCCAATCCCTTACGTTATGTTTCTTCAAGTACTTCTTAGTCAAATACTTAAGATACCTAAAGATGAAAAGAAATCAGTCAATGAACATGAAGAATGTAGAATGTATGACCTTGGATGGGGTAAACTGGATGGAAAGGAGCATAAGCAGTTAAGCACACAAGTGAGAAATCATATTAGCAAATGCAAATAAATACTCATCACTGCCTAATGATTCAAGAAGACTCAACCTAGTTTGTTCCAAAACAACTGTCTAATAATGAAGAAATCAAACTTTGCAGCTAGTTGATAGAAAATTACTAGATTCAATGAAAATTTCTGTAAAAGACACCCAAAACATTATAAATCTAGTAAGAATATGAGCACGCCAATCTCTTACAGTTAACTATAAACTCACAAGAATAGTATCAGCTATACCAAAGAATTGGATAGAATCTACTAAATGCGTTCAAAAATCCCCACAAAGCAGTTAGTTTATAGCAGATTTTAAGATATTCACACAAAATCCAACAAGCGTAAAGAACCTATAATTAAGTTTCAATGATCCACCAGCAACAGCATATTTACAAGTCTTCGATTTCAAATCGAAACATTAAAGCAGCTCAAGCAGAAAATTCGCAAAGTTAGCATAATAAAAAACAATTCCTGCAATCAAATCATAAAAAATGGGATAACAAATTCACTACTTCACATAAATAAACACAATTTTAAATCACCTCTTAGAAAAAGCGGAATCGGCGTTTACAGTAATCTTGTTCTTCTCACGAGTGACGGTAACGGAATCACCGAGTGCTCCGGCCTTTCCTCCGACCTTAATTCTCTCTTGCAGGAACTTCTCCAGTGTTGCAATATCCATAATTTTATCCTCCACCGGCTTCGAGCAGTCAATCACGAAGCTAGCACCCTTCTTCTTCCCGCCTTTGCTCATTTTTGCTGCTTTCCTGCGCTTAAATTGGAGAATCCATTCACAAATTTTACAATCTACGTAGTAATGTGGATGCGAAATGAGATCTAATGAACATACGTCGATGAAATCAGCCGCCTGCTATGTGATGAACGTGTAATTCGTGAAGAGTCGACCGAAACGGAATAAATGGAGAGCTGCAGAGTAGGGTTTTGAATTGTTATCGCGTTGAACTAGATCCAGACCTGTTTCTCCATCACGGGTCAGACCGCCCGGTGCCCCGTGCGGGCCGGATCCACCTCATCGTTAAAGTAGCAAATATCAATATAAGCCCAGGCCACAAGGCCCACAACCATACTCGACCCACTTTAAAATTAAAAAGTCGTTTCATATTTGTTTCTATTGTTAGGGTTTGGTTAAAGCCCAAAAAGGCTTCGTATTTGTTTCTATTATTAGGGTTTGGTATTAAGCCCAATCGTAAAATTGGACGGCCCATTTAAATAATAGCACGTAAAAAGTTTCTCTAGAAAGATTCTGAAAATGAAGTCGCGCAAAAGTTCCCGCATCGGAACTGCGGACTGCGGACTGCGGAGGCTGTGATTTCCACCGCCATTGGTGGGTGAAAGAAGAAGAAGAAGAAGAACTACGAATTAACTAAGCCGTCAAATAATGGAGGAAGACTTTTCAGATTCTGTTCCATGCTCTTCAATCGCAGTCGATTCCGTCCTACGCTTGAGTTCCGTAAGCACCCGAAATTCGCGTTCTCCGACTACGCATAATTTTAGCTTGATTATCTGTTACAGTTTATGTTATCTAAGGTATACAATTGAATGCAGGCTGGATTAATTTGGGGGTCTTGTTATGGCCCGTTTGATGCTAAAAGGCAAGGTGAATTCGCGTTCTACTTGTGTTTATTTGTTTGGTCGTCAAATTTTACGGAGAATTATGAAAATGAACATAGCTGATGTTAACATTAATTGGGTTCTCCTGTGGACAGTATAATTTGTTTTCTTTTTTCCTGGGTTGTAAATTTTCCTCTATAGTATTTCTGCCCTGGTGGATTTCTCTCTCATTTGCTAAAAGTATGGAATCTTGGGTTACTAATTGGTCGAATACTGGTCAATCCGAAATTTTTTTTGAATGATATATTCAAGAAAAAAGTATTCTAGAAAAGTTCATAGAATTATGTAGTAGTAGTAAGTATTATGAAAAGAAGATGGTGAGGATTCTAAGTACTATTATATCTTACAAAATTTAGTTGTACTAAATTTCTTTGTGTTAACCTTCAAATTGAAGCCCCCCATAAAATAAATAAATATGCAACTATAATACAGTTCTTACTCTATTCTTTAGCTTTTTTGCTTATGTTGATTTGCGAAAAATACTCCTAGGTCTATCTGGGAGTGCCCGTGCATCGTTAATTGTAAGCACAACTCTTCTTATCCTTTTCTTTTTGTCATCCATTTTTTATCCCAATGTTTCCTTGCATTTTCTTTATTTAAAATTGTGATTTCGTTTGTATGGATTGCAGGCAAAGACAGTTGGCAAGTGTGGGTTCTCATGCGGTAATTAATGACTATCGTAGTTTTAATGAATCACGCTATATGCTTTTTTCTCCATCAGTGTTGTATGATTTTCATATTGAATTATTTCATCAGCTTTCTGATTCATTGGATGTTCTTTAGAAAACTAAAGATTTCTGAAAGCCTTCTTCTGTCTTCATTGATCGTGGATAAACATGATAAGTGGCATCCTGTTTCTTTAATTAACATTAGCAAATGTTCACATTCAAAATATTATAATATTGTCCGTTCAAAAATGCCATTTCATTTGCACTCATCTCATCTCATGAGTGAATGGGTGCACAATAGTTTAGTAACTTTATCACTGCAATAGTCCATGATCATTGAAAGTTGAAACATTGTGATAATGATGTCTTTTTTTTATTTTTTCTCCTTCTTCTAGGATTGTTTGCTGCTATATTTTCTTTTTCTCATTGTGGAATTCAAAGGTATCGCCAACGGAAGGACTGGGTCAGTCAATTTATGTTTGCCTGTTATGCATCTTATTATCTTGTTTCCGTAATTAGGATGAGGAAACTTAGAGACTGAAATGTAAAAGAACTCTTTATATGCATTTGAGTAATATTTTCTTTAAATTAAGAGTAAGAGATCAGATAAGATTGCTTTAGTTCATGAAGTTCCTAGAATTTGTGGGATTTGTACTAGGCATGGTGACTGTATTATTTAATTTGTTTACACCATGTTTTTAATGAAATGATCTTTAAGGTTTTTACAAACACCTATTAACTTAAAGTACTATTCTCTTGAACAGCAATCTTAAGATATGATAATTCATTTATTTGACCTGTAATTGTATAATTGTAAGTGAAGCGAGAGGAGAGAGAGAACACAACCAATGTCCTTTTCTCCTGTGTGATTAATAATATATGAGTCTGTTGTTATTTCAAATTGTCTTCCACGCCTGTCTTTTATAGGATTGGAGAAGTAATTGTCATTGCCTTATGTTATGCTGATATGGCACTAGTTTCTGGCCCAAAAAATGATGCATATTTGGCTTGTCCGTGCAGCATTGTGGATAATGGTTAAATTCACATCTCTATTTCTTGTATTGCTTGTAGATTAATGCTATGTCAGCTGGTGTTGTTGCTGGGGCAGCTTTTGGTGCTGGAACCCAGAATTGGAAACAAGTTGCGTTTAACGTTGGACTTTTCTGCACATTCTTTGAGTTTTTTAAGGACTATAAATCAACTTGAATTCAATTTCTATGATAACATAAAACAATTTCCTTGTTATCATTCGTTCTTGAATGATGAACTTATCTCTATCAATCGTCACTTTACACAGTCTTCTCTCACTAAGTTTGTCATCAGAGAAAATGTCAATCTTTCATTATACTATGGTCTTCTTAATACATATTTAAGTACCCATGCATTATGTATTGCTCCTGTTTCATGAAGCTGCCTGCATTGCTGCCCAAGTACCATACTAAATGTTGGTGATTGGATTTGGGAGGTGACTACAGCCTCCAGGTAACTTCTTTGATAACTAAAAAGCCTCTTCTTGTCTTGTTGGTTGGATTCTCAATTTGACTAGTGGTTAACTTCTTTAATATCTGAAAGGAAATATCAGCTTGTTGGTTGGTTCGGGGTGGACTGTGGTTGACTCCTTTGATATTTGGAGAACTCTATATTGTTGATGGTTAATTCATTTGATCTGAATTTCTATATACTTGATTGTCAATCCCGATATTGAATATGGTTAACTCACTTGATATATGAAAATATGGTTGATTCCAGGGTCTCTGGTTAACTCCGTTCAATCTTCTATGGTCTCAGTGGTTGGATTCCCGAGTAAGGTTAGCTCCTTTGATATATGCATTATCCATTTTACGGAAGTCTTTCTCGTAAGACGTGCTCACACAAATGTTTGCCCACATATATATAATGTCCTCTACTTATCTTTATTTAATGAATTAGGCAAAAAATTGTATGAGATTGTCTCACGTAGTGCCGGGCAAAAATGATCCCCATAACCCGCCATAAGCCCCGAAAAGAACCAGGCCGTTTTGGCCCGGCCCATCAAGCCCGGTGGGTCAAATGGTTCGGCCCACTTTTTTTGGGTTTTTTTGGCCCATTATTTTTATTTTTATTTTATTTTATATTTAGTTATAAATTATTCGTGATACTTAATTTATTTGATTTATAAGTTATATTTAAATTTAAATATATAAAAATAACTTTCTAAAATAGTTATAATCTTTAAATTATATATGAATTTTCTATTTTAATTGGATATTATGATTACTATATGAAAGAAATAAAGTTTGAGTTGATATTAGGTGCACTCAGATCCAATGGTACACCATATGTGTATAATTTTTTATTCTATTTTGTACACGTGTTTCTTAATAATTGTATATTTTTTTCACACTAAGTTTTTCATTAAAAAACTAGCATCCATATGTGTATATTTTTTTATTCAATAGTGTATACATGTTTTTTAATAATGTATATTTTTTACACTCAATTTTTCATTAAAAAAACTAATGATTAAATTGTATATATTTTTGTTCATAATTGTATATGATTTTGTTTATATTTGTATACGTTTTTTAAGGTGGGTGCATCCTATCTTAAGGTGCACCCGGGTGCATAGTATAATTTGCCATAAAGTTAAGAAGAAAGAAAATATATATGGAAAAGAAAATTGTGTATGATATTTAATGTTGTTGAAATTTGTAAAAGTTGGATTCAAATTTAATTATATCATAATGTAATAAGTTGGATGCTAATAATATAACTTTAATCACATAATAATCGTGATTAGTGATGTTAAATGGCTTTATTTAATAACTCTTAATAATATGGTCGACCACTAATAATCCATTCTAATTTATTTGATTTAAAAATAATAATTAACTTGAATAGATTATTTATCGTTAATATCTAATTATAAATTTGAAGATGATATTCAATATTGGCTTATATAATTATTACACTCATTAAAGTAATTAAATTTTAAATTATTTTTAATTAAAATTAAAAAATAATTAATATTAATGGGTCGAAATGGCCCGGTGGCCCAGTATGGGCTAAGTTGGGCCACAAAAAATAAGGCCCGCCAAAAATCGGGCCAAGCTCCGCTCGGCCCGTAAATATGCATTGGCTCGGTAGGCCGGTATCGGGCTGTCCGGCCCGTCCTATTTGCCACCTCTAATCTGACGGAATGACGATAAAAAGTAACAACTTTTATAATGAGAAGTGATACCTAATTGATGAGAAGTGATAACGGTTTTGCGAATGTATGAAATATATATATAAGTACCCCTTCCCTATCTCATACATAAATTTACACTTACTATTTTTGTTAATCTCATATACAAGTTCACACCCCTCTCTCCAAAGTAAGTAAATAGACACAATCCAATCCTTTTACAACACATTTTAATTTTAAAATTGTTTGACTCTTTAATCAATCCAATCATAAGGAGTATTTTATAATTTACTTATATTACATAAAAATATCAAGCTAACCTAAAAACAAGCAAGAAGGCAATTTAACTAAGATCTTCATATCTACAATAATTGTAAATTTCTTTATGGATGGAGGGAGTAATATTTACCCCTAATGAATTAATGTCTTAGGATTAATTTTCTTATGCTGGAGTCGATCCATTATTATGTGTTAATGTTATTACTATAAATAAATAAATTACAGAAAAAAGTTTGGAGATTCAATTCACGTACATATCGTGGGACCCAGTCTATGTGATTTGGTAGTTGATATCTTTTGTTTATTTTGGTCCACGCAATTACTTTTGTTATGCCATAGTATACAAAGTATGGACTTTTCATGTTGGTTGACAGCTGAATCCATAATTGAATTCTTTCGAAACTCTGTATCTGTATAATTATAAGAACTATGTAGATTAGTTTACAAATTTAAAAATAGTCTCTTAATTTCGGAATTGTAACTACGTCTCAGATGAAATGGGAAATAATCGCTACTCTATATGTAGATTTTTTTTATTTTTTTCAGTATATTCAATTTTTTTTTTTAACAATGAAGATATGAGGATGAAAGAAATTATTTTAAATAAATATTATAGAACTTGTATAATATTTGTAATTAAAAAATACTATATTTTTATTAATAACACGGAAGCTCATGTTTATCCCAAATTGCTAGTGATCCTTAGGAAAATTGCGTTTTTTGTTTTATACTGGGTTGGAAAGTTTTGTTTATATATACAAGGAGTATCTTTTTTTTATTTCGCAAAAAAAAAAAAAAAAAACATTTTCGAGATAATTTTATGGGAGAAGTTTTTCGAGCAGATTGCAAGTATTTGTAAATCGAATCATTAGTCCATAAATTCATAATTTAATTTTATTAGAGTTCATCATGGTCTGTTTTTCACCTCCTGCCAAACAGGAATAATACATTTATTTATTAATATAGATGTTTAAAAATATATATATTTAAAATTTACATTGCATCGTTCAATAATCGTCGTGCATTAGTGTGTAATTATGTATCAATAAGATCCTTTGTTGAATAATGTTAAGGATATTGTACGATCGTGTAGTTTATATTATTTATTAGTTCTAACTTCTAACTGATTTTTCCATCCATTTATTTAGTGTAAAGCATTCAACAACTTATTATATCGATTATATTTATGCAACGATTTTTTAAAGAATCCGGCCAAATTTGTACTTTAAGGGAATTAACACGATCCTATTTTAATTACATAAAAAGAAAATATACGTACTTTTTTACTTTTTCTTGTGGGTTTTATTAATTGATGATTAAATTATTACTTATGGAACACATGATTATATTTTACCATAGCATTTCCTTTTTTACTTGTGGCTTTACTCTATATATAGAAAATCGGATTAAAAAATAATTGTAAAATCAATAATAGTATCAATAACCTAAGCAAGTCCTATTTTTAAAGAAATATATTTCAAGTAAAACACAAATTAATTATAATTAATTAAATTATGGATGGATCAAGTGTGTGTATAAACTTGTGTTCAATACCTATATATATGTATCAAGTTTAATCAATTTAGAAATATCATTATTCCGTATAAGATAAAACAAGGTATACTATAATAATCCTTTTAATGAGAAAAGTAGATGGTTATATAGTCTAACTATTAATAGGACTTTATAATAAGTAATTCGGTTAGGTTGAATTTGTTGTTTTATGATATTCCATGTATGTTTGACGAGATCCATAAATTCTAAAATTCAATTATCTCTAGAATTTTTTTCATTACTATAATTTTTCCCTTTGAAACTTGTGGATTTATTACAAAAATCTCACAATTTCTTCTTGAATTAGTATTAATTAACACATTTAGAAAAACATATTATTATCTAGAAAGGATACATACATGATTATAGAGGGTCATCTCGTCTGGCGGATAATAATTAAACACAAGTTAACTACCCCATCCGTCAATAATAGTCTGTGTTTAACCATTGGATCTGTGACACCTGTGCTGTCTACATATTTTAATGTTGTACTTCACATGAATCTAATGATAGAGAGATTGAGGATTTGGCGTTATAAGTATAGTGTTTGGCAATGTGGTAATGCTTTGAATAGATGAGATGACCACACGTAATCACACCAAGATTTATAGAACCCACCACCACCAATATCAGAAATAGAGCCCCCATACGCCACTCTTAACAAAACCTCTCTCTTCCTCTCTTCTCTCTCTTCCTTTTCTCCTTCTCCAACTACAGATCTTTCCTTTTAGTTATGATCTCAAGTGTGGGGTTCTTTTGATGTCTTTTCTGTGATTCAAGCATGGATGTTCACTATCATGAGGTGGGCTCTATTACCCTCCCCCATCCACCTCATGATTCTTAAAGTTATACATAATGTTTTCTGAAATCTTGGTTGACAATGAAATTGTGATTTATGTTATTCATGCATTAATCTTTGTTTGATAATGTTTTTCTTGCGGCATTTAGGGATACATAAAGAATCCCAGAGGAGTTCAGTTGTTCACTTGCAGATGGATGCCTTCTTCTTCTTCTCCAAAAGCTCTGGTTTTTCTTTGCCATGGTCTCTCTCTCTCTCTCTCTCTCTCTCTCTCTCTCTCTCTCTCTCTTCATGGTCTTTACGTTTTGTTTGAATTAAATGACATTGATTAATGCTGTGCAGGTTATGGCATGGAATGCAGTAATTTCATGAAAGGTGAATAGTAAATGTTTTCCCTGCTTCCCTCCTTATGTGATCTCTTGTTTTCATTTTAAGTATGTAGTGATCTTATTAGGAACTAAAATATGAGGTAATAAACTGCTTAATAATCTATTTGGGGCACTTTTTATCGGAGTGTTTCTCTCTCTCCAATTTATTAACATTGGTGATCTTGGAATTATTCTTTAATTTCCTAAACTTATGTGGACCATTTGATTTGTGTACTAATTTTTAAAGTGAATTGGATCTTAATATGTGTCCTTTTAGTTAAACAACATAATGATCACCAAATGAACAAGACAAGAACCTTTGATGTGTTTTCTTTTGCAGACAAAATCTCACATGTTTTGCTATTCTTGCCTATATTACTCACACCTCTCTATTCCATCAATTTAAAAAATAAGGTCTTTATACTTATACTAACTCATGTAATAGAAAACCCAGCTCGTTCTGTTCAAGTTAGGAAATTATTCCTGACAATAAATCAATTATCTTGGCTAAAACAGAGTGAATTGTTTTCTTTTTTATTCATAAAATTGAAACTTAAGTTATTATTATGAAAAAATAATTAATTCCTTTAAATAATTGAAACCTATGGCAACGCCCATCCCCTATTGCAACTAACTGCCTTCTCTTTATTGAATGTGAACTCATTCATGACTCACACCAACCAACCTTTAATTTTGTGGGAAACCATAACTACCTACAGTATTTTCTTATTATCATAATTTTTTTTTATCTTTTTTTAACCTGTTAAACTTCATTTGTAATAGATTCAGGAAGTATCATTGACAATAAGTTTGGTGGTTATGTTAGGTTTGGTTAGCTGTCACTTGTTCAAATCATCATTAATTAATTTAAGTAGAAATTTAGTGAGTTTGGTTATTGAACTACGTGAGTAATGTGATTAACGTTTTAGTTAGGTGTTCAAATTTAAATTCTAATAGTGTTGTTCGATTAGGTGTTGGTGTGAAGCTTGCAAGTCATGGGTATGCCGTTTTCGGAGTTGACTACGAAGGACATGGACGTTCCATGGGCGCTCGTTGTTACATCAAGAGGTTCGATAACATCGTTCAAGATTGTGCTAACCATTTCAACTCAATATGTGGTGAGTTAGCCAACTTTTGATTCCGTGTTGAGATTTCAAACTTGTAGCCATGATCTTGATTTTGATATGGCAGCACAAGAAGAGTACAAGGAGAAGAGAAGGTTCTTGTACGGAGAATCGATGGGAGGGGCCGTAGCTCTGTTAACTCACAAGAGAGATCCTGGTTTCTGGCATGGTGCAGTTCTTGTTGCCCCAATGTGCAAGGTGTCATACTAACATCTACTTGCTTTCCTCTTAACACTTCTTGTTTGATCTATACTATGTTTGATGTTTCCTCTCTCGTCTTCCGATTTTAAGATCTCTGAGAAAGTGAAGCCACACCCTTTGGTGATAACTCTACTTACTCAAGTGGAAGATGTGATTCCCAAATGGAAGATTGTTCCCGCCAAAGATGTCATCAATTCAGCTTTTAAGGATCCCATAAAACGAGAAGAGGTGAGCTTCAAATGTCTTTACAAAAATGTGCACGTGTATATAGATTGTTTTAAGTGTTGCAAGATTTTGCTACAGATTCGTGTAAACAAGCTGATATATCAGCAGAAGCCGAGGCTGAAAACCGCACTGGAAATGCTGCGAACGAGCATGAATCTTGAGGACAGTTTGAGTGAGGTTTGTACATATAGAACGTGCTTGTTTACTTGTTCCTTTTATACTGTTATGTCTCATTTTCCTGGCTTCAACAGGTGACACTGCCGTTTTTCGTGCTGCACGGTGAAGCAGACACGGTGACGGATCCTGAAGTAAGCCAGGCGCTGTACGAACAGGCCAGCAGCAGAGACAAGACAATCAAACTGTATCCCGGGATGTGGCATGGCCTTACAGCAGGCGAAACAGACGACAACATTGAGATAGTGTTCTCGGATATCATATCATGGCTCGATAGGCATACAAATGATGATGCTATTCGGACCATGAAGTCAACGGAGGGCGCTCAACCGACCCTTGTGGCTAATGGTTTAACCACAACGGAGATGACATCCCCCGTGACTCAAAACGGGCCAAAGCCCGGAAGGACGCGGTCGAGAGTGAAGTATTTTTGTGGTTTGAAAGGTCGTAGCTTGAAGACATGAATGTACTTTCTTGTTACATATCTTGGTGATCATTTTTCCTATGTATGTTTTTTCTATTTAACTGAAAACACGAATCCATAATTTAGTGAAATTAATTTATTGAGTACCATAAAATCTCTTGCTTATTTATTTTGTTTCACATATATAAAATTATACATCATGTTTCGTAGTATAACATACTCAATAATCGACTTGAGAATTGAGATCTTGAACCATTTATTGATACAGTTTTTAGTATATACATTATATACTTAATCGATTCAATAAAGTCAAAATATACTGAGTATAATTTTTGATAAAAGAATACAAACATACATGAAAAATAAAATATGAATATTATTGTATATCACCAAAAAACGAAAAAAAACAAGGTCATGAAATGAAAGAGAGGAAATGATAAATGGTTCCACAGGATAAGTGGGCAAGGCACTGTAGAGTTGGTTCCACCGGATAAATGGTCTTAAAAGTAATATAATTATAATTTCATAATTGTACTCCTACCATGTAATTAAAATAAAATTATTCTTATTTTATATTATCCATAATGTTAAAATTTGGGTTAATTCTGTGTTTTACCTTAGAGTTAATTAATAAGTTTAAAATAGGATGAAAGCAGTAGTCTTTTATCTTTTTATTATTTTATTCAAATTTATAGGGAAGATTAAATAAAATTTTAATTTTGTATGGCTAGTAATCCTTCCATCCCATAAAACCTTTCATATCTTTCACATTTGTTTGTCCTACAAAACATTTTGTACCCTAAAAACAAGGAAACATAACTCTATCTAACAACCTCAAAAGTTACTTTAATTTTAAATTTGTCACTCATTTTTCACACACATATCATTAGTTTATGGTTTATTTGTCCTACAAAACCTTTCGCACCAAAAAAAAGGAAGCATCACTTTATCTAATAATCTCAAAAGTTACTTTAATTTCAAAATTGTCACTCTTTTTTCACACACATATCATTACTTTATGATTTATTTGTCCCACAAAACCTTTCGCACCCCAAAAAAAGGAAGCATCACTTTATCTAATAACTTTAAAAGTTACTTTAATTTCAAATTTGTCACTCATTTTTCACACACATATCATTATTTTATGGAGTACTTTTTTTATTACCTAAAAATACTACAATACCATCCAAAATCAATAAAATTGGTTAAAAAGTACAATTTTTCTTAAACAATGTGGAACAGTAAACGTGAAAATACACTGGTGCGGTGGCGGTGCCTTTATTGCACTTTTAATCTACTCCTATCACATAATAATAGTTACGTTATTTTTTTTATTGAGATTAAAAAATATATTATTTCTTACTTTTGATGAACTAACTACTAATTATACTAACAACTAACTTTGTTCAATTAAAAAAAATTGTATAATGAATAGTTATATAATTATATACTACTCCATAAGGTAGATAAAAAAAATATTTATTATTTTATTTGGGTTTCAATTATTATTAAAAAGGGAAATATGAGGCAATCATTGAATAAGATGTCCAAAAGATTCTCTCTATGTTACCAATGGAAAGAGTTTACATTTTGAACTAGGCAGCCAAACAAAGACTAAAATTGGCGTGTTATTTGACCGCCTTTATATTTGGTTTATTTTCCCTTCAACTGAAATACTCGGAGATTCGTCAAAACCCTTGCTCGCAGTCGCAGCTTGACTCCCTACTGGTGGTGAGTATGCATTCATTCACCTCTCCCGATTTTTTGTTCTTTCTTTTCAGATTTTACGCTAGATGTGTATATATCTGTTGTTTCTTTGGTTCTCCGATTTGTTTTTACTCAATCTATTTTTTCAGGTGTATAAACCCTAAGTTCGTCGTGTTGAAAAATCTTCCTTCGTTCGAAGCTCATAATCTTAGTCGAAATGAGGTAAGTTTCCTTAGCATCTGTATTTCATTATAAGCATTTGAATCTGTCTTAACTAAGCCCCAGATTGGTTTATGTTTGTGATGTGACAATGGATCAGCTGTCTTTTATGAACTCAATCAGGATTTATTCTGAATTATTTTTAAATTTAAAACAATTTTGTTAATTTGGTAATTTCTGGTTGCTTGCGCTCTGAAGTTCTTTTTGGATTTTATATTTGAAATATGTAAGTTTGCCTTGTCTATTTCATTTTTCTTTTTTCTTTTAGTGGATTGTTCACAGTTTGGAGCTATATTAGTTCTTCGAATTACCTTTTGATTAGAAGTTACTGATGTTGCCTGTTGTTTTGCCCTTTCTGCAGTCGGCCTATGGACGAGGATACTGCTACTGTAAGTATCTCACTCTTTTCTTCTTTTTTGTTCATGTTATTTCAGTTTGAATCTTTGACTCACAATGTAAATCATTGAATTAATCAATATAAATTCTCATGTTGAACAGAAAATGCTGCAAGTGTTGTCAAATGCATGAAAACATATTATCAAAACCTTATTTCCCTCCTGAATGGTTTCTTACTTTCTAATCACCTTTAAAATTGTGTAGCCTGTGTATATCCATTGGTTTCTCATTTCTTTATTGCCGCAATTATCTGGCTATGCATGATGCCAACATCCACTTTTTCCCTATATTTCATAAAAAGAAAAGAAAGAGAAGGATGCAGAAATTCTGTTATTGAAGGTCGCTGAATTCTACTATCACAGCTATTTTCTTTTGTATAGTTTTTGGATACTTGTGCTTTTGTGGCAAATAAATGAACCTCCATGATTCTCACAGAACAATCTTATGGCAGGGAAAGAATGAGGAAGAGGAGTTCAACACAGGTCCACTTTCAGTTTTGATGATGAGTGTAAAAAACAACACACAGGTATAAACTGATGATAGCTAGTATTAATTTGAGCTTTCAGTTTGTTCCAACCCCCCCCCCCCCCCCCCCCCCCTTTCTCTAATCCCTGTTATTCGAGTTGGTATCTTGAGAGGAGCAGGGGTTGTTCAATTTTCCCTTAAATATCGTTTACTGTTTGCTAGGTGCTCATCAACTGCCGCAATAACAAAAAGCTTTTGGGCCATGTGAGAGCTTTTGACCGCCACTGCAACATGGTGTTAGAAAATGTGCGGGAGATGTGGACCGAGGTTTGTTTTTATTTAGGAGTAATATTAGAATCCTTCATATATGTTGTGTTACTATTTTTTAAAGTTTGTATGTCCTAATCTAGTTTTCAATCCTTTCACAGGTGCCCAAGACTGGGAAAGGAAAGAAGAAAGCTCTTCCAGTTAACAAGGATCGTTTTATCAGTAAGATGTTTCTTCGTGGAGATTCTGTGATTATTGTCCTCAGAAATCCTAAGTAGCAGGTACAGATATTATCTGATCTCGAAGCAATACTTGGCCTTATAATAATTTATGTGTAGGGAAATCTCAAGTGTCATAATATGTTCCTCCTACAGATCATTTAGCAGTCACTGTAATTTGTTATATTTGTATGCACATCATTGTTATCTAGCTTTCATCTTTGGTCAAGGATCTCTTACAATACTACTTCTATGTGGTTCTTATTTATACTATGAAGTTCCTCTCCTTACAATAGTGGCATTATGTGAATTATTAGCTAGATACTAAATGATATTGCCTGTAGTTAAATACAGTGGCGCTTAATATTCACGCTATTCAATTTTTAGGTGCAGCTTCCATCCAATCATATGATATTTGATGGTTGTTTCACTTACGTACTTCTTATAATTCATCATCTTCTGATTGACCTAGAAGTTTTAATTCAAGGATGTGGGGTGATCCTCAATGTAGGTTATATAGCCACCCACTACTATATTTATATCTTGTGTATTACTCCTATGATTTGATTAATTATCTTGTATTTTATACCATGCTAAATTTCTGCATTTGTCTCTGCAGCCTGCAATAGATGGATGACATAACGATCTCATAGTTTTGTAGTCTGCCGAGATGTGTCCATACCTTTCATACAAACTGTTGGCTCTCTTTTTTTTTTTGGATATCTTGTTGCACTTGTGGTTTTATGATTCTGAACTTTTCAGGAAGTATATTTTTGTCTGCTTAACCGTAAAAGTATTTATCTACGCCAATACTTTCTCTGTAGTTTAGTGTTCTTAGATTAAATTAGTGATTTTGAAAGCTGTTGAATGGTGGATGGTGCTATGCGAGTTCATAGTTTAGCCTGATCTCCAGCCAATCAGATGGCGTGATGTATGGTTTTCTTTCACAGTGAGGTAAGTCGAGAGATGTGTTTTAACTATATCATTTATTGATTTTTTAAGGTGTCGTTTGTTTGTACTACATACCAGTTCGTACCATAATAATTGGGCTGTCTGAACCATCAAGATTAGGAGGGTCGATTTTTTTTTTTTTTTTTTTAACTTGGGTTATGCCTAGTACATGTTATTCTAATGATTTTGGACTTGAATATTGTTCAGAACTTGAGAGGAAGATGAATTAAGGTTGGGGGGAAATTGTGCAGATGAGTTGGTGGATCTTATATTTTGGATTATTAACTTATAGAATTATTATTTAACTAATTCGTCTTCTGATTTTAATAAAGAAACAATGTCGGTGAAATTAGCTGTTGCAAACTGAGCATGTGCAAACATGTGTAATGGGGTGTAGTGCTCTTTACGTGTGTTGAACTATATTTTTGAAAGAAAGTGGTAAATCTATAATCAACCCCTGTTAAAAGTGTGGTGAATCAAATTCCCCTATGCCCCGAATCTAATACCCATTTTATATTCATCTTCTCTTTTCGACTATTAAAATTCTCAATTAAAGGATCATAATCATATATTATTCGATTATTATTTTTTTTAAATTAACTTCCTGTTTTTTACTTTTTCACACGTTCAAGTTCAGTGTTTTGCGCTTTGCCTTTCCTCTATTTGTATTTTATCATTATTGATATTGCACGATGCAACTTATTCACATACATATCAGAGAAGACGTAAAAAGTCAGGCAGTTGTAATAGAATATGATGATAAAAGGAGCAAAAAACAATCAACATGGTAACTTGACAAAACAAATCTCTAGAAAGCTAGCCAAGGAGCAAGAATGGAAGGCTCACATTATAGCTCTATTATGCCGTATCCTATTTTTACCCCCAAATTTTTAACAAATAGTAATTGTTCATGGCCTCTGACACCCTCTCTTATCCCACAACATATCACAGTTAGTATCATTATGCTGAGGTAGCAACTTGTTCTTCGTGATCCCCGAAGATCCGTTGCCTGAAATCTGACACCATCATGGGAAGGCCATTGCGGAGTGGCACTTTGGGTTCCCAGCCAAGCAGTTCTTTTGCCTTGGAGATGTCTGGTTTTCTCTTGTGCGGGTCGTCCTCTGTATTGGGCTTGAACACTATCTTTGCATTCGGATCAATGGTTTCTTGAACAACCTGCACCCCACAAAAGTACTCAGAAGTTAATACTACGAAACTCTGATATCCACGATGCTCGATTCGTTTTGTTTGAAACCTGAGCAAGTTCAAGCATGGTGAATTCGCCTGGATTGCCAAGATTGAAAGGCCCAACGTGCTCTCCTTCCATCAACCGCATCAGTCCCTCAACCTTGAAACAAGATCAAGAAAAGCAGCTATTGGAATAACTCCAAATGAATGTTATTTCATTTTGACTTGTTTAAAAAAGATGATCACTGAACTTGAATCCACATACAATAAGACGAGCAGATAAATTATTATGTAACAACGATGTGGAAAAAGGCAGAAACAAACGGGATTGGAAAAACAAGTATGATTCTCAAACAAAACAGTGCAAGCCAACAGACATGATTAGATCACCTAATTAAATTATACTGTAAGTCAAAGAAACCATCATAATTCTCACCAGATCAGAAACAAATTGAAAGCTTCTTGTCTGCTTTCCATCACCATAAACAGTTAAAGGCTCCTTTCTTAAAGCCTGAAAGCAACCACAACATAGTATTCCACTTATTACTTACGTTTCCAATAGGCTTCAGTTTCAGCAAGCGAATGATGGGCCTTTTTTACCTGAGCTACGAAGTTGCTGACAACACGGCCATCATCAATGCACATACGAGGACCGTATGTGTTAAAGATCCTAGCAATCCTAACCTGCACATATACAAACACATTACTCACCACACGGACAACGTAGCCATGCCAAAATTATGGTGTCTTACAAGCACAAAACATGTGAAAACAACTGGAATCGGTTCCACAGGGAAATCGAATTGGGCTTTTCAACTCGTGCTCGACTCGGTTTGTTATACAAAAATTACAAACATAGTGCGAAAAATGACGAGGTCCACTAAATAACGTTCATTTTCTTGGAAATAGTCAGCATTGGTTATAGTGGGTAGTAATAAATATTGATTCATTAAAAACTGAAGATAGAGAGAGAGAGAGAGAGAGTGGGAGTTTACCTCAACGCCAGCACCTCTATGGTAATCCATGGTCAACGTTTCAGCGGTTCTCTTCCCCTCGTCGTAGCAGCTTCGGACACCTGTCCACAATAACCCATAAATTTCCTTCATCCTCATAAACAGACAAACACTAATGTCAGAAACAGACTGTTCAGATTTACATTGCAGAAATAAAAACAACAGGAATTGACCGATTTGCCCTCCATCGGCATCCCCAGATTTAAAAAAATAATTACGGAAAACTTGTATTACTAAACACGCAACCCCACCCCAGTCACCAGCACCACCACCAACCACCGCGACTTGGAAAAAATAATTGTGGAGAAAAATGCGTGAGTAAAAGTGGGGCCCAGGCGGTTACCAGATATTTTTTATTTTTAAATTTCGAAAATTAGATGGCGTCAGGTCAAAAGGGTCGAATGACAGACCCATTAACGGTTCACACATGGCACGACATGTATGTATCTAGGTCCTAAAAGAGTCGAAGCACACGTTAAACACAACCCGCTAACATGCACCCAACGGGCCGGACTAACGTGCACCGGGATTGAAACAAGAGCAAGATGACAAAAAATTAAATGAAAAGAGAAGAGAAGAGTAGGCACCGATTGGATTGACGTTTCCCCAGTAGGTTTCAACTTGTGGGTGTTGCAATGGGTCACCGTACACCTCACTGGTGCTCGTTAGCAAAAACCGTGCACCCACCCTCTTCGCCAGTCCCAGCATGTTCAGGGTGCCCACCACATTTGTCTTGTAAACAATTCCGAATCAAGGATTCACAAAATTTCATACGTTTGGATCCAAGGATATAGAATTAAAATTGAAAAGTAAATGCAGATAAGGAAAATTAAGAAAGGATATGATTGTCTTAACGGGGTTGTGCTTGTAATGAACAGGGGAAGCAGGGCAGGCGAGATGGTAGATCTGGTCAACTTCCAAAAGCAGGGGCTCAACGACGTCGTGTCGAATGAGTTCAAACCTGGGGTTCCCAAAATGGTGGGCCACGTTCTCCTTCCTTCCGGTGAAGAAGTTATCCACCACGATCACGCTGTCTCCCCTGTTAATCAAACGATCCACTAAATGGCTCCCAACAAAACCCGCCCCACCCGTCACCACGATCCGTAAACCCTTACGTTTCAGTCCCAACGGGATTTTCCCAACCGAGTTGAATCCGAACCCGGTCGACAGGTGCCCGTTCTGGTACATGGATCGGTGGCTCCCCGGCTGAGTCAACTCGGACGTAATGTAGTCCTCAGTGATCGGCGCATGGCGGTCGGAAGTCGGGATGACGGCGAAGAACAGAGTAGCTATAGCAATGCCAACGAAGACGAAAACGAGTCGCTGCTCGCGGAGCATGTATCGAATCGGCCGAGTCACGCTGAGCCACGGCTTCGGGGGCTTCGGCGAGTAGCCGTCGCTCACCGGTTGCGACTCGTGGCCTCGGAACGTCAACTCGGAAGCCATTCTGAAATACGTTTCAGATCAAGATCAAACGATACGTTAATGGTTGAATCTTGACTCTGAGATGGGGATCGAGCTGTACGGTCTCCTCACTGTGTGTTTTGTGTGTAAACGGAGAAGAATAAATGTCGCAGAGAAGAGAATTCCAACCCGCCGGCGCGTGGGGGTTGATGAAATGGTGAGGGTTCAAAGTGGGAGGGGGTGGAGTTTTAAAAGGGTGGTATCATTTCTTGATATTACCAAATTACCCTCACGCTGTATTTAGTCCGCCAAAGTCAAGTGTCAATAATATAATTATTTAATACACTAATTTATAATTAATATTTCAAATTAGAAGCAATGTGGGCTGTGTTTTTACTGCTTCAACGGGCCCATGTGAGGCCCATGATCTTCCAAAATTGTATGATTACGTACGTACTAATATGTAAAATACTATTAATTGGAAATTGGAATTTTTAATTCATATATTTAGAAATAAAAGTTTACTTCTCACTTGATATTAAATTTTCTTTTTATTATTATTTTTTTTTAAGCTAAGTGCGTATTTAATGATTGACCATGTACATAAAGGTGGTTCGCCGACCCTCAGCCGATTTAATGATTGACAATCCAAACAAACAGACTGTACCCTAATTACTGAAAATTTGGTATACCAATTTGTGTTCAAAATATATAATAAACACATTATATATATAATCATTAATAAGTAAATTATGTAGTTAATGACTAATTTATCCTAACAACAGGCCAGCGTATATTATAAGCAATTCTCAATCTAGTTATTGTCTTTACGTACCGAACATGCCTATTTTATCTTTGTACGATGATTATATGTTTGGTTTTCTATAAATGTAATTAAAATAAAATTAAAAATCATACGAATTTTATTTTTAATACGGCTATGAATTTTAAATATTAGAAGTATTATGTGAGGCTACGGTAAATATCAAGTATTATTAGCAAAATATAATAGTCACATGCTTAATTTTAATGTAGATAAATCTCAGTCTCGCTATAATTTTAAATTCTAGTTAATAATTATGACTCATGAATAACTGCGGTATATTTTTTCAAGCCACGTGTAAATTGATTCTTACATAGTTAATGGGCTTATTACATATCACTAAATATAGGTTATACCAAACACCTATCTTATAGTGGAATATTTAGATTATATATATATATATATATATATATATATATATATATATATATATATATATATATATATATATATATATATATAAAAGAAGGAAATCAAAATAAGGTATATATATACCTTATTTTGTTGCAAAATATTGATTTCCTTCTTTTGTCATCAGTTATTTTTTCCCTTAATAAAATAATTAAAACAAACTCATCTAGTCATTTTTGTAATGGAAAATCAAAGATAATGAGAATGACGTAAATCTAACCTTCTACTAATATATTATATATGTAGCACTTATGCTTTTCAATTGGCACCTTTATAAATTGTTCAAGTCTCCCTATTCCCTATGGCCTATTATATGCATATATAGTCATCTCTGATTTAATCTAACTTTATCAAATATACATTGGATCTACAATTGGGAATGGATTTTCAATTACTGGTGATACATTTTTTTATTAAAATATTAAATGAATGATACATATTAGAAAAATAAAATCTACTATTCCATATTTTTTTTAAAAAAAAATATCAACCAATAAAAATAAAGGTTCAATTTTTTTTACATCATGCACTCATCTGATACATACATTATAACAAAAGATATTTATACGCATAAATGGTTATATATACTCTAATTTTTCTAAACTCCAATTAAAATAAAAAAAAAATCGATTACATAATCCTAAAACTAGACTAGAAAATCGAAAACAAGCATGCCCATGCTTACATTTTATTTTAGAAATTAGATCCATATTTTAATGATACTTTTAGTTGGGAAAGAGATGAGTAGAAATGAAACATCACCCATAGCATAATTTAACTATCCAACTAGGTTAAATCGGTGGTTCACATTGATGATGTGAATATGATCCTAATTTAATCTCTTACTTAAAGAAATATAGATTTGAATTCTCATTTAGAGGAACATGCTTGAAACAATTGACTAAATAATAAAATGCAATCTAAACTGGTTTCAGTCGGACATAGTTTATGGGTATTCATTTGAATATAATCCTAAATAGTTTGTTTAATTAATGCATTATTATTCTCTCAATTTTGCATATTTGCTAATTTTAATGAAAATATCTAAATTTTGTGATAAGAATCACGAAGACTTTCATTATATAATACGATATAAATTGACAAGTCACGACGAAGAATTATTAAAATTTAAAAATCTAAATTATTATTTATAAATAAAATGAAATAAAATTGAAGGCGAAATCAGGATTAGCAAAATGTTAATTTGGGGTTAATGGTCTTTTAAGAGCAAAGGTGGTCAATAGGATGAAAGGTACTTAAAGGCAATTTGGTGGTATCTTTGAGTAATTTGAAAGCTCATTTTCTTAGGAAAAGTCAAATAATGACCCCTCTAAACATTAATTATTGGTAAATTAAATATTTTATGCAGAAAATATAGATAGTTGATTATAGTAACCTAACTTCCTTTTATATTTTCTTTATTTATTATCGAAATTAAACGTAGAATATATAAATTTTTATAACTAGCTTGAGAGATAAAAATCATATAATAATAATAATAATTAATTAAGTAATGGGATAGAAAATAAAAGATTGCGAAATAAAATTTCATCTGATGTCTTATAAAAATTAGCACAAGATTTTTCTTCCTACAGGCTACAAATCTTTAACTAAATGAGATTTGCTATTGACGATCGGAGCAGGTATTTATGATGCAAATAATGTACACTATACACTACACATTCTAAGCATATGTAAAATTATAGGGGCAGCTATTTGCACCCTAATATACTAAACGAACCCCATTAATTAATAGATTTAAAATATGATTTTGTGAGAAGATGTAAATACCCTTTTATAAATAATAAATTAGATTAGTTATTATTAAATTTCTAAATGCACCCCAATCAAATTTCTAAATGCATTCATCGTTATAATCATCGATAAATTCTAAACCCTATGAATTTTGCATCAGCTATGAATTCTGCATCAGCGTATCAAATAAAAATATCATATTCAACCACAACAAATAAATAGGGATTAAGAGTTATATGGTTGATTACTGCAAACAAGTTGAGTTGAATAGATTATGCGTAGTCGATTAATGGGAACATGCTGAATCGCTTTGTTGATAGGCCGCTATGTTACAGTGTTCAATAGCAGCAGTCGAACGCTTAATTGTGTTCGACGTTTGTGATCGAACAAATGACGTAATGTTTTCTCACTGTTAGCTTTCTATAACCGAACAGATATATGTGTTCGGTTATAGTGATAGAACAGTTTTTTTTTTGACAGTTTTCAGATAGTTTTCGCGTGTTACAGTGCATGCCAGATCTCTCCATGTTCGACTGGATCTCAGAATCTGGTATGTTGTGGTAATTGAACTGGAATGGTTATTTATAAGCCCGATTATACTCTCCAGTACAATCTCCAACCTTTTTTTATGACAAGGATTGAAGAAGCACGAGCCATGGTGGCGTCCCCGCCGCTGGCCCACCGCCGCCTATGTGGTGATCACTTGCCTCTACGTTCTCACCATAATTTGACATATCATGTACATGGGATCTTGATTTATATGTATAATATTGAGTTTTGTAGGGAATAATTATGATGATGGTGGTAATAAGACTCCGACTGTAATAATCACTCTGTGAATATTGGAGTCGTATATGTTAGAGGAATATTTCGTGAATTATAACTAGTGGAGTATATGGAGTCGCGACGTTCAATCCCCTTTTTTTTTTAAGTAATTTGAGTTTATTTAATTAAAAGGAAAAATTATCTTAAATGGGGTGTATTTAGTAATTTATATATCTATTTTTTTTTTTAGTGGGATACATCTTAAATTCCGGGTTTGTTTAGTAGATCTGGGGGTGCAAATAGCGGCTCCCAAAATTATATCATATGTGAATTTGTCATTATGTGGAAATTATAGATCATGATGTTAAGTAATTAAAAATCTTTTACATTTAAAACTCATCAAGATTACATTTATTTTTTAGACCGCTCTAACTCGATTTGATATATTAATGCTTTGAAATCGCTATTTCAATATTGGTAGAGCAATGTATACAGCTAACGCGCTCCTATTTAATTTGTTGAAAAACAACACAATAGCATTTCAATATATATTGTACTAATATTTATATGTTAATTATTTTAAGCTTATTAATACTGTAAAAAGGTTTAGATGGAGGGTGTAATTTTAATTTTTTTTTTTAAATATTTGAATATACTAATAAGGTTTTTTATATTTAATTTTTTTTACTGAAGGAATTTTCCAGAATGAGCAACAATTAGACAGTTTATGAGATGAAGGGGGTAATATTTATCGAAACTAAAACTCAAATATCCAACTTCACATGGTATTTTTATACGTGTAAATTTGTATTATTAATAAATATATAAATTTCAAGGTAATTCTGAGTGTACCATACATCTTATGATTTATAGATTAAATTTAGGATATCGTTGTAATTGTATATTTTAATTTTAATTTTAATTTTAACTTTTTAAATTTTGAATTTAATAATAAGATTCAATTAACTTAATATGTGAAGGCTAAAATGCAACAAATAAAACTCCAAATTTCAATATCAAACTCTTCAAAAGTTGGTTAGGTTATGATGATGCCTATATATGGGCAATTCCACCGAAGAACAATTGATTTTGAGTTAGCTACAAACCAAAATGATTTATTTCTTAAATAATATATTTCGCTTCATAATTAGATCTAAATGTAATTGATAATTGAATGAATTAATTACACGGTTTCATATATAAAATACCTTCTTAAATTGTTTTCAAAAAATAATGATTACACATCAACCAGCGATTTCATAAGATACATTCTTAAATTGTTTTCGAAAACTAATGATTACACATCGATCAGATTCTTTTTCCAATGAGTACTAAGTGGAAACTGTTTTGATATGAAGGAATAAAATCTCTTGACTAGTATTCCTTATTCCTTATCACACCCCAAACAAAAAGGGTCAATTAATAAATCTCATATTTAATACTCCATAATCCATATAATTTCGACGTCTTATTTATTAAATCGAATTATCAAAGATTTGAGAATTGAAAAACACTTTGGTTGTATTGAGATTACTTCCATTCTAAATTTTAATTTTACTGAAATTATTTTTTAACTATATATATAAAAAAAATTACAGAATTGAACTAAAAACATTACTTCTCAATTTGATATGTTTGTGAATTTTCTATACTCCTAAATTTTTTAGATGATTTATATTTTTTATTTAAAAAATAAGTAGATATATAAAATAGTAATAATAATAATAACACTTTATTAAAAGATTTTCGTTTCCCCTAAATTAATCAAACAAGGCACCTCATCACATGTTGGGTGACCCAAATGCCCATTCAGTGGTGGATTCAGGGGATGTTCGCCCCCTTAATATGTACTCTTATTTTTCAACTTTATAATTAAATTGTTTATTTAGGACTTTAAAAAAAAAAAATCTCTCCCTGAAATTATAGGGTAATTTTGAATACCTATTAGATTTATAAGCTAAATTTAAAATATAATTATAATTAAACATTTAGGGTTCAATTAACTAAATATTTAAGGATTTAAGTTTTACATAGGTGCACCAAAAGACTCAAAATTATAAAATTAAATTATGGAGTAATATATAATATTACAATATAATATATATAATGTATAAAGTTTATATGTCAATAGCAAAAATATTAAAACTGATAGGGTTCTACCTTATGTGACACCAATAAAATAATAAATCCAACCCACAACTCACAAGGCACCAAGTCATTAAATGCAAAAATATACTCTGAAAAAAAAATTATTATACAAAATTCTAAAGCAAAAAAAATAAAATTATAAATTAGAAAATGAACAGTTGTGATGTGATCAGTGAACATGTTTGGAGTGAGTTTTAAAATGTTTTTAGGGCAGGATAGTTGTCGCCACGATTGAGACCTCGTACTAAATTTTAGGTAATTATAATTTAATTTAATTGTCATAAAATAGCTGATCCTACTTAATTAGTAATTAAAATTAGCCTGGCCCGTCTTACTGAACTGAATAGTGAATGCTTACTTGTACACATAAACTTTATTTAAAACCATTTTAACCTTCGATAACGACTCAAATATGATAATTAGCTGCTCTATATTATTTTATTTTCCTTATGAAAAATTAAAATAAAAATGCATTGGAAAATTATTGTAAATATAATCGACAAGATTTAAGAACGATGTTATTTTTAGTGAGTTTGAATTTTAGGAGATTATTATTATTATTATTATTATTAACAAAATAAAAATTATGTTTATTAATAATAATATTTAAGAGAATTACTTAAAATTACAAGAAAATGAGAAATATCATCACAATACGAGGAATATAGATGATTTTTTTTTAACAATATTATTAGTATTATTTTTGTGATGATGGGTGATGATAAACTGTACATTATGAAAAGTTATAAAAATTAATCAGTTTATTGATCGTAACTAACAACTTATACCTTTAATCGACTGCTGATAGATATAGTTGAACTTGACTTTTAAATTAGCTCGTTTAAAATAAGAATTTCCATATTTTAAAAAGTTAAAGATAAGTATGTCAAATTTAGAACACTCAACTTGATCCAAGAAAAGAGAAAAAAAAAAAAAAAATATATATATATATATATATATATATATATATATATATATATATATATATATATATTCGACCCAAAAAAATAATATTAAATGTCTATGTTAATTAAAAATTGAGAAATTAATTTTTTTAGCCAACAATATATTATTACGTTAATAATCTTATTATTTCAACTAAATATTTTTAATAAAAATTAATAATACCCTTATAAAAATAAATATCTTTTCAAATGTATCACTGGATATTTTTTATACTAAGTACACAAGCAACAAACTCATAAAATATATAATGATAATACTCTAGCTAGCTACTACATGATCACATAGTTATTTTATTTTATTATTATATTTAATTAATTTTTCATAGATATGTGTAAAAGTTTTTAAATAAAAAAAATGTAAATTTGATTACTGTACTATGGACAAATTCTTCGGACCATATTTTAATATATCTTGCGTTTTAAATCTGAATTCAATAATCGTAACATATGAAAGTCTGTATAAAAAATGATGTGTCTAATTTAAGACCAAGTCAATATATAATGCTTTGTGGGTGAGAATTGAGATGTAGGAATGGGAAATCTCACTGGAACTACCATATTTGAGTGATGAAATGTATGAGATGACTTTTTAATTCACTAAGTATATAATTTTTCTAATAAAGTATATTGTTTTTTATATTTAGTGAAATGATCTTGCCAATTAAAATGAGAGAATGATGGCAAATTAATACCAAATTGATTGATTATGATAATAATACAATTTCTTTCATTAAAGAATTTTGGAAAACAATGAAAATTAACGTAATGAATGAACCAATTTATTCAAATAATGAAAAATAAATAAACCACTTACATCAATTAATTAGTTAATTTTCATCTCAAGAAACTAAAATTGGGCATAGCTTATATGCATGGATGATGTACATAAGATGTTGCTAAAAGGATCAATCCGATTCAACAAGAAATAAATTTGTGGAAATTCTCAAATAAAAATAAAAAAAGAGAGAGAAATAAAGCAAGAATGATACATTAGGTTCAACAGTTTATGGTCCTAAGATCGATATGTGAGGTTTTTGGATATCGACTCATTTAAAAATTATATGAGAAATATTTAATTATTTTGAAAAAAACATAGTACTCATATAAGAAGTTTAGGTGGCGTTTGGTTTGTGGGAAGGAATCGGAATGAGAATTATAGTAATAGTGGGGAGGGATGGTAATAGGTTTGTCTTTTATTCTTATATTATTTGGTTAATGATAGAGAATGAGTATCATAACTATTGATATTGTTTAATATGATTAAATTCTTTAAGAATGGATTCATATTTTTTATTATTAATTTTTTATTTTATTATACTTTTGTCATTAACAACAGAAAAATATTATTATAATAATTTTTTATTTTAATAAAATTTTATTTCATTAAAAATATATTAATAAATAGGGGTTGGGCTTTTATTGGGAGGAATGATACCCATAGTACTCAAATAAGTGAAGAATGAGGGATTATTTGGGGTATGAAAACTACTGTAGCACTATCATAGCATTCAACCAAACATGCTTCCCCATTCCCATTTCATTTTCTTACCTTCATACCCCTCCAACAAACAGCCCCTTAGGATATATTGATTTAATTTTATTCTCATCCTAATCTATTTCACAAATACAAAACGAGTTTTCATTATTTGAAAAATCAACACTTTTATATATAGATAGACGACATGTCCTAACTCCTAAGTTCTAACTAGTTCAGCTTAAATTAAGAAAATGAAAAAGTCCACAGCTATTGAGACTTGAAAACGATATCCTCTTTTCCAAAGCATTTTATCTCTTCTTTTAATTAATTTAAAAAAATGAAAAAGGGAGACCTAATGATAAATTTCAAGGGGCTTCGTGGGATAACGATAGGATGATGAACAAGATCAAATCAAAAATATGTAGTTGGTGGGCTTGGGAGAATAAACACTTAAAAGAGTGATATTAACTTTTCTAATTGAATTGATAATCCATGTTCTTGTATTCATTAATATGCTTTTTATTGTTGAGTGGTGTGAAACTTTTATGAGCTTTTTACACAATGCTTATGTAAAATTTTTTCGAGTAAAACTCTTACCCTTTGCAATATAATTTTTTCTTTAAAAAAAAATCAGAAAAACTAATATTTTCTGTTAATTTGTAAAATAAAGTAATTGTTTAACCTGGCTACTTACAGGATTGATTATTTATATAAAATGTTTAGAAAAGGCGAAGTGTATAGTATTTTAAAGCATTTTTTCTTATTTATTTATAATGTATACTCTTCATAAAATTCCTTTATTACAGAATATTTATTTTATTAAAAGTAATATATCCATTTACATTTAAATTCTTTTTATATTATTCAATTTTTTTTTAATAATAAGAGATTTTGTGACTGGGCAGGGGTGCTCACGGTGCGGTTTTACGGTTTTTTTCCGAAAAATTCAAATTGCATTGTTATAGGCGGTCGATTTTTCAGTTATATATAAATATGACGGTTTATTAAAAAAAATTAACTCTACGATTTCAAATTGTTTCGGTCGGTTATTTTGTGGTTTGGTAGTTTTAAATTAATGAGTATAGGTGTTTGTTAACACAACATGAAACTTAAATTGACTAAACTAATCTCATATTGTTTTAATTAAAAGAGTATAAATAAAATGAAAAAAATAATTAGAACATACAATACATAACAATGAAAATTATTAAAGATTTAATATATTGTATGAGATTAAATATTAAAGAGCTATAATATATGTCATTATACTATATAAAAACTAAAAACTTAGATTAAAAAAAATAATGCATAAAATGTACTCCGTATATGAAGCAAAGTTAAGGGTTGATGATTATTGATTAGGATATTGATAGTTAACTATAAATGAAATTAAGCGGTGTGGTGCGGTTTCGGTTGGTTTTCAATAAAAAAACTTAATTGCCCCGATTATGCGGTGCGATTTTGAAAAAAAATAACCACGATTTGTCATGAAAAATTATTTACGGAGGTGTAATGTGGTTCGCGCAGTGGGCGGTTTTGAAAATTTTATCATCACCCCAGTTCTGGGGAGGGCGGCAGCCGAGGAAGAGAGAAATGAGGGCCCACATGACAGGACTTCGTTTGCACGTCGCACTCGATTCTAACCCAAGCAACGTTGACTCTTCGCCATACATGTGGCTAATTCCCACCGTTCTTTTTTTCATAAATAAACAATTAAATAAATATGATTACATAATTAATGAACCCGTTACATGCTGAATATTGATGGTGCTACTGCTATTGCCTATTAACAGACATCCCAACTCCAACGATCGTTATCCTTAATTATCTATTTACTTTTTAATTTTTTTTGCAAACAAAGAACAAAAGTTACAAATAAAATCAATTTGATAAAGAGTTAATATCTTGTAAATCAAATTTACATTATAAACCCTTGTGTAAATAGTTTTCTTAATTTAAATATCCTAACAATACATAAGATATATAGGATTAAAAGGGTCCCACAGGATTTATGGTGTTTACACAAATGTTTGTGTTTGGTGAAAAGAATTTTTTTGTGAACTTAAACAAAATAGAGATGATGAAAACGCTAGTTTTTCTAAAGTTAAATAACATATTCTCTTCCTTTATGTAAATGAGATTTTTTGGTTAAACATTTCATGTTACATGAAGAAATTAGTCATTGTATTTGTAGGGATTGTTGCATTACTATATGGGAATTATGGAGCAACCCCAAATAACAGGGTGAAATTTGGGCTATTGACTATCAGATAATGTTTACATGGTAGAATTTATATTAGGCTTATCGGCCCACTTATATTAATTATTGTCGAAATTTTTTGCTTATTAGTAATACATTTTAAAATGGGCCCAAGGCCCATGCTTCGTTCTATTGCAAACCGAGTATATTCCATGGTTTGGCCCAGAGAATATAAAATCAAATTGTGAGGCTATAATAATAAGAGAGCAAATTATACATGTAACCAAGGATTTAATTATTGATTGATTTAAGATGATAAATTTTAATTAAATTGATCTTATTCGTCAAAATATTATATCAGACTTCATAAGTAATTCAGTTCCTACATTATGTTGCATAATTTCTCATAACTTTCCCTAAATAGAATGTAATTGCACGAGACAAGTTATAGACTACAGACTAAACCAAAAGCATACTACATTTTATTACGTTCCGATCACATATTTCAATTTGGTGTTTGATCTCATATTTCATTACTTGGTTGAATGACATATGCTTTTATATTTGTCCACATGCACCAAGAGTTTAATAGTCAATTAGGGTATAGTATTTTACGTTATAAAATAGAAGTGAAATAGAAAATTCAATTATTACATTTCATTTCACACATACACACCAAAAGAACAAAAACAAAACGAAAAACCTAAGACTTATCACCTTGTAATTGCAATTTGTAGTCATTATTTATGAACCCTGGTCCAGCTGTTGCTAGTTTGTTAACAAGCGATAGCGCATTGCTGGTTAGGTAAGAAGCTTTAGAAACACGATTTATCAGATTCCTTACACGCTTTCCTCTTTGGCCTCCGAAGCCATCTAGACAAGTATCTTCATCCGTTAGAGCAGCACTGGTCCAAGTAGTGACATCATCTAGTTGAGAACCAAACTCCCTAGCATTGAGATTTCTAAGTACGTTGAGTGACATGTGTAGATTATCAAGTGTGCTTTGAAAACACTCTACACAATCCAATAGAGCAACTCCATTCCTCCCTCTTCTAAGATTGCTTGTATTGTTTTTGTTACTCAAGAATCGGGCGACCCTCTTGGATTCTCCGAGGGTCACCGACACCCCTGCTCTAGCCCATAGAGTAGGGTTGTCTCTTGCGGCATTTGAAAATGGCGCAAGAGACTGGACACATAGAGCACGATAGCGTGTCACGCTGCATGCATCGTCGACGTAACCTTTCTTCTCATCGGAGATTGAATAGTATGGAAACATAGTTAAGCACATCAATAGTGAAATAAAGTAGTTCACTTGTGCCATCAAGAAAACACAAGGGTGGAAGATTGAGATTTGTCTATGTTAAGACATGCTTGATGAAGAGATGTGTGGAGGACATAGAAAAAAAGATTTTAAAGGGTGGAGTGGGGTTTTAGGATTGGTTGGAAAAGTTTAGAAGAAGAGCAAGAAAGTTGTAAATGCAATAAATGTGGATGATTTCTTAGTCATGTGAATTGGTATGGTAGGTGAGGTTTTCATGAATATAACAATGAGCCACTTTCTATATCACAACATATGTTTCATGGCTATAGTTGTTTAAAAAAGTTCTTACTTTTTTTTCTTCACCTCAAATTTCTCAGATGTGAAATACTTCCGACTGTTAAATTAAACTTGAGTAAGAACTTTACCACCAAAATTATTACATTTTGAAAGGGATGTTTAGATAAAAAGGAAATACAAGAATGAGAAGCCCATATGAAAACGGGCCAAGTCAGTCCTGATGGATTCATGTTGGGCCTGGCCCAAGCCTAATTAGCACTCATATATTCTCTCCATTTTAATGTTCATCATAACTTGCATTATGAGTGTAATTTTGTGCTGAAACCCTCCCAAAACCTTGTCTTCTCACTTCGCTGCACCCGTCTCCTCTTATAGGGCGTCTCTGTTATTCAAATCTCTGTTCTACCATTGAATTTCTTTCCCGATGGCTCGATTTCGGAATGTAAGCATGAAATTGTTGTCTTTGCCATTTTTGGATTTCTACTTCGTTTTTGTTGGGTAATTTTTTTTATTTGTGAATTTTGATAATTTTCAGAATAAGAGGAAGCCTTTTGTTAAACCGATTATCAGAAAGCAGCCTACTGTAGACCACGTAACAGGAGACAAAATCCCGATGAGTTTCGTGTTTTCTCGGGGGAAGTTGCCTGGTGTTCTCAGACAATTGCAGATGGATTTAAGAAAATTGATGCTTCCTTATACTGCTCTAAACCTAAAGGTGCATTTTGTTTCAATTAATTGTGCTTCTTAGTGATGAATCCGGTGCTGTATTTTGGATTTCAATTTTCTTGTTTTATATGCTCTGTTCTTACTAGGGGTACCGAAGATATTTGGTCATACCAAATACCATATCGAAATTTTCGGTATATAAAAAATTATACCGTTACCTTACCTAAAACCTAAATTTTCGGTATACCGTAGTTCGTTATATTCGGTATAAGAAAATAGTATACCTTCTGCTTACCGATATTTCGGTATACTATATCATACCTAAAATATCGATATATACCATCCTATTAGATAGTTTGCTATGCCGCTATACACCTAAAATTCAATAAATCTAATAAAATACTGTCCTAGAAAAGTGAAAGATAGCTATAAAACAAATTTTAATCGATAACAAATTCATAATAAGAAAAATATACACAATCCACAAACGACCAAATTAAATAAGAGTAAGTCTCATGAAAATCGAGTTTACATGTAAGCCTTATTTTTTAATATTACTCTTTATATATAAAAAATTACTCTTTAAAGAGTAAAATTTTTATACAGAAGAGTAATAATTCATATCTTTAAAAAGTAATTTTTCATGTACTTAATCGATAAATCAGGATTTACAAGAATTTGAAGAGTAATTTTTTAATTTAGAAGAGTAACAATTTATGTGCTAAAGAGTAATTTTTTATGTACTAAACAGTAACAGACTTTACATAATTAATATATCTAAACCTGGTTTACACAAGTGTTTGTCATTAAATAAATAGTACCTAAGAGATCTACACAAAACCATATGAAACTTATATTAAAATCAACACTTTTAAATTTTCATATAGAATAGAACTACGTAATTTAAAAAAGAAATATAAGATATCATGAAAGCCAATCAACTTTATCACCCATTTATAATTATGATATCTTAACAAAACCATAGTTAATTTTCATATAGGATAGAACTACGTAATGAAAAAAGAAGTATAAGATATCATGAAAGCCAATCAACTTTATCACCTATTTATAATTATGAAGAAATATACAGTAGGATTTTAGATTTAATCTTTTAATTAAATAGTGTATATATATAATTTAATTAAAAATTATAATATATAAATAATAATTATAATTGGATATATCATGTAGTATGGTAATATCGTACTCCCTCCGTTCGCTCACAAGGTGGACATTTTGCCATTTTGGGCGTCCGCACCAAAGGTCTACATTTCCCTTTTTAAATACATGAGACCCACACACATCACTAATACAATAAATATATGGGACTCATACACACCACTAATACAACTACCAACTACACATAAAATATTAATACTCCTTAATATACGCGTAAAAAGCAAATGTGGACGTTAGAGGCGGACGGAGGGATTATCATATTACTCAAAAATTGAATATTTTACAGTATTTCGGTATATACTGAAATACCGCGGTATTGATCATTTATAGACCTTTATCGTACCAAAATTTTCAATACGGTATCATACCTTACCAAAAACTTCGGCATACCTAAAATTTCGGTAAAATCGGTATTTTTCAATATGGTAAGGGCGATATACCGAAATTTTAGTATTTTTCCCCAGCCCTAGTTCTTACCATCTTTGCTCATGTGTTATTTTTATTTAACGTTCGTAGGAAAAAAAGCGTAACAATCTAAGAGACTTCTTGAATGTTGCTGGGCCAATGGGAGTAACCCATTTCCTTATTTTGTCAAAAACCGATTCCGCCCCGTACTTGAGGGTGGGTAGGACGCCGCAGGGTCCAACTCTTACTTTCAAGATTCAAGATTATTCGTTGGCTATCGATGTTGCTCAGTCTCAGTTGCGTCCAAGAAGCCATAAAGATCTGTTTCAAAACCCACCTTTGGTAATTCAAAACATTTCCTTGAATTCAATTTGTTTTACTAGTATTTGTGGGAACTACTCGAGCTGATTTTGGTATTACTATGTTTAAAAGTTTTGATTTTCCATTGTAACTCTTTCTTTAAGTATGAACCCTGAGCTCCATGATTGACTGTAGATAGTACTATCTGGTTTTGGGACTGGGGAGCAGCATCTAAAGCTTACCACCATTATGTTTCAGAACATATTTCCTGCTATTGATATAAAAAACGTAAGTCTCTGAATCTGTGACCTGAATGTGTATTGGCTTGAGCTATGGACTTGGTTTTGTCTCACCGTCAACATGCTGTAGGTTAAACTTGCATCGTGCCAAAGGATAGTGTTGCTTAATTACAACAAAGACACGAAGCTTATTGATTTTCGGCATTACTCAATCAGATTACAGCCTGTTGGAGTGTCCCGAAGAATAAGAAAGTTTGTGCAGAAACATCAGGTGCCTGATTTGAAAAGTCTTCAGGATGTGAGTGATTTTGTGACAAGGTATGCTATATGTCTCTATGGATTATCCTTGATTGTGGCGGTGGAGAACTCCATTTTCTTGTCATATGATATTCTTGTCCTGTAGTATGAAATTTAATTCCACTAGCATGTCACAATATTATAGACCAATTGTGGCTTTCCGCAGATGATCTTATTCCCAAATGAATGAAACCAGTAGAATTTAGTTTCAACAAGTTCCTTCATCTGATTTCTTTATGATTGATTGCCTTTTGATTCGTCAACAAAAAAGCATACCAAGTGAAGAAAAGTCTGATTTGGTTCAATTGGCTCTCCTGCCATTGGCATATTGATTATGTTATTTAATTTAATTCATTTCTATTTTCTTGAAGAGCTGGTTATGGATCAGAAAGTGAAGTGGACGATGAAGCAGCAACTGTAAGTCTACCTATGGATCTTGGTAGAGTTAATCGAGCAACAAATAAGAGCGCTGTCAAGCTCCAAGAGATTGGGCCTAGGATGACACTTAAGCTCATGAAGATTGAAGAAGGATTGTGTTCTGGTGGAATCATATACAGTGAATCTGGTAAACGTCCTGTTTTTTTAGTAGTTGGATAATCTATATACTTGCAATACTCGGTCTCTTTTTCTGCAACTTACACCAATCTAATTCATGTCGTGATTAACACTGTACCAAACTCGGAACCTGAATGGGCTACTATTTTCTTTTCTTCTGTTATCCTTTTCAAATTGGTGATCATGAAATTCTATTTACAGTTCATTCCCATTAAACTTATGAAATCACAAAACATATCATTTATTATCGTGCTATGTTCATTTCAGGAGACGTTGGATCAAGCAAGAACAAGAAAACTCCCAAGGAAGAACAAAAACATGAGGATAAAGAAAACCAAGAAGATGAAGTTGATGAAGAAATGAAAAGTGATGAGGAGAAGGATGATGAGGAGGAAGTAGAAGAAGAGGAGGAAGAAGAGGATGTTTAGGAGGAAGTAGAAGAAGAGGAAGAAGAAGAATAGCTTCGGACCTCATAAACTTCTAAATTGCAATCCTATTTGTAGCAGCGCGGTGTACTTTGCCCATCAGTTTTGACGTTTACATTCTTCTCTATTTTAGTAAATTAACACAATTTCATCATAATTGTTTCAGTTAATTGTGCGCCTTTAATACAAATATGTAGTAGAATGTTGAATTGTGAATTCCCAACTTTGCCTTGAAAATCATTCAAGTGGTACCAGTTTTGTTGAAAAAGCTATTGAAGCAAAACTTTCACGGTTTCACCTGTGCCTAACTCATATATCATAATCTACATGGCTGCAGATTGCAATGCTCTGTAGACCAATTCATGGATAGAATGATACAAAACAGCTCATGCAGTCAGGCCATGCTATTTGTATTTAAAATGTTTTCGAGCTAAAATTGACAACCCTACAAAGCTCATTAGTTGGTAATGAGAGCAGAAAAGATGAGTGCTACAAGCCAATCCATGAAAATACATTGTCCAAGGTGCCAAGGCAAAATGAAACACTTCTTCTCACTTGGAAAGGGGGGAAGCAAATATAAGGGGAAAAAAAAATAACCAGCTGGGAATAATTGATCCATTGTGCTAATCTTACTTATAGGAACACTTCCTAATTTAGTGAGAACAACTTCACAGCTTCTGTGTACAATTCTTGAGAAGCTCTTCTGAAGGAATTTCCAGGGTTGCTCCAGCATGCACTTTCTCAGGCTTTACTTCTGCAGAAATAGTTTTCAGATGAAATATGTAAGAGAGTTGGGCGTGTGTATGGAGTAGGAAAGGATCACCAAGATTGAAAACGTTTTAACAAACAAAATCCACTGACAGGTCACAGGCATTAGATATGTAGAATAACAGATATAGCATTGTACTACATGGCCCAGAGAGGTTTCAAGAAAATTGCTAGTTAAGTGGTAATCTATAAACAACATATGAAGAGTCTTCAACATGAATTTTCTTGTCAAAAACAATTTACATTAACCACATTGCAAGACATGATCTAGGGTATGATTCGGCTGACAGAGAATAAAAAAAAAGATGGGATGAAATTATAAAGGACATATAGTTTAGAGGTTGGAGAACTTAAGAAAAACAGAGAGAGAACTTATGCACCTTGAGTCTCTCCAAAACAAGAGCTACAACTTGGTAATATTCATAACAGGTTAAAAACTAGGATAGATTGAGGTCTAGCAACGCTGTATTTGTAACCGAATGCCCTTCATTAAGGCCAGAGATCTCAGATTTTAAAAGGGAAAGGAACTCAATATTGCTCCTTTCTTTGTGTTCTCATGAAATTTTCCACATATATGTGACTATTATAAGAACAAATCATTTCCCAGTATAACGATTTTGAAAAGAATACATTCTCGTGGAGATTTTAATTGATTATTTTTGTAGCATTACACAAATGAAATTTTTGAAGAAAATAAGCCTCGCAAAAAGCAAAGCAACTATTTAGTGACAATCCACTGGCACAAGACACAAACAAATGAACTACTATAATCAAAAAATGTAACCCAAGTAGTCCATTGTTCCAATGAAACTTCGCAGGAATTTTGACAAACAGATTGCGTGCATATTAAACTGTGAAAAGAGGAACTGAAAACCACAATAATTGACAGAGTTAAGCATTTTAATGTTTAATCAATACCGTAGCCGCCACGTTCGTTGAGCTTGGCTTGGACGATCATGGTGGAGATGAAGTGAGAGGCCTCACGTGCCTCTTCTAAGAGGCGGTTGAGATCCGCAGGGGAGTTCACCCGACGATTCTCCTCGAATTTCTTCCGTACCTCGGAGGCGGATTCCAGGAGCATAAGGGTGTCGCCGGCGAAAGTTTTACGGGTAGCTCTCAACAACGCTCTGTACGCACTCAGCGCTTCGCTCCCCATTCTCCGCGGCTACGACGTCGTTCTGTGTTTTCCAGAGGTGCTTGCAGAAACAATAGATACTAGTACAAATGATATTTATACATTTGACCATAATCTCTCCTCCACGTAATAATTACTATTGCCCAATCTCTCCTTAACATACCACAATTTTAAGATGTCAAATAATCCATTAGTTTTGTTACGAAGTTGTCCGATTTTGGGGCGTGTGAATTTGAATGCTCAATTCAATTTTAATTTTTAAAAGATCAATGATAATTCTCAGTCATCGGTCTATGATTATTATTTGAAGATACAAATGATACAAGGCAAAAGGTCTTGCACACCCGAGGACACGGAGAAATACTCTCTTTCCGTATCTCCATGTGAACACAACCTTCCTCCTCAAATTCTATTTAAATCTATGAAAATTGCAAAGGCTCCGTGCGCCCGGGTGCACTGGAGCCTCGCTAATGATACAAATCACTTTCCAAGAGAAAATGATTCCACGGAAAAATATATTTCCTCCGATGAGAACTATAATTTGCTTGCTAACTCGATGCACAGGTTAAGATCATTAGTCATCACACCGCCACAAAATAAAATAAATATATCTAAATGTACTTTTTTTGAACTAATAATACCAAAAATTTGTCCAAGAAATAAACCAACATATAAGGCAGATGCTGGAATCGTAACCATTCACACAGTAAAGAAATATTAACAAGATTATTATGTAAGCTCAAAGATACTCAAGAAATATACAATCACCAACCACCACCGGCTTTCTAACAATATATGCAAAAATATGAGCACGAACATACTCTTGTGCCTCATAACATTTTCTTAGAATCGTTTACAATACATCCCAACCACTCTATCTATAGGGTTATGTGAGAAGACCTTCCCAAACAAGATAAAAGAATGTTGATGAGAAGCCAATCCATAATGAGATGAAGAATAGCTGGTACTGTAGATGTCAAAGTGACTACCCTGAGTTATCCACCATTCTCAGATCATTTTTCTTGCGCCTACACCTGTGGTGAGCTTTTTGAAGCGAATTTTCACCCACTCTTTCCAACTTGGAAGCATTATCTGGTGCAAAAAGTGGCAGGGCAATGGCTTAGCAATGGATAGATTGAGCAAGCATATATAAATATATGTTCATCTCCTCAAATGCGTCTCACTAGTGTTGCTAATTTCTTATAAGGTGCATTTAGATTGTAGGAATAACAAATTCCATTCAGGTCTATGATAAAAGGATTTGAAATCGATAAATGTTTTAACTGATTTAGACAGATTTGTTATTTGAATTCATTTCTTCAAATCAAACCTCTCAAGTGTCAATCCAAATGCAACTTTTCAGTACTCCTCTCACAGAAAAATAAATTCAAGAATAAAAGGAAATCAAGTGACAGAACATATAATATAACCAAGTTACATGACATTATTTCACCAACTAGAACTTTTTCAGCAACAGTGTGTTAAAACAAAAATGGATAGCATGAAAAGAAATTCCAAACTTCTCACTTCCCAGTGATTATCAATGAAAATTACTAGAAGCTGATGCATTCCAAGCAACTTCACTGTTCTATATCTTCTAGTAAATTTTATTGAAGATTGATAACTTTTAAGTATCAAATTTTGACCATGTGAACATAATCTTTACAAAAACATTCCTTGTATCCCATATTATTATTCAATAATAGTTTAATCAACAAAACAGTTTTCCTTAAATCTTATGCAATCGAACAATTGCTGCAAGTTCTTTTGTAATGATATTATTTGCATCAATCATATCCTTCTACTTAAAGTCCAAATAAGAAAAATTATTCATGACTATCAATGCATGCTCTAATGAAACATTCACCAAACAGCTCAAAATTTCATTTTCAGAAACAAAAATTCCATGCTTAATGGCACCAGTAATGAATGAATCAGTAAACAATCAATAAAAATGCAGCAGTTGCATATTTTTGGAGCCGGAAATACCTCCAAACTCATCCCCCCAAAACAGAACGCGAGAATCGTCCTCTTCCTCATCATCATACCCAAGCTCTGCATCACCCCGATACCCCGGCTCACTCCCGTAGCCAGACTCGTTTCCCTGATTATCACAATTCCCAAACTGCCCATACCCACTATTCACATTCTCCCTCTCCCCACTACCACTCCCCTCCCTCTCTCTCCTAGAAATCCGTTCGCTCACATCCGATGACCAATTAGGATCCCCAAACAGCTCCCCACTTGAATCTGTACCTCCCGCCACCATTGGGAAATCCGAGCAAGTCCCATTTGCCGCGGAGGCGCCGACTGAGCAACCCCTACGATCGGAGCTCCGACCGGATACTGACCTCGAGCCACCACGGCGGCGTCGCTTACGGGCAAACAAGCGCTTCCTTGCGGCAGAGAAGGAGAGGGGTCTATCGTCGTCGAAGAGGCTGAGCTTGGACATATCGAGGATAGCCTCAATGGAAAAGGAGGAGGTGGCGCGATCGGCACGGCAGGGGCGCTTGCTATGGGGGCCATAACAGGGTTTGGAGGGATCGGAGTCTAGGGTTTTGGAGAATGGCCTCCAGCAGAGGAGCTGGAAGGCGCATGATTCAATTGCGTGGAGTGGATCTAGGGTTCCGCGTGACATAGCATTATACTCTGTGTGTGCGTCGAATGTGGATCGGAAGACTTTGATGATTGAAGGAAGGAGAAGAAGATATTTTACAGGGTGGGTTGGGGTTGAGAATTAGGGTGAGTGTCCATCACTCACGGAGGAATATAAATAATGTATGTCTAATTACGATTTACGACCATCAATTTTATTGAGTATTAAAACATAAAAAATTGTAATATAATAATAATAATAATTTAAATAATTATCACTGGCTGGTCAATAGAAACGCAACCAACAGGAATAGAAATATTAAGGTGAATAATAATTTTAACATTTTTACTTTCTCAAGTTCTCAACGCATCCTCAAAAACTTGAGATTCACCCCCTTCTAGCTACTATCTGCCTCCTCCTCCATTTAGAAGCTGGTGGAGTAATGTGGGATAATAACCATATCGACACTCAGTGGGAGGATGAAAATTGAAAACATATGAAACGGGCTTTGATACCAGCACCTGCTTCTTGGAAGTAATCTCATCGAACAATTCCCCAAAACTTGTTTCATCATATGGAACTGATTCTCTCAGAAAGAAAAAGCTTTCTCTTGCCAAATTTTCCACCTTATGCACAAGAGTTTACCATCATTTACAATGCATTCAATCTCAAAGGAAATTTACGATTCGCTAAGATATTTAACCTTACCTGTAAATTTGAAAATCGCAAGTTGTTCATGGTTACGATCACTTGTAACTCTTGCAGAGCATCTGACAAAATCCGGACTGCTAGATAACTGAAAAAGGTTTGCACCAGAACCTTATTCAGCTGTTCACCATGCTCATCGCCAAATCTTGGAAACCACAGTACACATTTGACATCATACCATGGGACAACATTGTCCCCTTCCTTGGATAAGATTGTTTGATATGGGTGGCTAAGTCCCCAATAAATTTCTATGCCTGTTAGTAGAGGATCAACAGGGCCAGAATTTGTCTCCGAAGTGGTGGTTATTATACCGGAAGGGTCATATTGATGAACGAGATATGAAGAAAAATGAAGACCAGTGTCATCTAATACTAGCACACATCCATCAGAAGGATCAGGGAAGAACTTCAGGAGAGATTCTGGATCTATTTCTTCATCTTCTGGCACACACAAACTAGATTGACTAGATGACACTGGTAAAGAATCAGAATCATGAGAATAAAAACATGAATCTCCATTGCGACATCCCTGCAAAAACATCCAGCTATTAAAATTCATACCAGATGAGCAACAAGGTCTTCATGGGTCCAGAAACTATGAATAACCTTGTCAAAAATATATACTCCGTCCGTCCCCTTGATAAGTGTCCATTTTGCCATTTTGGTCCGTCCCAATATAAAGTATCCATTTCCTTTTAGAGTTGATGTGACACACACAATACTATTATTATACTCAACCCACTACACATGGAGCCCACACTCAACACTAACACAACTAACCACTACACATTAAAATATTACTTATTTCTCTCACCTCATTATACTTTAAAATATTATACTCCTTAATCCACGTACAAAAAGCAAACGGACACTTATCAAAGGAACGGAGGGAGTATTATATAATGAAGTGGGGATGTAAGACAAAGACTACATGTGGACGTCATATGGACTAATTTGATTTCGAATTTTTTGGGATCCATTTACTGGTTCATGAAAAAGATTTTGCATGATTTTATAAATTCTTCATCAGCTTTTGCAACTCCTTCTAAATGACAGTCTGGTACAATGTGATGGATCCAACAATGAATATTGCTACATCATTAAAATTGGTTCTAGAGATATGCTGATGAAAGTGAAAAGGACAAAGGAAAAGAAATAGAAAATACTCATTCCTTATAGAATGAGAAGTGGTCTTCAATTGTTTTGATATGTATGGAAGTATAAATGGATAAAATATTGTACAGAAAACGTCAAGTACAAACATTCCAGAACCTCCAAACCATACTACAGTAAACTTTCATAAGCAATTTTTCAGAATAGTACAGATTAGCATACAACTTGTAAGCAAGTAAATTTCAGGCTTATAATACCATAAAATGTTTGAAACTGATTGTTCTATCGGTCGAATATTGAAGGATTTCAGTTTAACATAAAATGCAGTAAAAGTGAAAAAAATTACCTGCAACGAGAAAAAGAAATTGCAAACTGGTCTTCTTGCTTGAAGTGAATGAGAAAACAAACATTCGCTGCCCCGGTTGCAGAAACCATTGACAAAATATCTACAGAGTGCTGCACCTCCAGCAGTGTGTTGTACAATATCAGAATTTAATGTATTCTGTTCTTTAGATACATCCTCCGTAAGCTGGATTCTCATCTATTAATTAAACAGAGAAAATAAAATAGGGTATCAGCTTCATGACACCAGACAATGAACTAGTAAAGCCTTTTTTACCTCTTTAACTATCGATGCAAATGTTTTTGCCACCACATCTGCATCGAAGTTGTAGGGTCCAACAAATGGCACAGCAACGCATTGCTTTGATTCATTCTCATTCTCAAGGTCTGCATCCTCCACGGATAAAGCATCTACTTCATTATTCTCGATGCAACTGAGAAGACATTCATGCTGGATGTTGTATGGATCATAATGAATTGGTATACTATTAAAAACAACCAAAAACTTGGGTCGAACACGATGCAGCAGATTTAGGATATCATCATCTGCAAATAACATGCTACAAATAAATTAAATCAGAACTCAAATGTATTAGAGCGCCGAGAAATCATACATGTTTCAGTCACTAGCTGGAAGGCAGATTGGACAAGGTTATGACATGATAACCATTCTTCCTCTATCTTTGGAAGCATAACTTCCATCTTTTCTGCCTCACCAACCTTAAAGATGTTTTTGATTCGTTCAAGCTGGTACTTGTCCTGTACAAAGGCATTTAAGTTGTCTACAGAAATTAAATAAATTAATTAAAAGTATCACGGCCCAACAATGCACAAATGAACAGAATTTACCTTGAAAGCACGTTGCCAAAACAGAAGTGCACAGAAGTTTACCATATATAATATCTCCTTCTTACCTAACCCAGTAATCTTACTATTTCCACAATAATAACTCTCTGTGTATTCCGTGTTCTAAGAGAATATGTCCCAGTCAGTAAATTTAAAGAAGTAAGATTAAATTAGAATTCAAAATTCATAAGAAAATAATAATACCTGGGTTTCCTGACCAAAAATACGTAAGACAGGTAGAGGCTGTATGTCCATCAGTATACCAAATAGAATGCCTTCACGAAGCATTCCAATTTCAGCAAACTTGAGAATAAGGACAGAAGAATCAAATGATAGAGAAAAACTGGCCAATAAGCGTCCATAAAAGGTAGGCTCATGACGACCCCTGGTAGCCTTCTCCAATGCACGAATGTGAACCAGCAAATCCAAAGCATCCTCAACAACTTCAGGTTCTGGAGGATCCAAAGCCTTCTGTAACAATGCTAAAACCAAAGAGATAGATATCAACACCTACTTTCATCCATGGACAAAATAACCAAGGAATAGTATATTCTGCTAAAATATTTTTACAGGCCAAGAAAGATAAAGATGTATGAATCATAATTGTTGGCATACCAAATAAGAGAGGAAGAAATATCAAGTGGAACTGACTGATTTGTGTCAAATTTGTTAGTAATGCAAGGAAATTAGCAGAAAAAAAGTGAAAACTAAATGAGTACAATTCAAAGCAGTTATAATCATTATCAAGTACTTTAAACATTTCATTGCAAAAGTAAAACTTAGAAAAGATGAAAGTGATAAGTGGATTATAAGGAAACAAATAATAGAAAAAGGTTTCTTGATCCCCTGCAGAATTAAAATTAAAATATTGCCCCAAGTTATGTCAAAGCATATTCTGTGATAGGTAAGTTGTTATTTTTGCAACAAAGTTTGTTTCATACTTTGACAATTTGGCACGGGCATCGACCATCAATAAGGGCACTGATGCGTTGCCAAATACCAGAAAGGACCAAGAAAAAATCCAACACCATATCATATAAGTTTCCCACCATTCTCTGAGATAAATAATTCAACATAGAAGATAAGAATAGCAAACCACCTTTTGGTTCATTAATAGCTTTAGATTCAGCACAACAAATGAGAAGTACTTGCTGTCGTAATGATAACTTGAGAATTGCCGGAGACTCATAATCGTCCAATCGACCATAGAATGATCCAGTTACTAGCCGAAAAACCATACCATCACAAGTCCGACCAGTTCTTCCCCTACGTTGCTCGGCCTACAATATAATCAATCAAGTAAGAATGGACAAACATTAAAAGACAAAATAGAAATGAACAATGGCTTACAGTACCTGAGATTTTGAAACCCAAACAAGCTCTGCTGCATCTGTTTTCCTATTGTTGTCCCAGAAAACTTGCAAAGAACGACAAGAATCTATGACATACCCTACTTTGGGAATAGTAACAGAAGACTCTGCAATATTTGTAGCGAGAATTACCTGCATTGACAATGATAATTAGCGCGAGTTGAAAGGATAGTGCGATCTTTAAAGTACAGTAGAGAATAATGGATCTTTGTATAAATGACGTGCACCATTCCTAACAAAGCAGAAATGATAAACTTAGTAAAGATGTTACCTTACGGTGGGATTTACAGATTTTCATAGCTCTGAGAGCTTGGTCAGTGTCAATACTGCGATGCAAAATATGGACTTTGAAAAGTGCACTCAAAGGCTTCAAAAGAAACCACTGCTGCTCCAACGCATAGTATGTTGGAAGAAAGATCAAAATGCTCTTCTCAATATCAGGCTCATTTTTATGAATATGTAAAATCAAATCATGGATAAGCTTGTGCACTTCTGGCTTAAAGTCAGCATTGGCCATCATTGGACTTGGTCCAGAGCAATATTGCAAAGAAAGGTTCTCACACTCCATTCCAAGAAGTTCATTTACCTATGACAGAGAGAGAGAAAATACTAGCTTCAACAAGCACACATCCATCTGATCACAATGTAACAGCAAAAAGAAAAACAGTTTTTGATATGGCATATGATTGTTGAAGCACCTAGTTCCATATGACTGACTAGAGCATCCTTATGCAGCCAATAAGAGGGCCATTAATGGACACAAATAAATGCAACAGATCACCAAATTTGGCGTTAAATGCATCATAATAATTTTTCATGAACTCTTATGATGGATGAGACACATTGAAATGCTTCGTAATTATGTAGCCAACAAGTTCATTAAACATGATCACATGACAATAATAGATCTTGCAATAAGCTCTGCTGGGACGTAGGACCTGTTCAAGGTACAACACTTCTTTCTGAAATATGGTGTTCTTCCCAGTGCTTGGGATAGCCAGCCGTTCTACTCTTTCACCCCTACCAAGATCCTTAAAGTATTCACGATATCTTGAGCTATCTGCAGTAGCAGACATCAAGACCAGCCTGGAACATCAAATAAATATGAACTAAGACTTACGCCCCTCTTGTGCAATCAATCATTTCATAATTCACTAGTGAGCTGCACACAGAAAACTGAATGCGGAAAAATATAGAAAGCCCAGAGACTGTAATATTTTGCCAACCTTAATTCTTTGTTTCTGAGTAAAAACTGCTTTATGCAGACAAGAACAAGATCAGACTCCACAGATCTTTCATGCACTTCATCAAGAACTATAACTTTGTATTTAAGTGCTTTGAACCCCTTCTCTCGCATTTCATCCAGCAAAACACCAGCTGTTTTGAAAACAATCTTGGACCTGACAGAAAGCATCAATATTTTTCAGTGAATAAAAATAATCAGTGGCTAAGTGAATCACATGGAGTACTAATGAACAGGGAAGAATGATGCAAGGACACAAAAACATCAGTTAATGATAAACAGAGGGTGCAGAAAAATTATTGGCAAAGAATCACCAGATTTTATTAGTCCATACATAACCCCAAACAAGTCAATCATCCAGCAACATTTTCATCTTAGCTTAGACTCTTACTAAAGCCAGTCATGCTGATATCCAATATCAAATGCGGACCTGCAATAACTTAGTTGAATTCAAATGCACAGATAAAAAATGAAACACTACATTCCTTCATAGATATGGAATCACCGGAGCTTCTATAATTCTTCAGAAGTCATTTCTGAAAGATTTCCCATTTCAATGCCGGGAAGTGGGAATTTCCAAAAGAAGTTATGATCTTATGAGCAAGTTATAGAGATGTAAAAGTGTAAATGCAGATACAATAATCATAAGCATACCTATCAGAGAAGACCCTTGAGTGACCGATATGATACCCAACCTCTTCACCAACTTCACAATTACGAGCATTAGCTACCATTCTAGCAACAGCTACAACAGCAAATCTCCTTGGTTGAGTACAAAGTATGGGCTCCAAATTTTCTTCCAGTAGGAATTGGGGAATTTGTGAGCTCTTCCCTAAAAAGATCAACATGAGAAATTGCTGTTTTAGTAACCGGACAAAATAAAAATATGGACACAAACTCTGAAAATCATCAAGTAAATTTAAGCACAATTATATTTGAAACAAGTGAACCCTTACCCTCCTTGAAAAAAGGAACAAAACATTGTAACACTTGTATGGTCAAAACGTAATCTGTTTCTTAAAACTACACACACGAATAACCATCACTAATCCTCACTTAATATTCTTTCTGTCTTTATCTCCCTTATGCACTCAAGCAATCGAATGACACAGAAAGTAGTATTGAAGAAAATCGGCTAAACTTCCTCTACCCCAATACAGTTCATTGAGTTAAAATATATGTCCAGATTAATCAACCAACCATAAGATTAATATCATCGGTGATTGTAAACCTAAAAAACAAAAACTTGACGCCCAACAACTACTTAAATTATGTTATCAACAGTATGAAGATTTTATGAATTAAACAAACTGTATACTGAACCGTACCAAGTAAAGATAAGAAAACAAATACACGAGTATCGCTAAACTAGAAGTTTAAGGATAAACACAGTGAAATCCTACCACCGACCGCCTATCTGAAAATACTAGTACTCATTAAACAACAGTGACAAATATCAGTTATAAAATTTGTGATTAAATTATTACCACAACCAGTTTCGCCGACGATGAGAGTGACGCGATTTTCCAAAATTTTCTCTACAATTTTCTCTCTCATCGCAATCACTGGAAGTTCGGAAAAACTCGACGGAGGCGCCGCAAACGGCGACGCAGAGGAAGAAGCCATCTTTTCGTAAAACAGTAAGTAAGCACGTCGATCAGACTTCTACAACCAACAAATATCCTGGTTGAGCATTCTAGTCTGGCGACTGGCGAGAGTGTGCTATGCGAGTAAACGCGGAGTCTTTCTTTCCGTATATATTGGCATTCGGACGCGCTACTGAGCGCGTGAAAATTAGGGGGTTTATTTGGGTGAGGTCAATTATTACCTAAAATTTTACCAATTATTTCTTGTAATCTTATAAATATATAGTATATATTTTTTAAATAGATATTTTAATTGCCACATATTTATCTTTGAAAATGCGGTTGAATAATTTGTACAAGCAATCGTCTGTTCAGGTACACTGCAGTTATTAATTTTATTTTATCCAACCATCTATTTCTTTTTATTGATAACTAACTATTGTTATGATATTTAATCATGTATGACCAATGTCCCGTAAGAATCTGCCGAAAATTAGAGTAGAGTAGAGTAGTGCATTTTTTTTTAGCTTCAATATATTCTTAATATTAATATTGATTTAGTTTCTTTGTTTTACCAAAATAAAAGGAAAGAAAATCGCGGCAGATTTCTTAATTGATTTGATTTGATTCAGTGAGCAACTTTTTTTTTCCTTGATAATAGTAATATTTTACTCGTATATTAGCCTACATTTTTTTTATATTGGTTTTAAAACTAACCTAAATTTTTAAAATGACATAGTTTATCGTGATTACTTGAGGTGAATCGGTTCATTATTAAATTAAACGCTAGACTTGTGAATATTATTTTACTTTTTCATAATTAGTTATTACTTATTAGTGCTTTTTTTATTAAAGACGTTATTTTTCTTTTATAATATTATCACTTTTCATTAATATACTATAAGTTGTTCATAAAATAGTTCATGTTATAATTTTTCATTAACTAAATACCACTTTCATTCATTGTAATGATGCTCCTTAATTATAACTTTTTTGCAATTTATTGACGTTTACACATGTGAATAGACTTGAGTTTTTATGAACGTGAATGACGTTGATTGCGTAAATTATTTTTTGTTCGACTACCACCACCTACATTGTCTCACGATCGCCACTATTCATTTCGACGTTCACATCCTCTATAAATATAAGTTACGTGTTTATCGATATAAAAAATTCACTAAAAGCCATGAGTATTGTTTCATATTTCGAGGAAGAAGAAAATAGTTACGATGAAGTTGTGTTTATATTTTATTTTATGAAAAGGTTATGTTGAGTATATGAGTATTAAAATATATATTAGAGGGTGTTTGGGTTTTTTTTATGGAATAAGAAAAACAATTGGAATAAAACTTGTATGAAATCAAAGTGATTCCTAAAAAGATAGGAATTGATGATTCCCAATAATACTATTCAAATCATAATAGTGTAACAAACATCAACACTACTATCATTTCATAAGACAATTGAAATAAAACTTTTATGGAATCAAAGTGATTCCTAAAAATATAGGAATTGATGATTCCAATAATACTATTCAAATGATAATAGCGTAACAAACATCAACACTACTATCATTTCATTTCTTATATTATATTTTATACCCTAAAATCAAACACCTTCTACATATATATTTACAAACATTCGTATAAACTCTGAGTATTTTCTCACTTTAAAGCTCGTAGTCTCCCTTTTAATTCAATTATACCATTTATATATTGATAGGGGGTTTAAATTAAAGGAGATTATATGATTTACACTATAAATCCGATACTAACTCAACTATATTATTTGTGTTAAAGAAAGTTTCTAGTAGACTAGCTAAATTATTTGTACATTGTTATTTAATTAATAAATAATAGGAGTATATGAATTAGACTTGTTTTACCCTTCATCTTTATTTAATTCGTCTCACATGAGATTAAACTTATGAAAAGAAAAGCATTAGGACATTAATACGTAAGAATACAATATTTGGATCTGATCGAACCTATTCACTTATGTAAAATAACATCATATTAAAATAAGTAAGGATATAATATTTGAATCAAGTCGAATCTATCCAAACATAAAGTGTTGCCTATTTACATCTCATGTAAATCCAATAACTCTATTTATTTTTATTGTTGCCTATTTATATTTCACATAAATCCAATAACTTTATTTATATTTAATTTTTTTTTACATAATAATCCTATTTTTCTTCTCTACCTTTTTTTTTTTTTTTTTTTTTTTTGTGTTAATTACCGTGTAAGCCTTCACTAACAGCTATTAGGCGAGAAGAGGATTGTTTTTCCTTGGCATAAAAAAGAGAAAAAAAGTAAACGCATTTCTTGCATATTTCATCGATTCCTTCCTACTCCAAAAATCCGAGCGAGATTTCCCAGCCAAAAACAATAAACACCCAATTAACAGATTACAAAGTTGGACCGAATAGCCCTAGAGAGAGAAAACCCCAAATTCTGGTAAAATGGCGTCGGGATGGGGAATAACGGGGAACAAACAAGGATCGATGCTACGATTTCTGGGTGGACTTTAGCGAGTGTATGTCTCACTGCAAGGAGCCCTGTGTGCTGCTACGTGAAGATTACTTAGAGTGTCTACACCACTCCAAAGAGGTAAATCCATTTATTCTACTCATCCCATCTCTTCGACTCGAATCAGCTTCGGAGCTGCAAATTACAAGGGGATTATTTGTTTGCGTGCTTGAAATTTATAGAAATTATGGTTTATATCGATGATATGATACTGGGATTAAAATATAAAATGATTGTGATTACATGTATAACAAGTATCAAGTGTTTGCATTTAAATGTGATTAATTGTTTTGATCAGTAAATTGAATTAGAAAATGTTCAGTTCTTAGGATCTTGATGCAATGACATTGGATTGTTTATTTTCTTCGATTAGTTAGGATTTAGGGCTATGGATAGTAATGCGGGTTTGCATTTGATGACAACCCTTTAATTAAAAGTACAATTTGCTAGATTACTTGTCTTGTAATTTTACATTTCACTCTCCAGCGTGCAATGCGTTATAGGTTGAAATGTTTGCTGTTAAGAGTGGTAAGTTTGCTTTTGACCTTATCTGTTAGGATCTTATTTGAAAAATTGTTGGAGCTTGCTTGTTAAGGGTACTTATATGGAGTAATTGTTTATATGTTTTTTTTCCAATCTTATTTGTGAGATTCAAATACAATCTATACTTCCATTGTTATCTGCATTCTGAATCCAAAAATACAAGAAGACCGAACTTCTGAGCGAGTTAAATTGTTTCTTTAAATAGATGAAGCCTTCAAACGGGAAAAAAGTGGAAGCTTATCCCTTAAACTTCTCTAGAAACCGATCAAGCTTAAAACCATTCCAAGTGTTTGAAGGTGTTGCTCTTTCATCTTAGTCTCAAACCTCTCTATAATATATCCACTAGCCAAGTCTTTAATTTGTTTAGTCCAAACAAGTCTAGAGTTTTTAGAATGTTGCTTATTTCTTTTGAATCTGAATCTGTTATCATGTTGGATGAGGTGTTGCTAGTCTTTAAGAAAATTGTCATGAAATGTCTTTTTGATAGTATTTGAGATGGAACCATCAGATCCTATTCACATAGTCTCACATTGCATCTTGTCAAAGCTTCCAAAGGGAGGGATAATAAATGGTTCCAGATTTTAAATCTATAGGATACTATACCCATCAAACTTTTTTTATATGTTGCACCGATAATTTACCTGACCTGAATAATCATCAGTTGAAGTTTTAATGTGCTTAGAACTATTAAATGTCTGCAATTTTACTGGCACTGAAGGCTAGTGTCAGTGAATTTATGGTGGGTGTACATCACGCGTGCTTCTGTCCAGTTGCTTGCTTTACGTAATGAGTCTTGAATTATCATAAGCATTTAACCTTAAGAGAACGACTCAGCGAGTTGGTGTAGTACTGACCGTATGTATTGATTTGATTGACTCCATATGATATCAATCCCTAATGTTCATCTTTTGTGGTGATAGTTTAGCAATATCACTATGAAATAAAGGTAACATCTTGTTATATGTAAAGAAGATGACATCATTGATCATTCCTAAAAGTATGCTGGATGAGCTTAATTTGCTCATATAGTGACTATGAAGTTGAAATATCACTAATAGATGTTGATTTTTGAATGTTGCTCATGCCTGCAGAATGACTGGATGAGCAAGGATTATGAAAAAAAATATGAAGGCCCTATATCTCTTAAAATTTGGCCTTGCTATAGAAACAGCTTTGTTCTGCCAACAAAGCATTTAGAATAAGCGCTAACTCTCACAATTTTATGAGGTGGAAATTGAATGATATCATGATAATTAGATGAAGTATAACTCATGAGAGATGTAAATATGCTGAAACAAGATTTATATCCTCCTTTCCAATCAACTTGAACACCAGCACTCTCATTTCAGTCGTAGAGATAGTAGCCTGTAGTTTCTATATTTGATAATATTGGGTTTATTGCAGTTCCAATGGAGGAATCGAGTCTTCAAGGAGGAGCAGCGTCAGCTGAGAGCAGCTGCGGAGAAGGCCAAGGAGGTGGAGGTGGTGGTCATCACTGAAAATCAATATTGTTCCCCCATTGCTTTGAAGAGAGATGAGTGTAAGAGAACTTGATTTTCTTTGCGCTTTTATTTGTTCAAATGCAAGATCATGATCCATCAGATACCTTCAAAATGGAATTATTACAATGACATGCCTGTTTCGTCACACATAAAATGTGTTCAAACATTATTTTGTTTCATATGAACTTGCTTTTTTGTTTATTATTTTGACCTCTTCTCTTTGGGTTTTATGCTCTCTCCGGTGTCGCAGGTTTCATCTAACTTAACAAATGAAATATAACCCTTTAATCGAACCAAAATTAAAAAAAAGCACATGATATATGGCATAAATATAAATATTAGAGTTAAAGAAATAACAAAATCAAATGATACTTCCATATTTAAAAAGGTGTGCACACAGATATTAAAATATCACAATAATACAATATTAAAAATATACCCCATTCGTCCCACAAAACCCTTCACACTTTCCTCATTTATTTGTCCCACAATACCCTTCATACCCCAAAAATGAAAAAATCAATTTATCCAACAACATCAAAAATTACTTTAATTTCAAATTTGTCATTTATTTTTCACACACATACTATTACTTTATACTTTTTTATTACCTAAAAATACTATAATACCCTTTAAAGTCAATAAAGTCAATAAAGTTGGTCAAAAAGTGCAACTTTTCTTAAACAACGTGGAACAGTGAACGTGGTATTACTCTGTGCTGAGTCAGTTAGAAATTAGATGGGCAAGTAATTATTTGAAAATAGTTATATTTCAAAAAATTGCTGTGCTTTGACTGTTATTGTCTTGGGGAAATTTTTTCTTTAGAATTCCTGTCTGAAATATATGATCCTATAAGTCCTAGGTTCGGAATAGTTATCTTTTGTGAATTGTTGATGTGGCTGTCTGGGATTAGGTTAATAATGACTGTAATGTATATGTGTTGTATGCTAGTAGAATATAATTAGACAGAGTTCCTACAATGTATTCATCCTTGGAGGGCTGTGCAGGTTGGGTATAAGATGTAGAGTGAAAAGTTGTTTGTTGAATAAAAGTTTCGAGTGATATTTTCAGATTACTACCCTTTCCTATCCATTTTTCTTGACATTTTCAGCTGTGTTGCTTGCTTCAGTAAGGCCCAGGAACATATTTTTAAATTTAAAACATGTAGAATGAATAATTCAAATTATATCATCAAATCTTATCTTTAATACATTTATATTCTCTCTTAGTATCTATCTATTGACAATTTTCAATTCTGTTTCATACTTCAGCATGGGCCGATTGTGCATATTGATTTGAAAATTCCCCCAAGGCCTCCAGGTTATGCTTTTGTTGAGGTAAGTTTTGAGTTACCTGGGGCTTTCTCCTTTTTCTGTAGCTTTTTATCTGATGTCTAGTGACAGTTTGAAGAGGCTCGTGATGCTGAAGATGCCATTCGAGGGCGTGATGGCTATGATTTTGATGGTCATCGTCTACGGGTAGGTTGTCTTAGTAACATCTTTGTTTGGCATCAATCAACTAGATTATATCTATTTTGTGATACAGGTTGAGTTAGCGCATGGTGGGCGTGGCAACTCTTCATCAATAGATCGTCACAATGGTGGTCGGGGTCCCCGAGGTGGAGTTTCCAGGCGCTCAGAATATAGAGGTGGATGCAATATTGCATTTGCTAATGTTTTTGTGTTTACATTTCTGGAATGATCTCATTTGGCTTCATTTATGTAGTTCTTGTCACTAGTTTGCCGCAGTCTGCTTCATGGCAAGATCTCAAGGTAAGTTTGTGTCGATTTTGATCTGCAGTTTTAAATAGTACATTGCACTGACCCTAGTTCTTGTTAATCTTTTGGTTTCCATCTAGGATCACATGCGTAGAGCTGGGGATGTATGCTTCTCACAAGTTTTCCATGAGGGTAGTGGTAAGCCTTTTGTTTCTTTATATTTTTGCCTGGATGATATCGTTTAGTGCATATTTAGTTCATCATATTATCTATTTCGTGTTCATTGTTTTCCAGCATTTCTTTTGGGGTTTTAGTTTGTAACATGTCATGACCTCTCTGCAATATTGTGCCATTATGTGTGGACGTATGTTCTGGATTAGGCTGGTTAGGGTTTTCGTGTTGAGTACTTGATTTATTGAGTAGTAGTCTATGCTACTTCAATATTAAAAAAAAAGGGATTTTTTTTGGTGTCCAGCATCTTGGTATATGGGTTTACGCTACTGTACATGATGGTAGTCTCCCAACTCCCTCACAGAACTTTATTTATTGGTGTATATTTGGTCTCCTTTTAACCCAATGTAAATGATTTTTTACTCCATTCTAGTAACTGTGTTCCTTTTAATGATTTTGCTTGGTATCTTATTTTTGTCTCTACTCGAGTCTCAAATTTGAGAATCTTAACTTTTTTGTGGCTTATGATTAAGAAAGTGTATGTCTTCTGCTCTTGCAGGAAAGACAGGGATAGTGGACTACACAAACTACGATGACATGAAGTATGCTGTAAGTTGATTCTTTTCCTGTTTAAATTTTACGTGTCTTCAACCTGAAATAATTCAGATGCCTCCTTTCTTCTATTTATTATTTATCTCATAACTAATAATTATTCTTTTTTTTCTTGTAGATCAAGAAGCTCGATGGTTCTGAGTTTCGTAATGCTTTCTCACGGTCTAGAGTACATGTATGGCTGCATGTTTAAAAATTGCTTCCAGTTCACAAAATTTGATGCCTTTGTAACCATATTTATTCATCTCTCCTAGGTGAAGGAATATGATTCCAGTCGATCTAGAAGTAGCCGCAGTCGAAGTCCTGGTTACTTAAAAGGAAGAAGTAATGGTCAAAGCAGAAGTAGAAGTCCAAGTAACAGTCGAAGCAGGAGCAGAAGGTTGAATGTTGTGAAATGATGATTCACGGTTTTTGTAATTGTTTAGTGGAATCGAATTCTGAGACATTGTCTATTTATTTTTACTTGCAGCAAGTCGCCTAAAGGCAAATCATCACGCCGCTCAAGATCGCGTTCGAGATCCGTATCTTCTCGGTCTCGTTCTGGTTTGAAAGAACGATCAAGGTAAAGTGTTTTGTTCTATTGTTTTGTTAGCAAAAAAGCACATCTGTTTTAATACTTTCATCAGTGGGTAGGCAGCACTGTGAATTTGAATTACAAATTGCTGCATAGTTAATTTCTTAGATATTATGCTTTGGATATGATACATGTATAACCTTATATCATGACTGATACTCGAGAGCATTGCTATTGCTGATATGAGGAAGGCACAATCTATGATCATGTAGAGACCAGTCAAATAAACATGGTGTGCTCTCCTGGACAAAACATCACTGGTCCATCTCATTTTCACAGTTCTTACTGGGGTCATATCTGCTTTCCCTGGCCTATTCCAACTTGCCCTTTTCTCTTCCATTATGCTTTCAGTGTGGTGTTTAAGAAAATTTTAGTGTCAAAGAATCATATCCTCCTTTTTTCCTTTTCTTTTTTTGCCTTTTTCCTTTAAACATGGAATTCCCTTTGTTGTTTTTAGATATGGCTATATGCGCGATCTGGGGATTGCATAGTAGGATCTTGTTGGGTGGATATTGGTTCAGTTGGCTACAACTCTTTTGGTTGTGGAGGTATGATGTTTTATGGATGATAACTTTGGAATCCTTCTCGATCTCTCTGTTCTAATGAGCATCGCAAATCTCAAATGGGTGCTAGATTGGGAACATGAAGATGGATTACTATGGGAAAGCTGGACAATGAACTAATTGGCATATTAGGGAACACCTTTTTGCTGTGGAAACGTTTTAACTATCTCCATCCTGCTAAGCTATCAAAAGCCATATTATCAGAGTTTTTATTGACTCTTTTGGCAACTTTGCTTATTGGTCTTTCAATATTAAGGTTCCGTTTCTTCTTTGATTAGGTTGCTTGCTTGGGTGGAATACATATTTTTCTTTTTGGCCTGATCTGTATTCTAAATCTAAATGTTAATGTTCCTCTTATCCAATTTGGTCACGGTCACTCTGACGTGGAAGTGGCAACAAGGCTCTTGGATCAAAGTTGTTAAGAGGGACGAGTCGTTATTAAACTGGGTTGTTTGTGGAACTTTTGCAGATCTCCTTCAAGATCCAGATCCCCGAAACCATCTGTAAGTGTTGTCTTATTTTAATTGCTTGATGCATGGTTCGTTTCCACACTTCCGATTGAAAATAGATTGCTGCAACCCTTTTGAAAAGTGGATATTTGATGCAAGTAATGCCATGCATGCTTTATATTTCTCTCTTCCTTTTGTTGGACAAATTTCAGCGCCAGAAACGTGTGAGTACTAGTCCAAAGAAACGCAGTGCAAGCAGAAGTAGAAGCCGGAGCAAGAGCAAGAGACCAAGCAAGAGCCGAAGCAGGAGTCTTTCCAGGTTCTCTATATCCACCCCCTAATTACATAATACAGTACCGTGAGTTTACTCTTCATATTGATAACTTTCTCTTGTTTCTTATAAAAGGTGAAACTGGCTCGTTCGATGAGGACTGATGGTATCACCCCTTGCTATTCAATTTGTTCTAGCATTTGGGAATTAAGTTGTGTTGCACGTGATGGTCCATTTGCTGGATTTCTTATTTATGTTGTGTTTTCTAGAGATAATTGCATATTCAATTCTACTTTTTCTCCAGGAACCAAGATAAAACTTGAGTATTTTTCTATTGTTGGAATACTGTAATCGTATTGTCTACTATACCTGCTTTATGACTCCAAGTACTAGTTACATCTTTCTGTCGTCCTGTTGTCTTGTTTACTTCGTCTATGTTGAGCGGTTACCCGAGTTGATGTTTTTGTAGACCATTTCTGTAAGATGGAGTTTGAACTCTTTTTTTCACTAAGATGAAATGAAAAAAAAGGTGCCAGAAAGTAGTTTAGAAAGGAAACTAGTAGTAGTTTAGAATAAGTGAAAATTTGATTTAATCAGTATGCATGTTGGGCTGTGAGTGAAAAGTCTGTTGGCTTTGGCAATTGGAGCATTAAAGGTTAAGTAGAATTTGAAGCATCATGATCCGCCAGAGCTTTATAAAGTTGCTGGGACAAGCATGAGTGATGGCACATGGACTTTTTTGGTCATTTATGTGTTGTGTACGCCAGAAAGTCATCCACCACATTTGAATCTTGATGGTGACACATGTTTCTTAACATGTGGTCTACAAATCGAGACTACCTATTTTATGTTATCTCCATTGATAGCATGTTAATCAAATAATTCGAATTCGATAATTTAAATATTCGCGAATATATTCGAAAATTAATATATAATATATATTAATTATATATTATTAATATTAAATAATGATATATTTTTATATATTAAATATAATATTTTGTTTTATAAACATAAATAAATATGTATATTATCTAATTTATTACTATCTTAAAATAAAGAGAAAAGGGCATATTTTTATTTTTTATATATATAATGTAAATTATTTAATTATAATTTTAAATAATTTAATGATTGATGTATTTAGTGAGTATTTCTTCTTAATAGTACAAGAAATAAAAAAATATTATTTTAAAAAAATGAATTTATAATTTCGAATTCGAATTCAAATAATCAATTTCGAATGTTAAAATTTGAATACTCGAATATATTCTAATAATTCGTTTATTACTTTCGAATCGAATACGAATTCAATTTCAAATTCAATTATAATCGAATTCGAATATTTAATCAAATACCATTCAAATACCTTAGTATTCTATTAGTTTAGAACCCTAATTCAACGTGACATCTTGGATTTCTCACAAACCACTGTTTGTCTTTTCAACCTACTACAAATTTTTATTATTCCCTCCTTAAATCCACATTCCAAATATGAATATCTCGATAAAAAATTATTATCCATTATGTAATGTTACTAGAATTACATAATATTTATAATAGCATCCACACAAAATTAAATACCACACAAAATAATCAATAGAATTTATTTATCTTACACATAACAGTAATGTAATTATCTATATATATTAAAATAATATATTTTTTAGTTTGGTCGGATTGGAGGGAGTATATAATATTTTACGATCACGATGAAAATGGGTTACGTCTGGTTCCTTGGTTTCACACAATTTTTTATTTATTTACCTTTAGTTAGGCTTTATCTGAGCAAAATCACACACTTTATTTGACATCATGTGTGGGATTCCTGTAAATAGTGGCAAAACCCTCCACGTATTGCTTTTGTACAAAGCGAATTTACAATTTGAGTCCCCACAATATGTCGAAATTGCAAGTTGAAGCGTACCGATTATATTCGATCTCAATCGCCACCACATCAGATTGCAAACTTTTCTATCTGCAATCCTCTCTCCTAAAATCGCGCACACTCTTGGAGTTTTTTAACAGACAAATTCACGAATTTTATATTCGAAATTGAAAATTTTGTGAGAATATCAGTACTTCGATCTTCAAAAGAAATGGCTGAAAGCGTGTTCTCAAAGCTCTCAGACGACGTTATTCTCAATATACTCGATAAACTAGAAGAAGATCCCCGAAACTGGGCCCGAATCGCCTGCGTTTCGCCGAAATTCTCCTCTTTAATCCGAACCGTCTGTTGCAAGACGAAATGTTGTGAGTCGATCCCCGCCGTCGTTTCGGAACTCTATCCCCCTGCCGCCGCTGCCGCCACCGATGTTTGGGCTTCACTCTACAAAATCAGCGTCTGCTGCCCCGGGCTTCTCCACGCCGGCGTCCTCCTCGAGAACTCTGATTTCGGGCTTGAGCGAGAACTCGGGCCCGATGAGAATTACCGATTACCCGAAGAAGAGGTCGCTTCTTCCAGTAATCGCGACCACGAACCCGCTGATTCCGTTCCGGATTCCGTATGGTCGCTGTACGACGACTTGCTATTCGACACCTTGTACACCGATTCAGAGACGACGTCGAGAGAGGCCGAATTTGTGGAGATCGAGGTCGAGAAGCCCAATTTGCCGGTGTGTAAAAGGAGGAAGATCTGCAGGCCACATAGATCTCATCTGGCATCTGGAATTTGGAATTTGAGCCGAGAGCAGGGCAACAAATTGCTTGCGAGCAGATTCAAGGGGGATTGTCTGTACATTTGTGATTGGCCCGGATGCGTTCATGTTGAGGAGAAGAGGAACTACATGTTATTCAGAGGGATTTTCAAGAATTTCAAACAATCTAGGGTTTGGAGAACCATCAATGATGGGAGTCGGAGCAAAATTGATGTTAATTGTGCGTTCTGCTTTTCGAAACAAACTTGGGATTTGCATTCTTCCTTCTGTTTGAGGCGGTATTTCGGGTTCCACGATGATGGGGAGCCCGTTGTTCGGGCTTACGTTTGCGAGAACGGCCATGTTTCCGGAGCATGGACCGATTGGCCACTATACACTTGAATTGAACCTCAATCCCGGGTAAATACTAAATTCTTATTTTCTTCACCTTGTTATTCACACTTTGTTTAATTTGCTTCTTTAGTTGTAACGAAGAATTGCAACACTAGTTTGATTTGAATATGATGTACTATTTTCAGAACATGGGATTTTTGCATCGGCTTCTCTATGAAAAGAACTCCTCCTTGGTTCAACGATGAATTATCTTGAGAAGGTAGACCATGAGCGACCTTACAATTGGAATCCTGTTCTTATTATTATTATAATTTTTTGGTAAAATTAATTAAAGTTCATGTACCATTTCTGTTCACCTTAATTTCTTATACCCTCTGCCACTTGTTTCGGGTTCTTATAACCAATATCGAGTGTAAACAAACAAGCCTAAAAACATGCATTCACTGCAATGAAAAGGACCACCACTAGTAGTTCTTTCAAAGGTTAATAATTTCTTTTTAAAGCTAAGTTACATACTATCTTTTTGCTATTGTGGCTTGGTGATTCTTGTATATGTATATTTTGAATTGAATTATTATTGGATCTATCTATAGTATATTTGAATTAATTTGTGTATTTGCAATCAGCTATTTAAGTGATTTCATATTTAACACAAGTAATTTAGAATTTTGAACTGGTTTTCATTTTGATATTGTTTACCGAAAAATAAAAAACTGGACTTTGTGGTTATCCTGTACCCAAATTTGGGCAAACAATAACAGCTTGGGCTGGACCACAGACCAGATTGATTGACTATTGCCCAACTTAAAATCTGTGCTCAGCTGCTTTTAATGAGTGTGAAAATGAAAATCACACGAAATAAATATAAAATATATAAACCAACCTGCGAGGAAGAGGGAGAGTTATTTACAGGTATCTCCATTATTATACATATATAAGTCAAAATTATAGAAAATTGATTTCTAATAAATAAACCAACCTGCGAGGGAGAGTTATTTATGGGTATCTCCATTATTATACATATATAAGTCAAAATTATAGAAAATTGATTTCTATTAAATTACTGAAATCAATTTAATATTTAATGTTAGTAGTTTTTTTTTTTTCAAGTAAATTATAATATTTTTTAATCTGAATGTATACTGGGCCTAAAGTTCTGGAGATGGTATTGGGCCAAGCGCACTCTAGTTATGAAAAGTCCACCACGGTCCATAGCGGAAAAACATTACCCAGCAAAGCCCTAGCAATTTCACAGCGATTGGAAGGGTTTAGTGGTATCCACCGTCAGCCGTAGCTTCGTCGACGCTCGCGCCACGCCCACCGCAATGGACGCTGACGCCACTCCAACCGCCATGAACGTCGACGAAGCTACAGTCGCAGTCCAGCAGAAGCTTTCTGTTCAATTCGCCCAAAAACCTAATTTCCGACCCCTAAAAGCTCATGAAATCTCCGATGGGCAAGTCCAATTCCGGAAAATACCCGTTCCCCCACACCGCTATACTCCCCTGAAGAAAGCGTGGCTCGAAATCTACACTCCAATCTATGAAGAATTGAAAATTGATATCCGGATGAATCTGAAATCCCGCCGGGTGGAGCTGAAAACCCGATCCGACACGCCGGACGTCAGCCACCTCCAGAAATGCGCGGACTTTGTTCACGCATTCATGCTTGGATTCGATATTATTGATGCGGTGGCGATGCTCCGAATGGACGAGCTTTACGTGGAGTCGTTTGAGATTAAGGATGTGAAGACGTTGAGAGGGGAACACAAGTCACGTGCGATTGGGCGGTTGAGTGGGAAGGGAGGAAGAACGAAATTCGCGATTGAGAACTCAACAAGAACGAGGATCGTAATTGCTGATACGAAGATTCACATACTTGGATCATTTGCGAATATCAAGGTCGCAAGGGACTCGTTATGCAGCTTAATTTTGGGTTCACCTGCTGCTAAAGTTTATTCCAAACTGAGAGCTGTGTCTGCTCGCCTCTCCGAAAGGTTTTGAATTTTTCTTTAGTACAGTGGGGATGAGTTACTGAAATTTTGTGAAGAAATGGCTTTGTTACTCTTAGATTACTTTTATGCTTTGTCAGTTTCTTCCTTAAAAGAATCGAATTAATACTGTTGGTTACAGATCTTGAATTGTCAATTTAATGTTGTTGGTGTTTATGGCTAACTTGAAGTTATGAATAGTTGATTATTTACTGAATCCGATGGAGTTAATGATATTTGCTCTGGGGATGTTGTTCCTTGGATGTTTAGAGATATCTGCAAGCCTTTTGTTGTGACTAATTCTTGATTCCCCTAAATTTATTTGAGAGCTGATGTTTGTTTGGATTCAATTATTCAAACATACAGGCTTTAAATTACCAATGACTGCTTTTTTCACTTTGCTTGATTAAAAATTAAGGCCCCCATATTCAGCTTTCTGTATGTTGGTATTCAACTGTACATTTCTTTGAGATACAAGGAGTATAAATTTGTACTCCAATCTGCTATCAATGTTGGGTAATAATATGCTTGCTCTTGCGCAGTGTGTATAATTTCAGACTGCAATTAAAAAAAAAAAAAAAGTCCTATACCAAATAGGGGTGGACAAAATTACCGATTTTTCAGTATACCGCATTTTTCGTATAAAAAATTACCGAATTTAACGAAAATTTAGGTATACCGAAAATTTCGGTACGATATGGTGCCGAAACCGAAATTTTCGGTACGGTATCGGTAAGTTATTTTAAGAAATTTCGGCTGTATATACTTATATATTAAACTAATTTTTAATTAATTATGTTAGTTTTAATTACAAATACTGTACTGCACATCCTAAAAGTCTACTATATAATAATAAAAAATGAAATATAATACTAGAGGTCCAGAGTAATAATAATTTGGGGAATCACTTACTCACAAACATAAAACCCTACCCATTTCCCTCTCCTTACGGCCGCCCCTTTCCCTCTCTTCACAACTGGCCACCATTATCTTTCTTTACATTGCAAGCTTCATTACTCATCTCACTCACCATCCTCTCTCATTTAGTGCCCCACCATCCTCTTTTTTAATGTGGCAATGAAAATACAGAAGCTCACTTCTTTCATTTTCTTTTTATTTTTCTTCACCCTTTCCATGTCCGTCGCGATAAGATTCGAAATTCTGTACCATTTCACATTTTAACGCTTCCCAAATTCAGATTATATTCTTGGATACTTCAGCAACAATCGTGTTTAGTCTCTCATTTTGAGATCGGGAAGTGTAGGGAAATGTTTATTATTTATACTGTTCTGAAATATCTTATGTTGTTTGAATTGTTCTACTTCTTCTTGTTTTTTGGATTATTGAGATATTAAATTGAAATTTAGAATGCATTTTTTTTGTATTCATTCCAATATGGAGATATATTTCGGTATTTCGGTAAAAAACGGTATATGTTATTAATATACCGAAATCTCGGTATATCGAATTTCGGTATACCGAATTTGTCGGTACGATATCGGTATAGATTTTTTAATACCTATTTTTCGGTATGGTATACGGTATGAGTGAATTTTTTCGGTACGGTACGATATACCACCCCTAATGCCAAAGGCCCAAATGTTACCCATCTTTTATACTTATTGTTGTCCCGACTTTCAGTTTTCTATACTCTCTTGCTCCCAAGTCCTAATCAAAGCAATTTTTTTTAAATATAATTTTGGATATATTCGAGATATGTACATATATTTACTCAGCAATGTGTATTGGTTTATAAATATGGGTAGTTAATAGAACCTCGCGATTTGACTTGGCAAATTAAGAAAGGTTGCTTTTTATATAACTAAGAGATATTGTTGCTTTTTAAATATCTGTAAATGAAAAATACTCCTACCTTCCACTGCAAATGGATACATTGAGGATGAACGGAGTGAGTATAAAATAAGTTGGTAATTTACAATAAATAAATAAATAAAATTATTGGAATTGATAACTAAATTGTAAGAAATAAATAAAATTGTTGGGATTTATAAATAAACCGTAAGAAATAAATAAAATTGTTGAGATTAATAAATAAAATGAAAAAAAATAGGTAAGATGTATTCGTTTTACTATTAATTAATGAAAATGCAATAATATCTAATGGGATGATGGATGAAGTGCTGTTTATCAAGTTGTCGTTGAGATAAAATTGTCTTTAACATTATCCTCTGCTAAACTTGAAGGAGTATTATATCAAGTTGTTGTGACAAATACTTTTCTAACCTATTGACATCTGCTAAACCCGAATCCATGTTACTGCCTTGGCACATTTCATGACTTTTGCATATAAATAAATAAATAAATAAATAACTCTCTCTCTCTCTTTATTCATATGCATGCAACTTGCCTCGCTGCCACGATTTACAGGGTCAATGAAATATTTATGTAAAATTTAAAATTTAATTTGAAAACAAAATACCTGAAATAATTAGAATTAAAATTTAATGTCAAGTGCATCTGTTGTTTGTTGAAGATACCATTTAATATTTCCATTACAAAAGGGAGTGCAAAAAATTGAAAATAACTAATCCTGATTTTCCATTTGCACGCAGATAATCGAAACTGGGAGACTTGTGAAATAGAAAACAGAAGTTTAAAGATTCATTAGTTTAAGGCAATAAGGGATTGATGGAGCATTAAAAAAGTGGTGCAAAAAGCAATTAGAATTGAGAATACAATAAACTAGATAAGGCATCTGAATAAGCCAATACATATACGCATATATGCGTGTATATTCCATTATCTCATTCACTTTTTTTAAGAAAAAACCATGTGAATAGTGACACCATCTTTCCCTTTTCTCATCCTCTAATCGTGAGTTTCAAGCGTCTTCTTCTTAATCAAACGGAAGAGAAATCGGACATTTGTGGGTGGAATGATAAAATGAAATTTTGTAATAAATACGAGGAGTTGTTGCAGGAGCTTGGGCAGAAGAAGTTACCTCGTATTGGTTGCCACAATCTCAAAAATATCTTAGACAGTTGCAAGGAACACCTTCATTCTCAGGATCATAGTATCAACATTAATGGTGATGGAACCTCCACTGACCAACAACACTGTCCAGGTTCCTAAATTCAACTCTTGCCAATTTTCACGATTTTCTATTTTTGTTTTGTTGATGTTGGAATCCTTGTTTTATGAATTCTCAAAGATTTCTGGGATTTAGCGTGATTAAAATCTATTTTGTTTATTGGGTTCTGGGATCCCATTATGGGCCCAATTATGTTTTTAAAGCCGCCATTAAAATTTAATGTCAACGGGGAAAGGATATTTTGGTTTCATCTTTTGAAAATTCTAATGTTTTTGATTTAATAAACAAATCATCAATTATAGGATCGTATTCACTTATATTTATCCTAGTTTTTGAACCTCCTTTATTCTTGTTAACTGCATAATTGGCAGCATAAAAATTAAGGCAATAATTGGTGGCAAGATTAGGATTAACTGATTAAAAGCTTTTGGTCAGTAGCAGACAACGAACAATTTGTACCATCAGACATTTGTTGTGTCTGCAACTTTTCTTACATAGTAGATGATATAGAGTATCTATTCACATTTCTCAGTATATTTAGTTTGAACATTGTTTTGATGCTAACCTTACCTTAATGTGGTGTGTAGTGTGTGATGGGACATTTTTCCCTCTGCTTCTCAAGGAAATGTCTGCAGTGGTAAGATTCTTCAATAAAAGAGCTCAAAAGCTGCTTGATCACCACCTAGCATCCGGTTGCACAAAGTGTTTTATCTGTTTAGGAGACAGATTTCTTGGAAATATTGTTACCCTGATTCAAGAATGCGAGAACCTGGTCACATATGCCACCATTAATGCCATTGCTATGCGTAGAATACTCAAGAAATACGACAAGGTACCTTCACTCGTTTATACGCATAAGCACATTCCTTTTAGTTTGAGTACGTAGAGATTTAACCTAACTTCAATTTCAACTACAGATTCACTACTCTAAGCAAGGTCAAGCTTTCAAATCGCACGCCCAAAACATGCAAATCGAGATCCTTCAATCACCATGGCTCTATGAACTAATGGCTTTCCACATAAACTTGAGACAGTCCAACATTGATAAAATAAATGCTTCTTCACTTCTGGGGTGTTCTCTCGTATTCAACGAAGGAAAACCATCTCTGTCTATTGAGCTCGTTGATTTAGTCAAGCTTGACATTGACTTGACCTGTTCCATATGTTTGGTGAGTCTGAAAGCCAATTGTATTGGATGATTGAAGTATTTCTATTATGCATTATTGGTACACATCTCCGGTGGAGTACACTAAAGAATTAAAATCTTTGATCCTACAAAGATAAGAGGTACCCCTGTAGTTTTTTTTTCTTTTTTTTTTCTCAACTAGTAGTATAGAGGGTAGATGGAACAGTATTGAAACTTGTTATCTAGAGCCATGCTGAATGATGAGTTCGCTTCTCACATACAGCAATCTTGATGGAATTCTGTTTTTCTTTATTCATCAGGATACGTTGTTTGATCCGGTATCGCTTAGCTGTGGTCATTTTTTTTGCCATATGTGCGCATGTAAAGCCGGTGCAGTGAGCATAGTGGATGGGCTGAAGACGGCTTATCCCCATAAGAAGTGCCCAGTTTGTCGAGAGGTATCGTGCAGCTATCTTTTTCTCTTCGTTTGATAAATCCATGGGTGAAACATGTCATCACATCTCAAAATTTTGTCTATTGATACCAGAAAGGTGTATATGAATCTGCCGTGAATTTGGAAGAACTACACCTCCTTTTAAAGCGAAGGTACCTCCGAGTTGCTAAACCCCTCTTGCTTTTGGCCATTAACATTGTGATTCGTTTCACAGTTGCCCCGAGTACTGGGAAGAGAGGCGAAAGTTAGAAAAAGCAGAGAGAATTCAGCAGGCAAAGGTGCACTGGCAGTCCCAGGCTGCACGATTCATGGGCATCTGAACTGAAATTCTCTCATTACCATTTGTAAATAATTATGTGCTTATGTATCTAATTGAACCAATTCTTGAGAAAAAGATCTGAATTAGTTGATGAGAATTCATGAAATAAGCATTGTTCCTCTTCACAAGTTGAAATACGGTACACACCATCCATACCTCAAAAAATAGGCAGAGTGTACCAAAACTATTTAAGTTTTAAATATATATATATATATATATGCATTACCAGTGAAATAGAACACAAAGTTCAAACAACTAACTTGTCTTCCTCTAAATTGGGTACTACCACATCTTCTCTCATCATTCCCCAATAGTGCTCTCCAACTTTGGCTCCAGCTTGTGCAAACAGTTCAACCACTGCAGGTAACTTTCCGTAGTATCTCTTTAGATCGTGTATGAGAAGTGCATTGTGTGTTTTTCGGACATGCCACACATAAACTGGAGGAACAAGATCGTCAAAGGTTGCCTCTTGCCAAGCGTGTTGGCCGTCTCTCATCTGGTGCTTGAATGCCTGGCAGTCCCTCACTCTGTGCCCTTTAGGCCCTACTTGCACCTCACCACAATACCCACATGTTTGCACTGCATACGTCCTCATTAGTCGAGCAACTCCACGACGCAACTTTTCCAATGCTTCCATACCTTGATCAGCAAAATCTGCTCAACCATCATCAACATTATGTTTGAACAATGTATCATGCTAGTGAGAGCATAATTAAGTGATTTATCTATTACAAACCTTTGAGATCGTCACATGGAAAATTCAAAGACATCTGATCACCATTCGACCTTTTCTTCTTCAGCCAAAAGCCACAAGGGTTAATGTCGTTTCCTGACAAATCATTTTTAGGGAACCTCTTCTCAAAATCGATGATCCTTCCAGCTACACGATAAACTGGGAAGTCTCGTCTTCTCGTCGGATACTCAGGAATGTCCACACCAGCCTGAATGCATAGCTCCAAAAGGGCTGGGATCCGGTCCACTTGTAGGCGCTCATTATGGGAAACTGCTCGTTCCAACCGATCATACAGATGAAAGGATTCCACTACAGGAAAAACATGATTCATGCCACCCATCTGCCATGTATGCTCTTTGTTCTTAGGGCTACCACTCACATCACAAGTTCTGATCTTATGTGGTGGATCACCTACATGTACATCACCACAAACACTGCATTGCATGAATGATATATTAGTGAACACAATCAGCTCGATGCTAATCTGCTCATTGTCAATTGCAATCAAATAACAAACAAATCCATAGACAACATTTGGTCACCTGCAAACGAAAACTCTGATGTGCTGAAAAGCTCGTGAAACGCAAGAGAGCAATCGGGTTTTAGCAGCTAAAACATCATGAGCAACAGGGATTAGTTCTTTCACTAACAACCCATTTAAAGGAGGCTTCAACTTTGCCTCTTTGACAGTGAGACTCTCTTGCTTTTCTGACCTTGCTTTACGCTTGAGTTCATTGATGTCAGTTACCCAAGGCTTTCTCTCAGACTTTTTAAGCTTTCTTGGTAGCTCTATAAAATCTGGCCCCGTAGAGTATAATGCACAACTATAGCTTTTTAAATCTGCTATGAATTTGAAATCCTCCAATACGTGGTGTAGAGATCGGGATTGTCTGAAGAACATGACTTCAGTTGATGGCTGATCAATTCAGAATATAAAATTCAAGTTGCTTCATTGCGGAAATTCATCGAACATGTAGTAAGCAATGTACCAAAGGCCTCAGTTAGAGGATTAAACACATCTCAGAAGAATCTGTGTCGGATAGCATGAATAATCGATTCAAGAACATGATGCGAATGCAGCTCACAATTGCTCCAGCGAACCAATCGACACCGAATTTGGAAAAGAAAATGCTAACGGAGAGGAATAACCAGTCGATATATGATACAATGATGGGCGGCGGATTTGATCACGTTTGGGCCGCCATCAAACATTAAAAAGCATTTTCAGTTGAGTTGAGAATGGACCGGGAGGCCCACGAATCGATTTTTTATTTTATGAATATTTGCATTTTGACAATATTTTTGACAGATTATTACGTGACATTGGTCATATATGATCATATATCATAACAATCGTTAGATATCAACGAAAAGAAATGAATGGTTGGTGAGATAAAGTTAATAATCATAAAATACCTGAACAGACGGTTGCCTGTACAATCATTCAACCGCATTCTGAAAGATAAATAACATGGATGATGTGACAATAAAATATTTATTTAAGAAATATTATATATTTATAAGATTACAAGAAATAACTGGTAAAATTATGGATAATAGATGACACAGGTCACCCAAGTAATTCCCTATATTTTTATTAAATTTTTTTTTAATGAATTATTCATCAACAACTTTAAGATATTATTACTCCAATGAAATATACTTTATCACTTTAAAATAATACCGTAATAAATTACTCATTATATTTTAATTGTCTTGTCTTGAGATAATACATCTATCTAAAAATCAAGTATTTCTTTTCTTAAAATATGAAAATATAAAAAGTAAAAAAAAAATTATGAAGTAAGAGAAATATTTTAATAAGATGGATCCTTAAATTTATTCACTTACATCTTGTCGAGCTCATAATTGGCTCTTGTGTGGAGGATTAACCCTTGGTCAGTTAAGATTAATTTCCTTGTCATGCTGTCGGCATGGCATATGAGGACATTTGGGTGGCTTTTGCATAATCTTAAGTTTAATAAAAACCACTAAAAAACGATTATAAGTTTATTTACAGAATAAATACACTTTTATTGCATTCACATATTACGACGAGTACACAATATAGCACATATACATACGTACGGATGCAACAGATGTTGGGGATAATTTGAGAACAGATTCAAATCATCAACAATTTTACAGAGTTTCAAGAAATGGAATAGTAAAAAAGGAAGTAGACTCAGTGCTTGACTTTTGGCCTTTTCACAATCATGACAGAGCAGTGAGCATGATGAGCGCAATAATCGCTTACACTGCCTAAAACAGCCCTGCGGTGCAACACCAACAAACCATGAACCATATACACAACACCGCAACAGCAACCAAATAAAACAAGCTTTATATGAAACACAGAAATCGACTAGTCGGGTCGACACTGAACACCCCCAGCCCGATTTTCAAAAGCAGAAAGCCATTGGAGTCGAGAAGGATTGCAAAGCTGAGTATACAACTATCTCATATTAAATCGACGAAAGGAGTAAGTTAGGAGTTATACCTCTTGATAGCTCCATACCCATGACTGCCAACAACCAGCACAGAGGCATGGTGCTTATCCACTGCCTCGCACAGAACATTCCTAGGATCACCTTCAATTGTCTCACAAGTGACATCATTTATCTGCATACAACCACAACCTTAATACTTAATACTAACAAGTGTATCATGAAGACATGAACTTAGACCAATTTTTCGACTTCCATGAGGACCATGACAAAAGGATCAGACTTAATGTCAGCAAGAACTACTAATCATAATTAATAGTATCATCTTCTAACTTGCGTTTTGGGATTTGAAACCCCAAGTATGTTTTTATCCAGCGAATTCAATATCATATCAGTCATATTCTAACACTACTTACAACTTTTCATACTACTTGCACCTCCTCTGGACTCTTTTTCCCCAATATTTATAAGCATCTCAATGAAGTTCTACCCTACAAAGTTCAAGAACAAACATAAATTTGTTCTGTTCATCTAAACATTCAAATCCATGAATTCCAACACAGAAGTAGCTCAAACCTAATTTAGTCTGTTTCAAACAAATTCTCTGTCTCCTTGCATAATATTGATAATAAAATTCAAATTCTATGCATAAAAGAATTGAAGTCTTTGTGAGCTGTTTATATGTACCGATTTAGCAGCACAAGTTTCTTTAGCCTTCTCCAGTACCCTGGCCGCAATTATCCTCAAATCTCTATCCACATATGTAAGCACCTCAGCAGAACCTACAACGCATAAAACATAAAATCTAAATACCAAATCATGTAGTAGGATTTTCGATTAGCTAATTACCTAATAATTATATGCATAAATCAAACGGAATCAGTAATTAAGTACTCTAGCCAACCATATCCGCTCACAAAATTGAGTTGCTTAAATCCAAAATTGCAGCCGAAGATCACACAATCGGTTGTAATCGGGGATGCAAAAACGAAAAAAGAAAACTGTAGAAAGATCAGGAACCAGTACGAAATTGGATTAACAGATAGCATACCGGGGCCGGAGAAGGCGACGGCGGCGGTGGGTGAAGGCCTAGCGTGCACAATAACAAGTTTGAAGGCGGAATTCTCCGGAGAAGAAAAGAAATGTTCCAAAGTCCATTCCAAAGCGTAAAAGCTATGTTCACTTTCGTCTAACCCGACGACCATCACCGATTTCTCCATCGCTGCAACAAATTCAGCTCTGAATGATCGTATTCTCAGTTTGGTGGAAAAATTCTTCTGATTTAAGAATACCGGTTGAGAAGGAAAGAAATGAAATCCGAGAGTTTAAACAGCAGAGGTAGCCGCTTGTTTTGCTGCGGTTTCTACTGCCCAAAACAAACTGTTCATCGTTTCATGATTGAAACGTGCGCCCCAGGGATAGGGCATAGCTAAAGCGATAGATGAAGTGTGGAAAGACATTTCAAAGCTTGGTTGCTGTAGGGTGGAGGTTCAAATCCTGCTTTTGACATGAATTTGGCCACAAGTTAAATAGTGAGCCCTCTTTATAAGCCACTTGAGGTACATCCTACGATTTACCTCTCCCATCAATCCTTAGAATAGGGGCGGTGTGGCTAACGTCAGCTCCACCAATCCCTAGGAGGTGGGGACTCCTAATGTGGAGTACACCACGATTGATCATGGCTGACGTCAGCTCATACGTAACATATGAGCAACTAGTAAAAATTAGATTAATATTAATATTTTTGATCAGATAAAATAATTAAAAGTTTAAAATGTAAAAATAACTCTGCAGACACTACCTTGAAAACCGTGGGTGCAGTGGTATATTCGATGCACTAATAACCCTAAAATTGTTAATCACATTATTATTATTACAATGAATAAATAAAATTGGATTAATGTAAACAAGATTTGCATTAGTTATGTAGGCATGACACGGACTATGTAATATTCCACGACATGAAAAATCATGTAAAGGATGAGAATCTTCCAAAATTTTTATGAGATTTCATTAAAATTTAGTAAGGATAGGACACGTTTTTATAAGATTTATAATTTGGTTAACTTATATTCCCATTTTTTCTTTTCCTATAAATTTATTATATATAAAATCAGAAATGTTGAGCAAGAAGATGATGGATCCAACTAATGATGATGAAGATGACATTGTTAGTGAAGAGAGCGAAGAGGAAGTGATGGATTGCGATAATGATGGAGCGCCAAGTTCACCAATTTTGAGAGAAGTTGATCCTAACTCACCCAAATATACTTACTGCAACAAATACGTTGGGGTTGGGATGGATCACAAACCGCCGCCGCCGCCTCCCCTATTGGAGAACACCTTATTAAACACTCCCCATCTAGATCTAGATGCCCAGTTGTTAAACAATCCTGTGCCCACACACCAGAATCTCACATTGAATCATGTTTACTTTGAGATTCATGATTCCAAAACGCACCTTGGTGTCGGCTTAACGTCTCTCTTCTGTCATAAATTAGTTACTCTTGTGAATCTTAAGCAAGAACTTGGTGAAACACTCAAGAACTCACACACTTGGATGACTGATCACTCACGTTTCACTCTCGAATTGATTGATGAACGAAAAATGAAATGAAAGAGATCAATACAAAGATGTATAGTGGTTCGGCGTAAGCCTACATCCACTTTGAAGGAAAGATCACTCACATGATTACAATACACTTAAGGAAGAATATGATGAACTTATGCACATAAACCCTAATGTGCTCTCTAATCTTGAAAACTGATGTGTTGCTTCTTATGTGACTCAAACTGCCATCAATAACGCTTATATAATCAACAACAAGCCAACTGATCTTGCTGCAGATTGGAATCTCATGTGGGAAGCTCCAGCTAGCTCAACAACTTAACCAACTAACCACCTAACTAATTTGATTCCCTTTCAAAGCATGGTTGCAAGGTACGGATGAGATGAACTCTGATCTCACGGCTATAACTTCATATGCAGCTGATCCTATCAACACTTCATCAACCAATCATCATCCTCCACCTGTTATGGTTGTATAAGATCATACACACACATACAATGCATGCATGTCTATAATACAACAATACTCCACCTTAGACTGCATCAACACAAGCTTGTAATCTCCTCCACCTTGCTGCTATTTAAGGTTGCAGCTACCTTTCCTTTCTTACTTAGTTCAGATGAACCAACTGCTTACACAGTTCATACTTCTGAACTGGTAAGACTTTTGTGAATATGTCTGCTGGATTCTTAGTAGTCTTAATCTTCTTGACACTCACTACTTCCTTATCTATCATGTCCCTTATGAAATATAACCTCACATCAATGTATTTGGTCCTCTCATGATACCCTTGATGCTTGGAGAGATGCACTGCACTCTGATTGTCACAATACACCTCAACTGAATCTTGTTGAACTCCAAACTCATTCAGTATACCAGTCAGCCATACTCCTTCTTTGATTGCTTTTGTGAGTGCAACAAATTCTGCCTCTGTAGTTGATAGAGCCACTATATGTTGATGTGTTGCCTTCCAACTTACTGCAGTACCAAACAGTTGAATATATAACCAGTAAGTGACTTTCTAGTATCAAGATTTGCTGCATAATCAGCATCAACATATCCAACTACTGCCTTATCCCATGTTGCCATTTTCTTAAACTTTAAACCTGTTGTGATGGTACATTTCACATGCCTGAGAGCCCACTTCACTGAATCCCAATGTAGTAGTCCTGGATTGCTCATAAATCTACTAATCATGCTCATCATATAAGCTAAATTTGGCATGCAACATACCATTGCATACATCAAACTGCCAACAGAACTAGCATAGGGTATGTTGATCATCTCAATTTTCTCTTGATCTGTCTGAGGAGCTTGGAGTAGTGATAAACTCACTCCTTGCTTTGCTGGGGTTGTTACTGATTTACTGAAATTCATATTGTATCTCTTCAACACTTTGTCCAAGTATGATTCTTGGAACTACTTTAACTCACCAGCTGACCTATTTCTCTCAATCTGCATACCAAGAATCACCTTTGCTTCTCCTAGATCCTTCATATCAAACATCTGCTTAAGTAAAGTTTTTACTTCATCTATACCAGCTTGGTCCTTACAAGCTATAAGGATATCATCTACATACAAAAGTAAGTATGTATAACACCCTTCCTTGAACCTAACATAGACACAGCTGTCATGTAAGCTCATGTTGAATCCATTTGATGTAATATAATCATCATACTTCAAATACCACTGCCTTGGACTCTGCTTCAGACCATATAAAGATTTTAATAGTAAGCAAGTCTTATTCTCAGCACTTTCAACACTTACACCATCAGGAATCTTCATGTAAATATCTTCTTCTAGATTTCCATGCAAGAATGCTGTAGTGACATCCATCTGATGTAACTCAAGATCAAACTGAATTACTAATGCCAACAAAATTCTGATAGAACAATACTTAACAACAGGTGAAAATATCTCATTATAATCAACACATTATTTCTGTGAAAAACCCCTTGCTACAAGCCTTGCCTTGTACCTAACACCTCATTCTTTACTTGTAACAGACTTCTTCTTGTAAATCCACTTACAACTTACTAACTTCTTATTCTTTGGTCTGTCAACAATCTGCCAAGTCTTGTTCTTATGTAATGATAGCAACTCTTCTTCTATAGCAACTATCCACTTGTTATTCTCATCTCCTGATATAGCTTCATCATATGTCCTTGGCTCATAATTTTCTATATCAGATGCAACATACAATGCATATGATACTATATCAGCTTCCATGTATCTTACCGGGGCTTTGATCTGTCTTCTTAACCTATCCCTGATAAGTTGATAGAAACTTAAATCATACCTTGAGCTAGATGAGCTAGGTGAGCTATCTTCCTTATTCTGATCAGCATTGTTATTCTCTTCATTACATTGCTGTTCTTCCTTCCTTGCTTGCTCCACCTGAGGCTCATCAAAGTCTGTAGTGATAGATACTACAAAATTTCTTTCAACCAATGACATCTTCTTTTCACTGAATGTGACATCTCTGCTAACAATAAACTTGTTAGCTTCATAACACCATAGCCTGTATCCTTTTACTTCTTTGGGGTATCCAACCATTACACATTTTACTGTTCTTGGTTCCAACTTATCTTGCTTCACATGAGAGTAAGCTTGACATCCTATTACTCTCAAATGACTATAACTAGGAGTCTTTCCAGACCACACTTCTTCAGGTGGTTTGAATTTTAAAGCTGTTGATGGACATAGATTTATTAGATAGGCTGCTGTAGTCACAAGTTCACTCCAAAATCCTTTTGTAAATCCTCCACTACTCAGCATACATCTTACTCTTTCTAACAATGTCTGATTCATCCTTTCTGCAACACCATTTTGTTGTGGAGTTCCAGGTGTAGTCTTGTGCCTCTTAATTTCCTTTTCTCTGAGAAAGCATTAAACTCTTCGGAAACAAACTCAAGTCCATTATCTAATCTCAAATATTTCATCTTCTTTCCTGTTTGATTCTCCACCTCAGCAAGCCATTCCTTAAATGCAGTGAATGCTTGATTCTTTGTTTTTAGGATCTTAACCCATAGCTTCCTAGAGTAGTCATCTATGAAAGATATAAAATATCTTCCTCTTCCAATAGTTGGATTTCTTGATGGTCCCATAAGTCTGTATGAACATACTGAAGTTTCTCTGATGAAGTATGTTCTCCTGATTCAAATTTTAACCTCTTTACCTTACTTAGAATGCAATCTTCACATTGATCCATCTTGCAGGTTGAGCTTATGTCTAGTAGCTTCTGTCTTGCTAGCTCTTGTAACCCTCTCTCATTTACATTAGCTAGTCTTCCATGCCACAGGTGAACATCTTCTTGATCTTGTGAAGTGTTCAACTGTTCAGAAACAACTGATCCTTCAAGAAAGTAAAGATCAGAGCTCTTAACACCCCTCATTACTACTGACTTATCTTTCATGATGGTGAGTACACCTTTCTTCACATAGTATTCACATCTCAAAGAGTCTAACATTCCTAATGATATCAGGTTTCTTCTTAATCCTGGTACATATCTCACATTTGTGAGCAGCTTTATGGTACCATCAAACATTTTAAATTTGACAGAGCCAATACCCTCAATCTTGATGGCTTGATCATTGCCTAACAAGACTGATCCCTCATGGTATGGTTTTAATTCAGTAAACCAATCTTTAACTGATTTCATATGGAAAGTGCAACCTGAATCTAACACCCACTGATCTGACACTTGACCAGAAACAACAATCAAAGCTTCAATGTAATCTTGATCCTTATTACCTTTATTCTCAGTTACCTGATTTGCATGGATTCTTTGATTTCCATATTTTTCTGCAATCTTCCTGGCCATCATTGCTTTCCACTTATGACATTGCTTCTTGAAATGACCAGGCTTGTTGCAGTGGAAGCAGTTATTGTTTTCTTCATCTGCTGATGTACCTTGATTACTCATTTCATGTTTCTTCTTATCAACACCAGTCTTTTTATCATTCTTGTTCTACTTGTTCTGTTTGTTGGCAACAAGACCTTTCCCAGCAACTGCATTATCTGATGTCTTATGGAGCACCTTTGCTTTGATTACAAGAATCATTTGCTCCAGGGATGTTGATTCAACATTCTCATATAATAATGTGTCTCTCAACCCTTCAAAGGATTTAGGAAGAGCTGACATCAATATGACAGCCTTATCTTCACTTGACAGTGCTACATCAATGTTTTCTAAATCATCAATGATCTTATTGAAATCATCTAGTTGGCTTAGAATGGACTTATCTTCTGATACTTTGAAGGAGTAGAGCTTCTGCTTTGTATACAGCCGGTTTACCAAAGTCTTCACTATGTAAAGATCAGCAAGCTTCTTCCACATATCCCTTGCAGATGCTTCTTTTGAAACTTCCCTTAAAGTTTTATCTCCTAAGCATAGAATGATTGCACTTCTGGCCTTTGATTGTTGATCTTGATCTGCAGCTAGTGCAATTGCATCCACAACAGCTGCTTGATTTTCTGGAAATGGTTTGATGGCATCAGCCAATCCTTGTTGGATCAATATGGCCTCCATCTTCATCCTCCACAAACTGAAATCAACTTTTTCTGAAAACTTCTCCACATCAAACTTGGTTGTTACCATGATTCTTCCCTTCTGATCTAATTACTCGTGGCTGCTTCTTCCTCTTCCCACAGACGGTGCCACTTCTTGTGAATCTTAAGCAAGAACTTGGTGAAACACTCAAGAACTCACACACTTGGATGATTGATCACTCACGTTTCACTCTCGAATTGATTGATGAACGAAAAATGAAATGAAAGAGATCAACACAAAGATATATAGTAGTTCGGCGTAAGCCTACATCCACTTTGAAGGAAAGATCACTCACTAAGATGATTACAATACACTTAAGGAAGAAGATGATGAACTTATGCACATAAACCCTAATGTGCTCTCTAATCTTGAAAACTGATGTGTTGCTTCTTATGTGACTCAAACTGCCATCAATAACGCTTATATAATCAACAGCAAGCCAACTGATCTTGCTGCAGATTGGAATCTCACGTGGGAAGCTCTAGCTAGCTCAACAACTTAACCAACTAACCACCTAACTAATTTGATTCCCTTTTATGGATGAGATGAACTCTGATCTCACGGCTATAACTTCACATGCAGGTGATCCTATCAACACTTCATCAACCAATCATCATCCTCCACCTGTTATGATTGTATAAGATCATACACACACATACAATGCATGCATGTCTATAATACAACGGTTACCTTTGTACTTTACAAACCTCAACCTAAAAGGTGAACCTATCTTATGGTGTACTCCACCGCGAGATTGGTGGATGAGGTAAATCGCAAGTAGCTAACGTGAACATGTCTTGTGTATATTATATATATATATATATATATATATATATATATATATATATATATATATATATATATATATATATATATATATTTTAAGTAATATGGAGTATACTTTGTTTTTCTTTAGTTTATTAAAATTGCTACTACATTCATGGTGATGTGCATAAATAAATGAAATTATTATTTTTTGCATTTTAATTTTCGTTATGTATGGGTTGTTATGCGTCACCTGCTGTTAGAATTTTTTTTTTATCATGGATTAATTTTAAATATCAAGTGAGATGAGGTAAGGAAATTATCTCGATTTCATTGGTCGGTATACATGTAGAATTTCAGTAGAATAGACACGTTGGAGGAATTATGAGATATATTCCATGTCCATTGAAATATAATCTACCTACTTATTAGTAATTCAATTTAGAACACCCCACACTCCATATTATAGAAAGATTCTGAAATAATAATAAATAGAAAAAGTTTGTGCAGTGCAGAATCAATTACAGTTGCAGACAATTGGCAGTGTGGTTCCTTTTTGTCTTGCACAATCAAGGGCCTTCATCAATCCTCCTCTATAATTTATAATAGTTTTATTTCTTAATTTAATACACCCCACTTTTAAGGTTTCTTAATTCCATTACTCATTATTAGGGTAGGTAAAATGTGAAACGTATTTTCCATTCAAATGGTAATGATAATAATTATGATTTAGTTTTTATAAAGGCCTATGGAGAGATGTGATTGTGACCCTCCTATGTTTGTTATCATCCATTCCGTTTATTCTCCAATATAAAACTAGTTTGCACTAATTAGACAGTCTCATTTTTTAAGGTAAATTTTCAAAGAGCATATTATGGAAAAAATTTGATTTTAGAACATACATGAATTACACTCTGCAACTTATATGCATTTTTTTAAGAATATATTTAGGTTCATTAAGATATATTCCCTCCGTCAGCTTTCAAGGGTATCATTTTTCCATTTTGGGGTTCGCCTCCAAATGTCTCAATTATTTTTTATATATATGGCACCACACACATCCACTAATACAACTAAAAAATGAGACACACGCTTCCACTAATACAACTACCCACTACATATATTAAATAATAATACTCTTTAATCCACATATATTAATACACATGTAAGTTAATTAAGAAATGATTAAGTTAATTAAATAAATACTCCACCCATAGAAATGGAATTGGAACTTTGAAAATATTGAATTGGCACTTAATGAAGTAATTATGAATTAGTAGCCGCCCACAGAAAAAAACAGTAGTAAACATGTTAGTGTAAATTGTGTTAGTGGGCTTTTGGATGATGATTCCTCTATTTTCCAAGTGCCCCCAAAACCACTCATAAAATGGGATTTGAATAAATGGTTAATAAAGCTTGTGTATCTAACTATTAGAGTTTGAATAAGAAATTTATTTGGTGAAATTGATAAATGTTATTTCTGAATTTTTTTTTAATTTTTTAAATTTTAAGAGATATATTAATACATTTTTTTTAAAGATTTTGTAATACCGGGCCTCTTGTTCGTTGTTAGTGGATTTTGAAAGTCGATAAATCTATTTAGATACGATTATTGTGCACACTCCTTTATTTTTAGGGATAATACTCCCTATATTATTCATGAGTCAAAAAAGATAAAGTTTAGTTTATACAGCTCATCATCACAACTAATGTCATCTTTATTTGACTTTTTTATAATCTTTCCTCATTAACTTTTGCATTAATTTAATATTATTTTAAGAAAAAAAAATGAAGGAGTCGTCTTTTTATGGTAACTTCATACCAAGATTACCACAACTAATGGACTTTAATAGTAGGCAGAATTATGAGTAAGGAATAATTAAAAAAATAAAAATAATTAGGAGATTCGAAGTTACGATCATTAGCAGTCTCATTCATATTATTCCTTTGAGTTAGTATTATTTGCTCTCCGTTACATGAATTATAATTCCGTAAACCCACTTATTTTCAAATTTAATAATGAAATATTAAGAATTTAATTTTGTTACATGAATTCTTACTCTTCCACGCAAAATTTACTATAGTTGATCTATGCTTGACTATTATAAGATGATATTGATGAAACTGTATATAAATATCAGAAAAGGGGGGATGACTTCAGCAACAGGCAATGTCCATCTCGAACCAATATTAGAATTAATCAATCACCGACCGATATTAACCAAAAAAACATTAATAATTGCCAATTTGGAATACATATAGGGATGATTATGTAAGGTTGAATAAATTGAATAATAATAATAATAAGGATCTATTCCTAAAATAATTAAACTGAAAGACGAAATATATTGAATGCAGAGATATGATTTTGCCGATTTCATCTCCTATTATATTTTGATATTAATAATTAGATGAATAACAAAAACTATACCGGCCAAGGTTAAGATTTTTCTTTTCTTACACTACTCGTTTAATGCGTGTAACTAGGGGATTTGGCATCAGATTTTGGGGTGGAAAAGGAAAAGAATAAAATGAGAAAAATAGAAGGCGACAGGTAACAAAAAGAGGGGGGATTTGATCGGTTCTCAGCCACGCTTTAGTGTTTGGAGTTTCCGTGAAATCAATCAACCAAATCACAAGAGATAATAGACTTTTTCCATCTGTAAATACACGTCATCATCCCTTTATCTATGTCTATAGCCATCATCATCATATATATAATTAGAAATCAGAAAGAGAAATCGTGTTCATAAGCAGATGTTTTGAAGGCGCAGAGAGAGAGAGAGAGAATGAAGTTCTGTAAGAAATATGAAGAGTACATGCAGAGGCAGAGACAGGGAAAGAAGAAATTACCTGTGGTTGGTTTCAAGAATCTTAAGAAAATCTTGAAAAGATGCAGAAAACAGCCTCCTCATTTACACCATTCCACTTGCCCACACCATTGCTCTGGTAATAATTTTCATTCATTCATAACTTTATAACATGTTGCTCTGTCCTGTCCACACAAAAACATATATTCAACGTTAACATTGGGAAAGTGGCAGTGTGCGATGGGAGGTTTTTCCCATCACTTGAAGAGGAAATGTCGGCCGTGGTCGGATTCTTCAACGATCGAGCTCAGAAGTTGCTTGAGCTTCACCTGTCGTCAGGGGTGAGCAAGTGCATCCTGTGGTTGAAGGAGAAGCTCCGGCACAACCACGCCGCCTCCTTGATTCAAGAAGGCGGCGACCTCCTCACCTACGCCATCATCAACGCCATTGCCATGCGCAAGATCCTCAAGAAATACGACAAGGTAGTACCTACATGGCATACCAACACCAAGAATGAAATGTTAGGTTAATAATTAATTGATGTGTGTGTGTGTGTGTGTAGGTTCACTACTCAAAACAAGGGCAAGCATTCAAGTCACAAGTCCAGAGGAAGCACATAGAGATCCTTCAATCACCTTGGCTCTCAGAGCTCATGGCTTTTCACATGAATCATTCCACACACCCCTCCGCGGCTCTATTCCATGTTGTTGTCAATGATGGAAAGCCATCCCTCTCTTGTCGCCTCTTCGACTCCATCAACCTTGATCTCGACCTCACCTGCTCTATATGCTTGGTAATGGTCACTCTGTCTCCCTGTCATATACAAGTAGTTTTGATTGAATCATCAAGTGAAGTGATGTAGTAATTTGTTGGGAGCAGGAGACGTTGTTTGATCCGGTATCTCTTACCTGTGGTCATATCTTCTGTTACATGTGCGCCTGCAAAGCCGCTTCAGTAACCATCATCGACACCCTCAAAGCAGCAACCCCTGATAAAAAATGTCCCATCTGTCGAGAGGTATGTATACTAAAACTCAATCTTTTGTTTGTTTCCATAAATTAATCTCTGGTCTTAACTACAGGGAGGGGTGTTTGAGGGTGCAGTGCATCTAGAAGAGCTACATATGGTATTGAGCACAAGGTAAACAACCTCCTGCTTTTGTTTTCAATAAAGAAATTAATGTTTTGTTGGGTTGCTAAGTCCTACAAATTAAATCATACAGTTGTCCAGAGGATTGGGAAGAAAGGCGAAAAGCAGAAAAGATAGAGAGAGTAAAGCAGGTGAAGGAGCACTGGGAGTCCCAGTGCCGCCTATTCACCGGTATCTGATTCTGAACCCACCCTGGGCCGGGCTGCATCCTTCTTAGTTTTATCCTTTTCTCATGTTGTAATCTAAGTGCGTAAATGCATGCCAACATCTTATTTCTTCTCCTCATTTTGCTCTCTTATCATTACTTTCACTACCCCCAATTTTCTTTCTTTACAAACAACTCCATTCTCCTCCAACTCTCTCTCTCTCGTTTCGTTTATGAGTTTAAATAAAACAATTTCTTAAGTTTTTCTTTTATTCCAAAAAGATTAAAATTTTTAATTTAGTCCAATTTTTGAAATAGTTTCAATTTAGTTTAAACTTCAAAGAAAATTCTAACTTTTATTAGAATTGCACGCGCGTGCATACATGGCACCCATATAAATTATAATCTTCAGCTGAATTTGAATTAATTTGATGTTAAAGTTATGAGACTGAATTATTTATTTATTTATTTATTTTTATCATTTCAAGTAGTGAAAAACGTTGTGAAACATTTTGATTTGTAACTCCATTTTTTAGTTTTTAAAAGGATATAAAAGATTCAATCAATTAATCGTAACACCCACCAAAAGTGAGTAAATAAACCCCAAAACCAATCATGTGTTGGATGAGATTTATGTGAAACTTGATTTGTTTCACCAGCCTATCAATTGCATTTTCCTTTTTAATTTGACGGAAATATTCATTTTTAAGTTTTAAAAAAAATCAAGGGGTACATTTTTTAAAAAAAATAGTGTGCGTGTGCGTGTGCGTGTGAAACAATACTCATATTAAGATGGCATCTCATTAAAACTTACCAACTTCCCTCTTGAGAAAAGGCTCACCAACTGAGTAGCTATTTCTAAAATTACAGTAGATGAGACTTGCAAGATTGTAATTCATCACATCAATACAGCTTAGAATCTTATCTTGATGCTATGCTCAAAAGTATAGGATAATCTTATCTTTGATTAATCGGCAAAAATAAATTGACTTTTTTAAAACAGAATTATAAAAGTGTATGCAAAAATAAATTGACTTTTTTAAAACAGAATTATAAAAGTGGGGTGACGTACCAATTTTGAAACTTCAATATTGATGTTCATTAGTTCTAATTAACACAGTTTTTTTTTTAACGAATAGTACAATATATAATCACACCTTCACAGAGAAAAAGGGCATGATATCATTAAGCAATAATCTAAGACCATAATCTTCATTTAGTAACTAGCTCAGCAATGTATATATATGTGAGAACACCATTGAAAATCTGATTGAAGTATAAACCTAGCAGTATGAAGGAATGAAGATGTGGTGAGGTCAAAAGAACCTTCTAATCACTTTGATGCGCCTACAATTAGGGGGTTTCGATCTTTGTAGATATGATATCGTTTGCATAGTTTCTCAAGGGTGGCTACTGAATGTTGCATCTGGTTTAATTTTATATCCATGAACATGCTCTGCAAATGAGGAAAACATCAGGTAAACTAAACAAACAACAAAGCATAGACGACAAAAAAGCTAAACTTTAGCTTTCGCACCTGATAATCATCACCGTATTTTTCCACCAGACGGCTAACATGTAGCCGTTGCATGGCTGTAAGTGGTTGAAGGGATGTATGTTTTCCATCAGCACGTTTCTTTCCCAGAGCTGACTTCAAATCTACATTAATACAAATGAATCAGCCAAATAATAGCACTTGTGATGGAGGTAAACTTAAAAAAAGGAAAATAAAATTTCAGCCCTTTGTGCCATACTGCCATCAGACACAATTTACACAACTGTAATATAACTTCGTGCCTTAAAAAGTATGCATCTCAAGCATTACTCAATGGACAAAAAAATACAATAATGATGGGCCGCTGAGCAGATCTTGCACCCAAGAAAGCAAAATTTATAATCATTGACACAGACTCAAATGGACGTTATCTCTTGGACTGCAGTTTTGACTCTTGTGGTATCTGCTTTCAGGTAAGTATGCAGGCAACCAAGTAACAATAACTTTAGCTGCATTGTTCAACCATGAAAACAGAAACATGCACTTCATTGATGACTTGCAGAGTTGAAATAATCAACAGTTTTCTTAAGTTAGAAAATATACCACTTGGAAAGTATTATCCTTCACCACTTACAATTAATTATTCGGTGAAACACAAATTCTCATAAATAAAAGAATTCATACAAACTGGTTGTCGTAAAGAATGATCGCAAACAAAGTGATAATAAACACCATTAGTGTATAGATCAGGTAAAAACTCTAATTCTAGGTGAATTTGTCAGCTTCAAAAGAAGCACCTACTGGGAAACTCAAAGAAATTCTGATTAACTAAAGATATGCTTTACATATTCTGCCGGAGCACTTCGCTACCTTAAGAAGGTGAAAATTTTCCTATCAACCGACAAGTCTGTGAATAGCAATTTTAGATTACAATTTACACACACACTACCAATTTAATCAACAAAAGCTTGTCTCCTTTATGTACACCTCCTGGCTTAAAATTGGAAAACAAGTATGCCTTAAATGACCACGGAGGTAAGACATACGAAATATGCATTGAAAAAAACAGTAAAACAGAGTGTACAAGAAAGAGGCAAGAATCACGCACCATCTTCTTCGAGGTCGCTGCCGCTGTCGATAGGCTCGAATTCCGACACGGCTTCCTCGGGGTGTGGCATCTGAAGGGCATCACTCTCGACTATGTGTGGTGTCCTCGAACGCACGCCGAGAAAATTAGGGTTGGAAACGACACCGAATGACTTGTAATTCTCGAGGACGCTGGCTTTGTCGTCCCATTTCGAAAAGGGGTCAATTAGATATTTCAATTTTGGGGGGAGATTGAAGGCCGGCTTGAATACGCGAGGATCTTTCTTCGGCAATCCAACTCGTACTTTCGCCTTTGATCGCCTGAACTTTCTCCTGGAACCACCCATTGATGTACTCCTCCCCTCGTTTACAGAGATTAGGGTTTTGAGCGAGGGTTCTAGGGTTTGTGTTTTCTTTTTCAGTAGATTTACAAACACTACTCCAAGGAAATCGCAATTCCTCGATAGCGACTTTAACATATCACACACATCACATTATACATAATTCAATTAAAAAATTAAAAAATGTTTGATGTGCCCGCTGTTATAAAAAACAAGCGCTTGGTCTTTCGGCTCGATAAGGCTCGAGCTCGGCTCGAGCTTGAGTTCGAGCTTGTCCAAATACTCAGTACCTCGACTCCATAAGATTCGATGATGATAATAATAATATTAATAATAAATATTATATAATTATAATTATATATTTCCTCCGGCCACTTACAAGGTATCCATTTTACCATTTTGGGCGTCCATTTCAAAGATATTCATATTCCATATTTAGTAAAGAGGTACATCACATGGCCCATCACTTCCCTCTAATACAACTACCCACTACACATATAATAATAATACTCCTTAATCCACGTGCAAAAAGTAAATGGTTACCTTCTAAGTGGCCGGAAGGAGTACATTAATATAATTATTATTAAATATATTAATTAAAATCCGGCTCAATTAGGCTCGAAAGCTCGTTAAGGCTCAAAAACTCGACTCGTGTAGCTTAATGAATCGAGTCGAGCTCGGTTGAATAATTTTCGAGTCGAGTTCGAGCTCGCTCATAGGCGAGTTTACATGCATAATCATATTAGATATATATTTAAAGAATATTCACTTTTTAATGCTATTATTTGTTAAAATAAATTCCATTTTATCAATTATAAGTATTTGGGAGGAATAAAAATTGAGTTTTATAAAAACATTTTGTTCAAGCTCCTAGGGTTTTAAATTATGATTCATGGGGGTAATATGAATTGTTGGAATCATAATTATTAATTTTTATAAGGGTAATCATATCTTATTAATTAGGTATATTGCATATTTATTACTGGGTTACATTTAATCAATTAATTAATTTGGGGGTGCGATCTGGGAAAAATAAGAGTTCATACACGTACCAGAGAAATATTACCATTTAAAAACATCCCTACCGCAACAATTAACGAGGACTGTCCAAATTCACCTGAAATTGTCATGGCACTTGTTTGATTAAAACACTAAAATACTTAACCCTGTTCATATTACTCGCAAACCGATCTTGTCCTAAGATTTATCATACCACACTCCAACAAGACATACTAGTTGATGATAAATACTATGCGAATCTGGATCCTTCATCATTACCGACATCCCAATCAGCATCATGATCAGGCTTAAGTAGGCACTCTTGCACAATCGCTTTCCCAGACGTCGAAACACCATTGAAAAGAAGGTCTCTGGAATCCTTGCAAGCACAAGTTTAACAATGAGCCCTCTCTATAAGCCATTTGAGGCACATCCTGCGATTTACCTTCTCCACCAATCCCCATGGCAGGGGCGGTGGGGCCCCTAATGGTGGGGTACACCAAAGAGGTCTCTGGAACAGAGTCACACAGAGATTCGTTTGCATCAAAAGTAGAAAGCATCATAAAGTTACTGCACAGAACACCATGCTTAAGTTCCTCCACTTCGTAAGGTTTACCTGTCTGAAAACAAAATACAAGTCCAAAGAATTCATTCTCTTCTCAACAGATGATACAAGAACAATAACACAGGAATGACTGCACTGACAGAGAAAAAACAAGCAGTAAGAATGAACTAAATAGTTGTTAAGCTTAAGATTACCTATTATTTACTCTCATCTTATGCTTCAATTATTACTATGATTATAATTTTAGAATAACATGCCCTACCATTATTACTTGTATGCAGTTTAATTTCAAATGGTATTAATAGCAAGGGTTTTTTTTTTTTTTTTAAATCATTCTTCTTTCCCAAATTGCTCCTTATTCACAACATTCCCACATCAGCCAGGCTGGGCTTGAATTGGAGAAACACAGCTACAGTATTTGTGTTTGTAATAGCAAGACAAATGAAGACAGAAGGGAGATTTGAGAAACCTGTGATTCCTGGCATTGATCATAGGAGTATGTTGATGCGGAATATCTTAAGATTCAAAGAGTATTGGAGCATACTGGAGGCTGGTTATGTTGAGCCCAAGCATGGTTTACATAAAGAACATATGGTGAAAAGATGAAAGATATTCCGATAGTAGAAAAGATGTGGAGATCTTCAAGTAAAAGCTTTAATTATATTATACGATCTATTAAAGGATCAAAACGATGCATATCGTACACATTGGCGAACTGCAAAGCTCTTTTAACTGTTCACGAGTAAAATTTCATTACGCACAAGGCGGAAGAGCAGGCATTGAATAGGAGATCAGGAGAAAGGAGTTAACAATATTTCAAAAGCTGTAAACGAAACAAGCTTGGACACTTTCGATACGAGAGTGCAAGTTTGGAGAAGGGAGGAAGAGATGTTGCTGATGTAGATCAACAAAGATAAAAGTGGGAATGTCCATATTGTGGACAAAGAGATCACTCATGTGAATCTCCCTCCAACTTATATAGATGGAGAGGTGAACACACAACATGTTAATCTCCAAGTTATAAAGATAGATACAGATAATAACAATAATAACAATTGACACAAAGTTACGGCCAACACCAAGAGGAGATACTCGAGCTTCACAAGATCTTATAGGTCACAATAGCAAAAGGAAAAACCCACAAATTTATGAAATCTGGTAATAATGAAGTGAAGAAAACCAGTTTAGGGATTATTCTACAGAGCATGTGTAGCAAAAGAAAGAAACTGAGAAGAAAAGTTCATAATTCATCAAATTGTTCAAAGAAAACAATTCAATTGTAATTTGGAAACACGTAAAAATTTATAGAGTTTTTCTAGGGAGAGCTCAATTAAGGAGATAAAAAACTACAAAATCCAAGAGTAAAAACGCAAAACCTAAATTATAGAAATAAAAGAGGGACAGATCTAGTCCAAACAATTAGTAAAATCAATTAGAAAATGCACCTTTTCGTAGATATGAGAAAGAGTTGACTCCATTGCTTCATGATAAACCCGGTTGAGTTTCAGATGCTCGATATTCGGTACATAAAAAGGAAAATCCAGGAATACAGGCTCGCTTTTTTTCAACAGATTGAATTCATTACAAGTAAAAGAAAAGGGGGAAAATCGATAATCAGAAAATTGTACATACCCTGGTCGTACGGACTTCATGAAGAAACTGCTTCTCGATGAGGCAGCCTTTCTTCATCGTCTCAATTTCTTCGCGTATAATTTTGTACCAATCACCTATGCATTCTTCGTCCTCCCACGAAAACTTACTATGACCTGCTTTTTTTATTTTTACCAAAGTTTAGTTGTATATCCTATCATTTTCCAAAATCCTTCACCATTCATTGGACTAATATAATGAATATAAACTGCAGAATATGTGTCTACTGAATAACAACTATGAGCAAAATCTTCTACATCTCCACCTTGACCACATATTGCACTAGTAGTATGTTTGCATGGTACCCCAAACAATTCTCTACAAAGAAACTTACAAATTGACTGTTGAAATCTTATTTACATTTACTACTAGCATGAAACCCGCTTAATACGCAGTATAAATAAATTGTTAATTTTTTTAAAATTATTAGTATATAATAAAACAAATATTTGTAATAGTATTCATAATTTAAATGAAGATAATACCCTCCAATATTGCATAAGGGGCTTTTTGGATTGCATGCAAATTAAAGGGAAATCAATTTTAATAAAGATAATACTGTGACATGGGTTAAAGACTAAAGAATATAACACGAAAGTCACTACCAAAATTAGATAGCTCAAATAATCTCTCTTAAGCAAAAAAATCATAGCGCAAGCAACTCTTCCAAACTCCGCACAGTTAAAAAAAGTTGGTTTATAGTTTTTTCTCTGTCCTTCAACCATGTCAATATTTCACAACCAAAACCAAAAATACAACAAGTTCTATGGTTGGATTGAACAATGTGTTACTACACCCTCCTATTCACTTCTGCTAAATGGGAAACCGGAAAATAAAGATGAAATGTTAAACAAAGATGAAATTACAAGTCTTAACTTCAGAAAATAAAGATGAGAAACAGGTTACGAACACAACTAATGTATATTATAAGCACATCTGCACATGAATGTAGTTTTTCTGACTTTAGTGAAAACTTCAGCAATTAAGGATGAGACAAACACAGCCAATGTATGTATAAGCATGTGAACGAAGTTTTTCTGACCTTAGTGAAAGAAGTTACAAACTTCTTGTATGTTTAAGATAAGGGATATATTCCCTATAATCATAACAACCCTTATTCAGGAAAATAAATATCTTAAAAAGGGTGGTAGCAAGCACAGGATCTTATTAAGTGTCGATTAGTGAAAATAGTGTTCATACCCTCATAGACTTTATTTCAAGATTTTAATTAGCATAAAAGTGTCACAACAAAAAATTGAAATGATATTCTGAACAAAACATGACAGCATAATATGCTTCCCCGTAGAAATTCTCTCATTTGCTCACATTCACATTTGAAACTATATTATGGGAATAATATGTCTATGCATAAAAGATGTAATAAGTAGAACCATATACAAAGTAGAAAATGTTATCACAAGCTTCAACCTACGAATCATGTGTCAGAAACTTAAGAAATAATTAGACAACAACAAAAGATGCAATTTGGTTGTTCACATGTCAAAAGTCAAGAAATAATTAGACGACAAAAAAAGATGCAAAAGGGTTTTCAATGCAACACTTATAAACCATGTAAGAATCCATTGGCTAATATACAGATCATATAGAAGTATGATGCTTCTAGGTTAAAGTGTGTGAGTGCTATTTTTTTGTGATTTAATTTAATTCAAGGACAATGATATAAAAGATAAATGAAGGGGCCGTTTTAAAACGTGAATAATTAATCTCATTCTGAGACTTACAAAAGATAAATGAGGGGGTTTAAAAACGTGAGTAATTAATCTCATTCTGAGACTTAGAAGTTAAGAAATACAAGGTGTAACTCATAAAGATTTCAGAACCGTCCAAGTATGTTATCTGTAAAATAATGAAAACAAATCACAAATCACAATCTCCTTACATTGTAGTTTATAGAAAACAAATCACAAATGGAAAATAAGTATGCCACTCTCACAAACAAAGAAAGAGAACCCGATGAAGAGAAATGACGGACGGGAGCTAATTTTGTCCCTTTTTAGAAGTTGCTTTTTCTCATTTTAATACTACACTCCCACACCACCCTTCACAACAAAAAAAAAAATAAAAAAATCACATTATCTCACAACCTCAAAAGTTACATTAATTTTAAATTTGTCACTTCTTTTTCTCACACATTCTATTACTTTATAATATTTTATTATCTAAAAATACTACAATACCCTCAAAAGTCAACAAATGTGGTGGAAGTGTGGTGTGGAACGGAGGGAGTATTATATATTGTTACTTATATTATAGATATTATATTTAATATTTTCTTATCTTGTCTATATATTGTTTTCAATAATTTTAATAACTTCTAAATTTCTCCTTTAATCAGGTGTTACCATTTTTCATTAATCCATGGAATTAGTCCCTTGTAAATTAGGTTCACGGTATAAATCTATAGTTCTCATTTTATTTAAATCTTATAATAAGATTAAAAAGGTGATTTATAAGATTTACACGGTTTAAAATGAATGTTTCGTAATCCATTACCAATCAGCTGTAAAAAGTAGGCAACCATACCAGTAATCCATTAGGTAAAATTAATCAATATATAACTATAAAATGTTAGGAATCATAAATTATTACAATCTTGGGACCCAATAATCTAATCTTGATCAAAAAACATTAGAATGTTCAAGAAATTATTGCCACATAATTAAGTGATCTGATTGTGCTCAAAGTTGTGAGGATCGGTTGGCATACTCCTGAACCAACGCACCAAAAAGTGATGGCCTCTCGAGCAAATGTACAGGTTTATCGAACTCTTTAGCCCTCCCTGTTTGGACATAAGAGGGTTAGTTGAATAGCAATGTTAGAACATCTTAGAAAGAAGGGCAATAGATATGAACCTGCATCGATGACCAACACTCGGTCACAGTCCATTACAGTGGGTATTCTATGAGCAATACTTATGATGGTGCAGGATGCAAAGTCCTCCCGGATGATCTTCTGGATCACTCCATCCGTTTGCGAATCAACGGAAGCTGTCGCTTCGTCCATGAACAGAAGTCTGCTTTTCTTCAGCATCACTCTTCCCAGGCACAGAAGCTGCCTTTGTCCCACGCTCCAATTATCACCATTGTCAACAACTAGCAAAAAACATTATCAAACAATTTTCAAACTCTCTGTCACTCCATAAAACGAATTCTTGATTAAGAGAAAGGTACCAGCAGAGTCGAGTTTCCCCGGTTTTGCAACCACCACGTCTTTTAGTTGGCAACGTTCGAGGCTCTGCACAACAGAAAAGTAGGCAGCTCAGAAACGGTGAACCTAATGTGTTGTAGTAATGTTGCTTCTCACCAACCTTCCATATTTCGTTGTCCGAATACAGCCCTGTGGGATCAATGTTGCTTCTCACTGTCCCTTCGAAAAGAACAGGCTCTTGAGGAATGATTCCAAAACGAGACCTGACATCGTGAAGGCCTAACGCGGAGATATCAATGTCATCTATGATTATTTTTCCTCCTGATGGCTCAACCAATCTGAACAAAACTTGGATCAGTGTTGATTTCCCACCACCCGTGCGTCCAACAACGCCAATCTTCTCGCCCCCGGTGATGTTGAAAGAAATTCCTTTAAGAACCAGAGGAGTATCCGGACGGTATCTAACCTGTGAGATACATGCAAGAAATATTTCAGATGTTTCTCCAAACAGATAATATAGAAATGTATAACAAGAAAGAACACCAATTTAAGTGGTTCGATCCAAAACATTTATATCCACTGGCAGAGGAAGAAGTTTTTTATTGATGATATAATACACAAGAACAAGTTTCTGATCAAAATCACCAAAGAGAACAAGCCAAACTACACTCTCTCTTCTACTCTTGACCTACCACTTTCTGTCCCTTCCTCTCAAGTCTCACCTTCTAACTTTCAGAACCCAAGAAACCGTTTATGCAAATTACATGGATCAAGAATACAACGCATAACAAAATATATGAAGATTGTAGTGTGACTCAAGTACCTGCACGTTTCTTAGCTCGACGTTTCCTATTGTAGGCCAGTTAGGTGGAGGGAGGGTGTCCTTTTTCCTCCATTCGGCTTCAGATGGTATGACAGTGAATTGTTTTATCCTCTCTACTGAAACCATCTTATTTTCCAAGAAGCAACTCATGTATACGGCCCAATATAGTACGGAATTAAGAGACAATCCATATGAGAGGGCTAAACCCACATTCTCTGCAGAATTTACATTGGATCAATGTGATGATAATAAGAGTGGAAATTAATTCAAGACAAGAACTCCAGTCTTATACTGTGAGTCTGTGATGGCCAATGTAGAAAGCTGAAATCTTAATCGAGGCGAGAAACGCACCTGGCGCGATGATACTGCTGGGTAAGACTATCATGAACATAGCTGACATGCAGAGGATGAAGCTCCCCATTAGTTCTAAACGAAATCCCAGCCACTCGTTCGATCCAAAATTGTGGAAATCCATCCGTATATTTGCATTTACACGATTTACATTCTCCGTACAAAAGATTTCTTGCTTCTTGAAACAGCGAATGGTCATAACTCCTGTGATGCTCTCAGAGAAATGATGAATAACAGGTGCTTTTGTGATGGAATCTAATCGGGTCAGCTCACGGGATGTGGACAGATAATAACCCTGAAGACATGAAACATATGTAACTTAAGTTAGCTTAGGATTGTGTTATAGAACAACATTCATGGAAATAATGTTCGACTAGTAGAAGAAGACCTACCCTGTACCAGATATTAAGCCAACCAAGTGGAATCACTAGGATAATAGTTGGCCAAGCATATTGACATGTGATGATAATGATGCCCATCAAAGTAATGTACATAGAAGCTGTGATACTCGTAAAGAAAGGGATTAAGATATCTACATTTGTCTGATCAGTTGATGCCTGCAAGAACGCAAACCATATGTCATTGATCCAAAACAAAACACCATTCGTCGATGAAAAGAGGATCTTTACCCGAGTAAGAATTCTTCCGGAGGGCGTTGTATCAAAAAACGACATGGGAGCATGCAGGATGGAATGCAGAATTTGTCTGAAGAAAATCTGAGAAGTTTTCAGACCCATATATGCAACCAAAACGCTTCGTATAAGCACCAATAAGAAGGCAGCTACAGCAATGGCAGCATATACGTCGATGAATAGAGAAGGGCTGAACGAAGCAGCTCTTTTCTCCGAAGTTTCATAAGCCAACCAATAGTCACTTGACATCAAAGTCCCTTGCCACGCGAACGAGAGTAGTAGCACGGCCGCGACTCCCCACCATCCAAAAGACTCGGTGCAGTATAACTTGTACACCCCCAAGCTGACTCTTCCTGTTGCTCTTTCTTCTTCCTTGATAAGCTTAGAAGTTCCTTTACTACGCTCCGTTCTTGGAGAGTTCATTTCACCGTTGTCTTCACCGTGTTTAAAAGATTTTTGAGTCGACAATTTTGGGGCCGTTTTGTCCTCAGCTGCTGTCTCCACATCAACAAGTTCCATGGAGGATTCGTGGGCAGATACTAAAGCTTTGAAGTCCAATCCAGAGTCGAGCAGGGCATCGTACTTCCCTGATTGAACAACCATGCCGTCTCTCATGACCTGCCCATGTAAAGTTCACAATTTCAACAACAATGCTCACAGCAGTTAAATAAGTTGGATATTCATACATCAAAAGTTTTCTACTTACAAGAATCTGATCAACATTGTGCAAGAAGTCAACTTGATGGGTTACAAGAATAATAGTCTTGTCTCTAAGAGATCCTCTAACACATTCCTGCGAATCGAATACAGTTAGACACATTAACAGTACATATATACACATAATGTAGATGAGTAATGGTGACCTTGAATATTTGTGATCCAGTATGAGCATCAACAGCACTGAATACATCATCAAGTAGATAAATATCAGAGTCTTGATAGACGGCTCGCGCGAGTTGAATTCGCTGCTTCTGGCCTCCGCTCAGATTAATACCACGCTCTCCGATCTCAGTCTGATCTCCAAACTCCATCATTTCCAAGTCCTTCTCCAAGCAACAAACCCTGATCACCTCTTTGTATCGATCCATGTTCATCCTCAAACCAAACAATATGTTTTCTTGGATTGTCCCATTCTGGATCCAAGATGTTTGCGCCACGTAGGCTGTGCTACCACATACCCTCACCTGTAAAACTTCATCAAATCAACTTCTCCAACAACATATACTTGCATACAAAAATTAGGAAATTGTTACTACAATGACTGAAAAGATCCAAATGTTCTTACCTTCCCAGATATTTTGTTCATCTCACCAAGAATAGCAGCCAGAATGGAAGACTTCCCTGATCCCACAGTCCCAACTACAGCTGTAAGCTCCCCTTTTTTAATCTCAAAGTTCAAATTCTTCACTACCTCTTCCCCATTTTCATCATCCCAGCTGAAAGTCCCATCTTTAACCTCCACAGCTACTTCTCCATCGCACCCTTCTACTCGCTCCACCGACTGACCCAACTCTTTACTGCTCATGTACTTATCCAGCCTTTCGAGAGAGATTATAGCCTGTGAAAGTGAGATCATCGACTGTGGGAAGGTCCTAATGGGCTCTTGCAACATCTTCAGGAGTGAAGTGGTGGTGAAGACTGATCCGACAGTGAGCGGGAAGCCGAGAAAGAGAGCACTTCCAAACGTGACCGTACCGATGAGAGCCGGTGTGCTCCACAGCACTACGATGTTAGCTGATACAGAATACATAAACTTAGAAAGCCACCCGTATTCTGTCTCGCGAAACGATTGAATCCTCTTGTTAAAGTGTTCTTCCCAAGCTTGGAATTTGATCACTCGCATGTAGCTAAGCATCTCATTCGTTGCTTTCATTCTCGAATCACGGTTCTTCATGATGTTGAACTGATACCTATTGTTCTGCTTCGTCCGGAATAACACGAACAGGACGACGAAGCCAAGTCCCGCGAATGCTGCAATCGTAGCAGTGCCTAGATACTGGTACAAGATGACTAAAGCTACAATGATCTGCAATGGCATTAGCCACAAGAAGTGCAGCTGCAGCATCATATCAGACAGCTGCTGAGCATCCACAGCCATGTAGTTCACAATCTGTCCCACCCCATGGGCCTGTCTAGCTGATCCAGACAACCTTAATCCCTTCTTGTACAAAGAAGTGATCAGCGTCGAACGGATCAGCATCCCAAGTTTCTGAGTGTTGAAATTGAACTGATGTGAGCTCAAAACCTCAACAAACTTGGCAACTAACAGAATCAGTACGAGGTAGTATCCTTCATAGGGTGAACTCCTCTCCCCTGCTGTGAAATTCACGAAACTCTGAATCAATGTAGGTCCAATATACATCACACTCAGCCTCACTATTGCTAGAGAAGCTGTGAAAACCAGCTCTTTCCAGAAACATCGCACTAATGTTTTGACAACCGGATGCTTCGAGTTTTCCTCTGGTTTGGGCCAATTCTTCTGGAACAATTCAGACATTATTTCAGCTTTGTGTTGGGATGAAAGGGAAGGCACATCGTCGAGCTTCAGAGGTGTTTTGTAACCTTTCTTTAAAAGGGGGTTCATCCATAACCAAAAGGCTTTTGAAACTAAAGATGCTGAAGCAAATCCAGTCACGTTGGATTTATCCAAAAGGGGTTCGAATTTAGAATCTGAATCCATTGCTGATTCAGATTCTACGAATTCATGAACCCCAGTTGACCCTTTGATTGCAGCTACAAGAAGAATGATCGATAGAAGGAACACTACAATTGAGCTAATGTCATCCAATCTAAGGTGAGAACTGGTTTCTTGAAAAGAGATCAAGCGAACAACCCCTAAGGAGAAGAACAATGCTAGAACAACGAAATGGATAATCCAGTAAATTCGAAGAGTCAATGGATGCTTTATCGCTTTGAATCTCTTCTCATGAAGAATTAAAACAGCAATCACAGTATGAGTAATCCCTTGAAACAACCAAAACAGGCCATCCACAGTCCTCCATTGATACTCAGCAGTTGTAATGAAAGATAAAACACATAAGGCAATCGAAACAACTGCTAAAAGCGATGAGACAGTGAGAGTTGTCTTAAACCATGAACTGGTTTGAACAAGAACCCTCTTGTGGTCAATCAGAGGAGTGTTGGATTCGGAATTAGATTGCCCATTAGAACGGTTTCTTGAATACAGCTTTTGAATGGCGAAAAGGAACATAATAATCAAGAAGAGAAAGTCGATTGAAGACAAGAGGGCTCTCTGAGGGCATGGAGAGAGAAACATGAATCTCAGCCATTGAACAGTTGAAGAAACTGAAGAGGTAGAGCAAGAAAGCGTGGTAATCCAAGAGGACATGTCTGTGGCAAACTGAATCCAATCCCTAAAGCAAACAAGGGATTGGAGTTGTTCTTATATTACGAGCTTTCACCAACCTTCATTCTTGTTTGGAATGATTGTTATCCTGAAATAGTGAAATGTGTGAACATAATTTTCCTTAATTACAGCACGTGATTAACACAGAGCCGCATGGACTATAACAGCACGAAAATTCTTGGCCCGATATTATATGTGGATTCAACAATCAAGGCTAAAATCTTGCCAAAACAAGTCGATCTTTTAGGAATTTTTGTCAAACAATATTTAAAAATGGAGAAAAAAGAGGAGAGAGAAAAAGTGAGAAAAAAGAGTTATGTGAGAAAAGAACAAGTGAGAAAAACCTCGCCGGAATGGAACCATCCATTACAGCACAGAAAATGAAGCCCATACACAAGAGTTATGTGAGAGAGAGAGAGAGAATCAAATAAATTAATTTTAAAAATAGCCACCATTCATAAAATGAAGTTTGTAGCAGTACAAGGAAATTGACTATAATTTTTTAATGATGAAAACAACATTAAAAAACAGTACCTGCTGCGTTGACTGCTCATTAGTGCTCCAATTATTCAAGAAAAGATGTACAGTGATGATGGGTTCGAAAAACTCAAGATTGGATTAGATTTTCTACCACAACTTTTATCTGTCTAAATAGAACAGTTCGAATGCGATGACGTGAAAACGAATAACTCAATCTTGGTCACGACACCCAATGCATGGACAAGGAGAAGTGATGAAATTCTTGACGATATGGAGTATTATCAATTGGTGCTTTCATATATTAGGAATATTTCACATTCGAAATTATCAGTGGACCCAACCGTGATAAAAAATTTTAATTTGAATTTTCAAGCTAGTGGAGTAAATAAGAAAAAAATTTGAAATTTCATAAATTTAGAATTTTCTTGGAAATCAACTTTTTTATGTTATGAGAACTAAATTTTTCTGCATAATAAATACTTATAAAAGTTAGGTTCAAATACATGTCTTAATTTACCGATTATCACTTTTTAAAATATAAAAAATTATTTTAAAAATAAATTAACTATTAATTTTCTAAATGAAATCCTCCCTCCAACTTATTGAAGGTTCCATTTTATTATATTAGGTGTCTCCTATAAATTTTTAATTTTTTTTTAGTAAAAGGGTTTTACATATGCTCACTCACTCACTACTAATATAACAATCACTATATAGTATAAAATAATAATACTCCTTAATCTATATGCAAAAAGTAATTTGGGACTTACTCCCTCCGTGACCATTATCAATTTGTTTTTTCACGTGAATTAATGATTATTATTATTTTATTATATTATTATTTATGTGTAATGACTAATTGTATTAGTGGAGGTGTGTGTCTCATATATTAATTGTGTTAGTGATGTGTATGTGTAAAAGGAAAATGAATAGATTGAGAGTGGACCACTTATAAATGGATAAATTGAGTATGAATGGTATGAGTATTTTATTTTTAATCAATTGCTCGAGAATATTAAAATAAAATAAACCAATATATCCCCCACTTGTTTTCTTAAAATGAGCAAAATCTCCTATATACTCGTGCGATACATACTCACACTCACATTCAACCATATCTTAAAAAAATTATTATTATTATAACACTATATAAAAATATTTAACTTAAATATTATTTAAAAAAAAGTCTTACCTTTAATTAAAAAAAAAAAAAAAAACTGCTTGGTATTTCAATATTGTACATACTCCATCTGTCCGCCCCAAAGGTGGACAATTGTTTTCTGCACGTGTATTAAGAAGTATTATTATTTAATGTGTAGTTGGTAATTGTATTAGTGGGGTGTATGAGTCCCATAAATTTATTGTATTAGTGATGTGTGTGGGTCCCATGTGTTTAAAAAGGAAAATGTGGACATTTGGTGCGGACGCCCAAAATAGCAAAATGTCCACCTTTCGGGCGGACGGAGGAAGTATTTTTTAATAAAAAATATTGCCCTTCCTTGTTAAAATAAATATCCATATATCTAAATTATAAATTTATTTTATAAATTGAATCCGATACATATAAGCGTGAAAGATCACAATTCACATGTCGGAATCTGTAAATTTTGTGACTTTTTCGTAAGATAAATTGAAAAGTATTGGGTGGGATTGACTGATTTTCGGCTACTTCATTAAAAGCGTTATGCCAAGAGTCCTGAGATACGAATGCGACGTCTATTAATTACTTTGAGCCTAATACTTACAATTTATATTATTGTTCAGCATTTATTTCCTCATAACTTAGTGCTTGTCTTACCCCTTAGGTTTTTTATCCTTGTAAATTATTTATTATTATTTTTAATTTGATTTTTTTACAGTGTTATTATGATGTCGTGTTAATATGATTTCTCTTTTATTTTATCCATGTGTTGTTAGAATTAATGCTTATTGTATTGTGTTCAAATTTATTCATATCGTAAACAGTGTCATTATCGTATAGACCTATACTCGAAACAAGATTTAATAGGACGAATTAATTACCTCCCTACTCAAAATTTATTGATAAATCATTTCGTATTAGTGTTTAACTATTACTAGTCAATTGAAGAGATTCCTCTTTCCAGCTCGTATCCAATTTCTTAAAGAAACTAACATTTTAGGATTTTCTATTTATACTCCATATATCACGTAAATATGGGACATTCACTAAAAGACAAATTTCCTTCACGTAAATGTCCTCTATAAATTTTCTTATTTCACTCTCAATTTTCGGCATCCTAAACTGTATGTAATTAGTAGAAATAATTAAATTATTTTTTAATATAAATTGAATCACTTTAGAAGTAATTGTGTAGGACCCGCAGTCATTCTCTTAATATATTTTGCTTCTTTAAGTACATTTTGTAATAAAAGCACAATAATTTTTTTTAATTTGTTTAGTAAGATTAGGTGCACGAAGGTGACACGTTGTATAATTGTTATCATTGTGTTCTTTAAATGCAGTCCAATTATGACGGGATGTTATCATAATCCATGGGTTTTTCCATAAAAAGAATATGCATTACTCAAACTTGGTATCATTTTTACATTATTTTTTGTGTCATTAATTATATAATTTAGGGAAAAATTCAATCATTAATTTTAATTGATATTTTTTTTATGGTATAATTTTTATTTTTTCATCACTTTTTTAGGTGATATCTATCCAACAACATGACTTTCTACGTGGCAGCTATCCAATAATTTGATATAAAAAATATTGCACCAAAATAAGACAGATAATAAGAAAAAAAACAATAGCACATAAATAAACAAATGGGAGTTCAGAACAAATAAATTATTATTTTGTTCCACGTTATATACGTTGTTTGCACATAGCTAAAAACTTGTTCATGAATACGTCGACTTCGGAAAATTGCGTGGATCATGATTTTTGAAATATTAATTAATTATTTTTAAATTGAGTGGATCATGGTTTTTTTTTAATATTCATTTTATTTATATTACATACTTCTGTCAATACAACGTGACTAATATTATATAGAAGATATATGTAGACCCTCCTTTAAATTTTATAAACTGGTATTCTAAAATTTTATTTTTAGTTTTGGGAGTTGGCATTGCCACTCACATCAAAACACTATTCAGATGAAAATATAAGCAATAAATTTAAAACTGTAATAATATCTAAATCATTAAATTAGCAAGTTAATTAATAAACACTCTTAAATAAAAAAATATAAGAATGTTTTTTTTTTATATTCTATGTTTAAAACGGATAATTATAATTGCATTAATAAACACTCTTGAAATGGATAAATAAATTTGTTAAAATATATATATATATATATATATATATATATATATATATATATATATATATATATATATATATTAGGTAATTTCATAAATGATCTCATTCAAGTATTTTTCCCTCTCCACAACATGCATATTCAAATAAAATAATAAAAATTCATTTTCTTTAAAATGAACTAAGTAGGTACATAGAGTATATGAACGAGAACAGCTGTAATTTTAAAATGAAATTCTAAAGCAATTTATTAGTAGCTCTATTTTGTTTTATTTTATGTCATATCCTGGATACGAATTGTCGGTTTATTTTGTGACAGAAAAATCTGAGTTGTAAATTAGTGGAAGCATTCACAAATGTTTGTCACGCACGACGCCATTATCATTTAATTTGATTGTCTCATTTTTATTTAAATTATTATAAACTAAAAAGTAGTTGACATTAATACGATATGTCATTATTCTAATGTTATTAGTACAATATTCATCATATTAAATTAACGTGGTTGACTACTGAATTAAAATACATCATGTTCCATAAAAGTAACTCACATTTATGCGTGACACTCCATTAAATTAAAACTATAAATTTTAAGAGGTAAAATAGAACATGAAAAAAATATTTAAAAAGAATACTCCTATATACATATAGAAATGGTATATTAGTTTCGAAATTTAACCTGGTTGCATCATAACATTTGTTAGTGTTGTTATATTAATAGTTATATTTAATTTGAATGTCAATATTTCTTTTTCTTTAATGAAACAACCACAAAATAAGTACCAACTCACATTAAATTAATATAATTACTCATTATATATTAGAATATTATTTTTTAATTTCGAGAACCATTTATACAAGAAGAGTAATCTACTTCTCTACTGTTGAGTCGATAATTTTCTTGAATGTGAAAGATTCTACTTTTCTTTGCTTGCTTAATTTTCTTAATTGTGAAAGATTCCTAGATGTTTCGTAGGTGGCAAAATTCAATTCGATTACTCCCTAGTAGGTGTACAAAAGTAACGTGGTTAACAGTACCCCACTATTAGAGCTCATCGCCCTTATCCTGGGAGATTGGTGAAGGAGGTAAATCGTAGAATGTGCTTGAAGTGGTTTATAGAGAGGATTCACTGTTAAACTTATGCTTGCAAGGGCCAAATTCATGCCAAATGCAAGATTGGAACCAGAGACGGACGTATGTAGGCTTAGGGGGCACTGGGACTTCCTGAAATTTTGAATTTTTTTATTATATATGTAATACTAATTTTTTTAATAATATATGGTAGCTCAATGGAAAATTTTTTTTATAGAGGTTCAAGTTCGAATCCATCCTATCACACCGTTTAGTTTTTCATTGTTCTTTTCACTATTTTTTACTTTTGTCAATTCTTTCCAATATTATTTCACTCTTTCTCCTTCTTCTCATTCTTTTACACTCTTACTATTTACTTCTGTCCACTTTCCAATATTATTTCACTATTTTTACTTCTTCCCATTCATTTACACTCTTCTTTTCATTATTTTTACTTCTTCTCATTCTTTTACTCTTTTTACTTACTTCTAGACGTATTAAACGCTATATTACTAAAATATTTTTGATTTTAAAACATGTATCAATAATACAGATTGGGTGTACAAACATTAACCCGAGTACATAGAATATCAATTTATACATTATACTTCGCATTATTTTTTGGGCCCCCTCGACACAAATTCTGCGTCCGCCACTGATTGAAACCCCCATCCTGCAGCAACCAAGTTTAGTTGGAAAGTCCTCCTCTCTACCACTTGAGCTATACAATGGAGACAGTAACGTGCTTTATTTGGTAATAAATTCGTTTGTTTATAGGTAATTTTATTGTACTATCACCCAACAAATTGATTGTTTAAATTTACTAAAAATTTGTGGTTTGACTATAATTACCAAAATAAGGTTGCTATTTTTACACGAAAAAAATCATAGTTTTTTAATTTAGTACTGTACGAACTATGAAATCAGCCTTGTAATTTTCGAACTAAGAGGATTTTCAATAAATTGGTCAAATTCGAAGGTATAGCGTAATTTATAATCATAATTTATCAATATTTATGAGATTCATTTAATAGGAAAAAGTGTATGATTTGCATTAAATTACTCGATAAGTGAAACTGAAGCAAATCGTATTCATTTCAAGAACCTTTATTTCCCATAAATTTTACACTTGAAATTGATTTAAAATTTTTGGGTGTCCTTAAAGTTTTCCATATTAGTACTTGGATCAATAATTTAATTATGATATTTTATCATTATAATTTATTTAAGTCTTAATTTTAAACCTTAAAATTCATTATATTTTCATTTTAAATTTTTGTTGCATTTCAAAAAAATTAGCTGGTGGATTCGAATATACAAACTTATAAAAGTCAATTATGGCCCATTTTATTGATATTATTTTTTAAAATTATATTTATCAGGTTTCAATAATAATTCTAAGATTAATCAAAATTACTGTGATAAAATATGAGAATTCTGGAAAATTTGATGGAGTAAATATAAGGTTTCGTCATTGATGATGTCATGTTTTTGTCATAGACACGAATTTTTACTAATAAAAAGAGTATCCTTGTTCTTGGAAACAACATCAGTCACACTTATAAATTATAATGGTGCCAAATTTGAATTAATAATTCATGAAATTTTTAAGAAAAATATTCAACCTCATACTTCCTTCCTTTCAAAATCAATTAATTGAAAATCATTCCCATTGAGTGAGTCCAACAAGAAAAAATTCCATTATAGTGGATCATTCACAAAAATTTGTAATTTATTAGTATTTGATGATTTATTTATTTAAATAATAATTTGCAAACCACAAAAAATAATACTACAACGACAATAGTGACCATGAGTGATTACTCTCTCCGTTTCAAGAGATGTTGCAGTGTTATCGTAGACATAAAGTAAAACAAATATTAAATATATATATATATATATATATATATATATATATATATATTATGAATTTTGTTAATTTTTGAAGGGTAAAAATCATAAACCATTTTCATAAAATTTGTATTTTAAAAAAATTACCACGTGAGAGAGTTGATTCGAAACATTGGCCCCACATCGTCACGGCTCACGTGGCGCCGAGGACAGCTGCAGCATTAAATGAACAGTACAAGATGGTCTATTTCTCATCTACATAGCACTCTCATTAATTGCACATTTTTTCATTGGAGTTTTTCAATACAAGACCCGAAAGATAGGTAAACTATTAATTAGAAATTCGAAAGATTTTTGCTATCAATTCAGAATTCGAAAGATATGAAACTATCAATACAGGGTCTGAAATTATGAAATTTAGAGTCCTGAATTGATAAAAATACATTACAATTTCATGATTTCAGGTCCTATATTTATAGTTTCATATTTTTTTAGTCCTGAATTGATAGCAAAAATATTTCAGGTCTCTTATTGATAGTTTACCTATTGTAAGTAATTAAAATTTACTGTCCAATCAAATGACGACACGTGAATTTTCTTGATTAATTATCAATTCTAATTTATTTTGGAATTTAAATAAATTAATTTCTAAAAAATAAATTAATAAATAATTGATAATTAATTTGAGCCCAACAAATTAAATGAGGTCTGACCTAAGTCAAACAAGCTCATATAAATTAAATCAGACCCTAGTCAAGTAGGTCCGATTATGGTCCAAGAAGCCCAAGCCCGTGAAGCAAGACCCAAATAGACCTGGACTTCACCATTCACCTATATAAAAGAGTCTTCTCCATTCATTTGAACAGGGACACACACAGACATTCAAGCACTAGAAGACGACGCTCTTGAAGAGATCGAGAACACGAGTAAAGCTCCCTCAAGATCTTCAAGCGAAGAACGAACGAAGAACTTCAAGTGATCTTCAAGTCTTCAAAGCTTCAAGCTCAAGAACGTTCGAGGATCTTCAAGTCTTCAAGCGATCTTCAAAACATCTTCAAAGCTTCAAGCTCAAGGCCTTCGAGGATCTTCAAGTCTTCGAGCTCAAGTCTTCAAGTAATCTTCGAAGATCTTCAAGCCTTCAAGCGGCCTTCGAGCCTTCAAAGCTTCAAGCCTCCAAAGCTTCAAGCTACCTTCGGATCTTCAAGTCTTCAAGTTCAAGTCTTCAAGTGATCTTCAAAGATCTTCAAGCCTTCAAGCGGCCTTCGAGTCTTCAAAGCTTCGAGCCTCCAAAGCTTCAAGCGACCTACGGATCTTCAAGTCTTCAAGCTCAAGTCTTCAAGTGATCTTCGAAGATCTTCAAGCCTTCAAGCGGCCTTCGAGTCTTCAAAGCTTCAAGCCTCCAAAGCTTCAAGCGGCCTTCGAGTCTTCAAAGCTTCAAGCTCAAGATATTCAACGAATCTTCAAGTCTTCAAGCCTCCAAAGCCTCAAGCTCAAGATCTTCAAGGCATCAAGCAAGCTTCAAGTCAAGAACAACTACTAATCCGGGATCAAGGCTTCAAGTCCCCCAGATTAAGTTTCTTCGAGGAAGGCTCTATAGTCAACGTTCAATCCGAACAAAGATTCAATGCCTCCGGGTCAACGTTCAAGACTACACACTCGAGCTCGGACAAGCTTTGTTTGAAGATCCGACTCAGAATACAAGTCAAGTCAACACACCCTATCAACACAGTCAGCATACACTTCGTCAAATAAGTCAAAGTCAACAAACACAAGTCAAAGTCAAGTTAAAGCCACATTGGTTCGAGAGAAGAATCAGATGATTAATTAGAGATTGTAACCCGCTTACATCTTCTCCAAATTAAATCCATCGAAAATTATCTTTGTACCCAGTTTTGTATTTATTTTATTATAAATACAAAATTTGTTGTTACATCTATCTTTCAGGTCCTTTATTGAAAATATTTCTAAATGGGGGTTATGAGCCTCTATGTATATGGAATCCTCTTCATTTTGAGAGATATGGTTGCTTCCACATTGTCACTGATGCAACTCGATTCTTAATCATTGTACTCCCTCCGTACCACCCAAAAAGTTTATTTTTGTGAGTTTAGTCGTTTCATCCAAAGGGTCATCTTTCATTTTCTACACACATGGGACCCACACATTCCTTCTAATACAATTAAAATATGGAGTTCACACTCCCACTAATAGAACTATCCATTACACATTAAATAATAATATTCCTTAATCCACGTGCCAAAAAATAAAAATCCTCCATTCATATTTTCTTCATCACATAATGACAGTCATGATATATTCTTTAACTCACGAAATGTAAATTAATGTAAATCTTTGAGAGAGAAATAATAAATACACGATTAAATTAAATAAAGTGTTATAATTATCCTTAAATCTCCCACCCATTAATTTTATCTGATTTAGTGCATATTAGTGTTCAATGAAAATATTGTTACAGAAAATACGCGATTAAATTGAAAAACTCTACGAATGTATATTAGTGTGCATTATTGAGAGAAAAACATAAAATACGCGATTAAATTTTGTTATAATTATTCTTAAATATTTCAACCATTGTTTTATCTGATTTAATGCATATTAGTATTCAATGAAAACTAATGTTAAGTACTAACGTTAAATTTTAATTAATGTAAATAAGGGTAATGTTGGAAAAGAAAAAAACGTTATGTATTTACCAGTAATTATATTATATTAATGTATTTATTAGTAATTAGACTATACATACACATACTTATCAATAATAATCCTAAAAATAATTTGCATAAATATATTTATTTTAATTAGTCATAAATTTCCTTATATCTTATCATCACTTTAATTTACTTATGTCTCTTATATATTTTTTCATAGAAGTTAATAATTCATAAATTACCACGCACGTCTCACGTTGCTTTAAATAAAAAACGAACATAAATTAATTAATATAGACTTGATAAAAAAGAAAAAAAAATAGATTTCTTAATTGTAAAAAAGAACGACCATAAACCCTAAAATCCAATAGTACATGAACCTACGTATCGGAAAAACCATTATTATCTTAAATATTTTATATTCTAAAAATTAATATTAAATATTGGTGAACCTTAAAAAATATTTTGCTATATTTCAATCACATTTAATGCTAAAACTCCCTTTTTTATACTTTTCTTAATCTAGAATATCAATGATGATTTATAACATATTTTTGCTAACTGATGATACGATATCTTCGTTTCGATAAAATTATAAATAAATACATACGTCATCATATACAATTGTTATTTTCTTTATGTTTGGTTTGTTACCAAGAAATCATTTTTGGCTAAAATCTCGAATCTCTTGGATCTAAAACTCAACTGAAAAATAATGACCATTATTATAGGGCGACTTGCGGTCCACGATAATCAATAAATTAATTAAACAAACAAATAAAAAAAAATATATATATATAGTACGTATTTATGCTTGATTTTTAATACTCCATCCGTCTCGGATATTTTTATCTATTTGTACGGGCACAGAGATTAAGACGTGTTATTTTTTTAATATATAATGTAAGAAAAAATATGGATAAATTAGTAATTTAAAAAGAAAAGGAAAATAAAGTTGTTGGGAATGATGGATAAAATGTAAAAAAATAATTAAAGTTGTTGAGATTGTAAAAAGTAGGTAATAAAATATTATTTATTTTTACCATTAATGAAATGGATAAAAATAAGTGGGACAACCCAAAATGAAAAGTGAGTAAAAATACGTGTCGTACATTTAAATCCGACAATTTAAAAAGTATATAAAAATTTATATCTTTAATTTTTTTAAAAAATTATTATTCAAACATTAATACCACTATATTTTTACGGGATCTTTCATTAAATAAATAATATTTTTATAAATTAAAATATATATACTTTTTAAAACAAAATGTAATTATTCTTAAATGTTTCGTGAGCGCACCAATATCAACTCATTTATTATATATTTGAAATGTAAATGCATTTAAAATTAGACTATGAGTATTTATGGCCTAAAAGAATTCGGCCCCGCCACGAGAAAATTGTTATTTTGTCCTCTATAAAATAGATTTTTTTATTAAATAGAAATTATACAATAATAACTAGTACCCATCAGCATTTGTTTGATTATGGAGTATATGACTATCCAAAGGTGAATAGTATAAAAAATAAGACAATCAACACACGACAAACGTTAGTTGATAATATTGGAATTATTTATTTGATCGAGGTGGGTTATGTCAAGTGTAATAATCACAACTATTATTATTAATTAAGATATAGTATATATTTTTTTACAAATTCTTACTAAATTCTTGCAAACAAGTTTTCATGTTGTTTTCTACTCTTGGGTATAAGAGTTATTCGAACACTTTATTATGATGTAACAATGCTCTTTTACTCTACATTTTAAAGAGATACTTTTTGAAGGAAGACATATTTCATATGGGTATTTCTCATATTTTTATTGTATCCATTATGAGACCAACTCCGTCGAAGGAGGACTCCTAAATTTATTTTATCTATAATTTCATTTTTATACAAATGAAAATTAGGCGTAGAGAACGAAACATGATTTTTTCTAAAAATAAAACTAGTGCGAATTATCCGTGTGCGTATTATTTTGCACATAGGAGAGCGATGTTTTTATGTAGATAATTCAGTTTTTATTATATATATATATATAACCCACAAAGCACAAATTAGATCTCATCATTGGATTTCTCGAATTGGGCCTGATCCAACGTAATTGGGCTTACACATACTACACGAACCGATCTAAAATGAATCTATGCAACACAATAAAAAATTTAAGGACAAAATTCAATTTCTAATAATAAAAAATTGCTGGAATTCGGATTAATTTAGATCCATTGAAGACTTTTGTTTTGACTTATTAAAGTTAACTGCTCAATGTGAATATTGATAAAAAAAAATGTTACTTTAGTGGAAATGGAGTTGGAGCATTTCGTATATTACAGGGATAAATTCGTCAATGCGTACTTTCCTCTGGCGTCAGGCTTATTCGAGAGCTTTCTGGAATAATATTTTTTGTTTTGTTTTTTGGAAGAAGTAGTTGGAATCCTAATTTTTATACTATACAGATTTTATTTTAACCTACATGTTGTTTAGTTTTAATTAGGGTTTTATTTCGAAGTGTATTATCCTTCCAGAAATCCAATTGAGCAATGAGGTACCATTTCTTAACTTAGCTCTGTTTGTTATCACCATTCTGTTAATTGTCAATTTTGATCGGGTGTGAAAAGCACAATTGTCAATTCCTTTGTGAAATCATGATCGATAAGAAGAATAGTTTTATCCATGTTTTCTTATAACGATGAGATCCTGTGGTGAAGTGGGCTGAACGGGAGGACAAGGTTTATCTGACTGTGCTACTTCCAGATGCTAAGGTCAATGTAGACCCCACTTTTTCTAGGGTTGGTATTTGGTTAGATTTCAAATCCTGGGTTGGGACATTGTTGTGGTGCTGACATGGATGATTAGAGTTGAGCATGATTTCCCTCCTCTTTTTTTAATTAAGTATTCGTGAAATATTCTTAATATTTTATAATCCATTAAATAAAAAAAATGGACCAAGTATCATTGATCTTAGCATTTATTTAAACTTAATTACAATTTATATTAATATTATGGAGTATATTTTTAAATTTCGTGCAAATGGATAGTACCCGTTTAGTCATCGCAGTAGATAATGGAGTAGTAATTACCAATAAATAAATATATAAATGGGACCTTTGATATCACGTACGCTCGATGTAGATGAGAGAAACTCATTCCGCCCCCTCTCAAAACCCTAGCTCACTCGAAAACAAAACCACTTAGAATTAGAGAAACAGCTAAGATGGAAATCGCAGAAGAAAGGGAAGTAGAGGAAGAAAGACCAACTCCAAATCATAGCAATCTGAAGCGATTTGGTATAAAAAATTCAATACAAACGAACTTCGGCGAAGATTACGTTTTCCAAATTGTTCCCAAGTATGATCATCTCGCTAATTTTGTTTTCTGCGGTTTCTTACTGTTCGTAATTACTCAAAGATTTGATGTGTAATTATAACGTTCAGTTATGACTGGACGTCGATGGCGGTCTCGCTTTCAACTAATGCGGTGAAGTTGTACTCGCCATTGACGGGGCAGTACCTTGGCGAATGTAAGGGTCATTCTTCGACTATCAATCAAATTTCGTTCGCAGGGCCATCGAATCCGCATGTGTTGTACTCCTGCTCGTCGGATTCTACACTCAGAGCTTGGGATTCCAGGTCTTTCCAACAGGTGTTTCTAGGCACCTAAGTTCCTAATATCATTTTTTATCATTTGATGTTTGTTTGAAAGTTTTAGGATCGACGTGCTGAGTGATCGATAATCAACTTAAAATTTTCGTTAGACATTTTTTGATCAGCAAAACATCACGGTTTAAGGTTTTAACGGCATGGCTATCGATGCAGGTATCTTGCATAAATGCAGGTCCGTCTCAGGAGGTGTTCAGCTTCTCGTTTGGAGGAGCTGATGGTAATCTGCTTGCAGCTGGATGCAACTCTCAGGTAATAATACCCTTTCTCATGTTCGTTGATTAACACTTACCATATTTGTATTTGGATTTGTATATATTGATTCATTTAACATGTTAAATGATTGTTTCCCCACCTACATAATAGGATACTGAATTACGGTGGGCTGTTATCTTGTGTTTTCTTAACGTTCTAATTGCTAGCATCCTGGATAAGATTTCCTGCTCGTGCTTGTTTATGTGGATTCAGAACCTGCAGTCCTTGTTCCTGACCTTTGGTATCTTGGCACTAGAGGATGATGAGTGCTTGGAAGGTCATATTGTAAACCAAGAAATGGACTTAAGTACATAAATTTAGATCAATTTTATGTGTCATCTAGTATATCCCATGCTTGTCCTAGTATATTTAATTTGATATACTTTTATATTAAGATACCAAATGTAGGAAATCAATTTCTATAATTATTGTGCATTTTCCGTTATCCACTCTTTGAATTTTCCTCCATGTTCTCTGTTGAGAAGATACTTCTCTGGGATTGGAGGACAATGAAGCAGACAGCGCTTTTGGAGGAATCTCACATGGAAGATGTTTCTCAGGTAAGTAGATGCCTTTGAATTCTTTATTAGGTAGAAATAGTAGCTAGTACTGTAGAACTTTAAAAATTCCTCTCGCAACCCAATTTAACAGTGAAAAAGAAAGAGGAAATAAAAACGTAAATGAGCTTGATGGTCTCTATGTTACCTTGGGCCCAAGCCTATTTGTCGATCTTAGAGTATGTCAATATTTTGGGGAGCATATTTTTCAAAGTTTCTCACATCAGACAGATAATAACTGCAGGTCCACTTTATCCCGGGACATCCGAGCAAGCTTCTTTCTGCTTCAATCGACGGATTAATGTGTCTTTTTGATGCTAGTGGAGCCATAAATGATGATGATCATTTGCTGTCAGTGAGTGAGATTATTTTCTCCATTTTGCGTTAATGTGTCTGTACATGCTTGTTTTGGGCAATTCCCAGTCTTTGAAGAGAGCTGTTTCGCTCAAATTTCTTAAGTGATTTATAATGACTAATCACCGCCAGTCTGCCTGATTCTTTCTTTAGTTTGGTCACAGGCTCACAGCTAGGCATTTCAAAGAGTTGACATTATTTTTTGTGTTTTTACCAGTTAGAAGAGCTCTGTGTTTAGTTATTTTCGTAACAAAAGCTTCCATTTTCTATGATGTTTGACTGAAAAGTTTGATGTCTATCTGCATCTTTTACTTCAATGTTATATGATATTTTTTGTTTAGCACTGATAACTCTTCACATTCAATTAAACAAGGTGTTCAATCTGGGAACTTCAATTGGTAAAGTGGGATTTTTCGGTGAGGAGAATTGTAAGCTGTGGTGCTTAACGCATATCGAAACCCTAAGGTAAATTATATTCTGTATCATTTGTTAAATGACATCCTTGATGACTCTACTTCACGTGAGATGATGCATAATATTTTTTCTGACTTGTTACATCACCCATGCTTCTCTTTAGCATTTGGGATTGGAAGGATTCAAGAACTGAAGCCAACTTTGAGGATGCTCGTACATTGGCCTCTGAGAGCTGGACATTAGATCATGTAAGAGAGTTTTATCTTTATTTTTTTCTTGGTTATTTGTTCGAAATCGGGCATATCTAGGCGGCACCAACATTGGCCTCGTAAGATCTTTCTGACTTGCTGTTTGACTACTCAGATAAAATTGAAAACGTGAGAATTTCAGTTAAATCGTTATCATTATTTTGAATGGCATCATTAGTCTTGTCTTTGTCTTTGTCTTTGTCTTTGTCTTTATGTGCAAAATATCTGGTTAATAGTCAAGTATAGTTGTAAATGTCATATTTAGACGAAACGGAAAAGCAAACAACAAGGCTATGATCATGGAAGGAAGGATCATGCTGAATCCAAACCTGCTTTATCATTACTTTGGGCCCATCTACTTTCTTGCAAGCTCTTTTGAATAGTAACCTTAAGTTCTTTTCTTGACTTGTTTACAAACGTAGAAAGGTTTTATGTTGTTGTATTAAGTTAGTCCATTTGATGACAGGTGGACTATTTCATTGATTGTCTCTATTCGGCTGAGGAAGATCAGCTGCGGGTGATTGCGGGTACAAATGCTGGCACATTCGGATACTTCCCAGTAAACTATGGAAGTACAAAAACAATTGGATCTGCCGAGGCTGTATTTCAAGGTGGGCATACAGGGATTGTACGGAGTGTACTGCCAATGCCAGATGCACCCGGTACAGCCAAGAGCAACCGTATTTTCGGATGGACGGGGGGCGAAGATGGTCGTTTGTGTTGCTGGTTGTCTGATAATTCTACACGGAGCAACTGCTCCTGGATATCAAGTGCACTGGTTGAAAAATCACCAAAAACCCCGAGGAGAAGACACTCTCCTTACTAGAACTTGACTGAACACCCTTTCTTTTGATCAAATTGGATACTAAATTAATTTATACGGAAATGGGTATTAAATTATGGGTTCGCTGGGTACAAAACTTTTTAATCAGTCTCAAAATTAATTCGAACTAAAATTTCATTAACAACTATACTGTATTTAATTAAAATGTTACCGAGTGTATTAATGTATCTCCAATAAAATTTGAAAGCAAGTAAATAACCAATTCTAAAGAAATGTACAAACCTATAACTTTACTATTGAAAAGCAGTCTTATTTTAAAAATGTTGCTTGGTTATAAAATCAGAAATTTAATTTTAGGGGCAAATTCCTGAAATGTTTATAGGCTAACAACCATTTGATAAAGACTGGTGTGCAAGAGCTTATCGTAAATCTTAACCTATACACGTATCCCTCAAGATCCCCTTTCAAAATAACTAATAACTTTACAAATAAACCCAATTAGAAAGGTTATGCATGACCAGAGGCTGAGACATCCACAGACAACAAAATGAATATCTAATACTCCATTAAGCATAACATAATTTTTTTAAAGAAAACCAGATGTTGCTAAAATTACGAGTAGACCTCAACAGATAACTAATGATGTAAATAAAAATCAGATTCGGGCATGAGAGGGGAGTCGCTTGTGGTCTTCAAAAAAAATAACACCACCATATTTTCAAGCATTACTTGCTTCACCGGGCCCGCCCTCCCCCTGTTACAGGATAAAGCAAGAGAGTCGAACAACCGTACACCCACAAACAGAAACATATACAAGGAGAAAAAAAGGTATATAAAAGGAAAAAAAAAATAGATGGCATACCTCGATTTCCACCAGCTCTTCCTCCAGATGCCCTGCCTCGGTTTGCACCGCCACCTCGGGAACCTCCATCCTCCATACCACGGCCTATGCCTTTTGCTTTAGAGCCATCCTCTCTACCTCTTCCTCTACCACGCCCCACTCCCGGAGGCTTTCTATCTGTTAAATATAGCTTTTATATTCAGTTTTGAGTGAGAAAGTACTTCACTGAAACTAAACAGAACAAAACTCAAGTAGCAATTTATTGTGACATGATAGCAGTAAGAACGATGGCATCATATTCCTAGACTAAAGCGAGAGAAAAGAACTGTATACCAGAACGGCTTTTTGTCTCCTCTTGAACTTTATCAATCACCTGAAAGCCAGCAAAATTCACTACACAGTCATGCCAACCAGAAAAGAACTATAGTTAAGTAAATATGTGAACACCCTAGCGACTGATTAATTAAAAATCAATTATATAGGGGGCAACAATGAGTGACAATAACAATTCGATCAGGTTCAGAAAGGAAGCCTCCTAAGATGTCAACTCTCCCATCAAATAATCTAGCAGATATGATTTTTGTAGTAACCCGTTTGAGATGTCCCGTCTATAACCAAGACAATAAGAGACCATTGGCTTTAGTATCACCAGATGATGAACACATTTCACTATGTGGCCATGAATATTTCATGTGTCAGAAAATCAGAAAATTGACTAACAAGTGGAGTAGTCCCCAAAAGACTTGATCTAATACTTAACTAACACCAATGGTAGAACACACGTTAGAATCTTAAAGGTCATAGTTGGCATTAATAGAAATCAGCTCAAGTAAGTCATGTTAGTCAAAAATAGACAGATAACAAACGGCATTTTAAGTAGTGCTTAAAGGTACCTCATCTGGGACCCTAAGATACTTGATCGTATTCCCTCTGATGTAGCATTCTGGCATTCGCCAAAATCTATCTCCATCCTACAATTGATCAGAACCATATAAACTCATTCCATGCAGGAAAGGAAGGAGTGAAGTATTCTTATGTAGACATTATATATGTCGGTGTAACTAAGAAACATAAAATTTCTAAGAAAAAATATGCAACAATTGAAACAGATAAAAACCAAGCAGAATAAATACCTTTGAGGTGCATATAACTTCACGGAGATGAATGTTCATCCAGGTGTCACAATTAACCAGGTGACCATTATATGTCTCCCCATTTTTTAGTTCCACCAACTGTATAACGTGATATTAAAGAAGCAATGACAACGAAATTTTAGTCCACTTTGATGCCAACATATCTGCTAATCTTATCACGAGAAGCAGAAAATAAAAATCAACCTAAAAGTCACAGCAACTGGTTTGCATTGAAGTCGAAAGTAACCATAAAATTCGTCAGAGATTATATGATATTGCCGTAAACTACTGGTGATAACATAGCAACTTGAGTAGAATAAATTAGGGCATAAAATTTCAATTGCTAGAGTAACTAAACTCATAAAAATTACAAGGAAAAGGGGCTCCAAAACGACGCTTACCATGGGGTGACCTTGCGCAGTCTTGAGTAGTGAAAGCGGAAGCTGCAAAATTAATCAATCAATAAAGAGCATATAAGCAGATAAGTGAAATAACCACAAACAAGACACCAAAGCTTACCATCGTTTTTTACTTTCTGCCTGTGGAGTGATTATACAGCAATCCTGCAGTATTTATTCATAATAAATGTTAAAACATCCATGGAAAGTGATGCGCATCCCAAAATATGGAGTGCGAGTTAGCGAATTGCAGAAACAAAACCCTAAGTGCCAACACAGATCATAATTGCGAATGGCGAGGTCACAAAAACAAATCAGAAGTAGGAGCTTGAAGCGAACCTATATTTACGTCCACGGAGAAGAGCATCAAAGCCGCCGAGTCTCTCTCTCTAGATCTACAGACTCTCTCTCTCCTGTGTAATGTAAAACCAAAAACGAAGAAGAAAGAATTAATGAAGAATGGTACGACCCATCCCCCCTCAGTTTCTTCCTTTTAAATTCAAACCGACCGACCTTTCTCTTGCTCTTCGACAGCGGATCAATTTATAACTAGGAGTAATATTATTTTATTATTTATTATTTGAAAGGGGAAGACTTGCAATTATTAACACTTTATATTTAGGGCAAAAGTTTTATGTCATGAGATCACATAAACCCTCAGAACTATGTTTTTTTTTTTTCATCAAGGCACCTTTTCTATTTTAATTTAATCAAATGCCCCTTTTTCCACAAAATTAAATATTAAAATACTGTATTCATTTTGGATTAAAAAGTAACTTATCTATCTCCTTCCTAATTAAAATTTTAATCATTAAGGAAAGCATGTACAGAAATTCTCATAAATAAAACTCTGCAAAAATTTAAACCCTCCATCATCGTCTCACGATCTCCACCCCCAAATCCTCTTCCCCCACCCCACTCGCTGCACCGTACCCGTACATTCCCAATACCATCTCCGCCCTCCAAATCCTCCTCCCCACCCTACTCGCTGCACCCGCAGACACCCAATATCATCTTCGTCTCGCTGCCCCTACCACCATCTCTGCTATCAACCACTACCATTATCAACCACTACCATTCTCAAGTGGAAACCCTATTTTGTGGTCATAATTAATGAAAGAATTGCTGATTAATTAATTACGAGATTTGGAGGCTACGACTCTCCATAGCTGTGCAATTGCATTTCAACCCATCGGCGCCGTCGCGAAGTTGCACGGATCTGCAGTATCCTGAAGAAAATATTTGGACTTTGGAGTCGATATAATTTCTTTACATATTAATTAGGAGGAAGATTGGTAGGTTTCCTTTTTAACCAAATTAATTAAGGAAGATAATCTCACTAGCTGAAGTCCTCTACTCCCCTTCAGTACAGGTACCATTCCTTTCAAATACTTGGGCATCCCTATTTGTAGCAAGAGAATAGGAGTGGAGGACTTTACAACCCTTCTGAATGACATTAACAATATGATACAAATTTGGTCTTCTAAGCTGTTGTCATTCACGAGTAGATTGGAACTTATCACATCTGGGATATAAGGAATTCTCTCTTTTTGGTGTGGGATTGTCAAAATTCCAATTGTGGTGGTCAAGAAAGTGGAGACCATTATTCGCAGGTTCTTGTGGGGGAACGAAGGTGAGCCCGGTGAGCTGGAACGACATCCTTCAACCTAAGAATGAAGGAGGGCTAGGGTTGAAGGACATCATTACTTGGAATAAGGCCCTTTTGACAGGAGCATTGTGGGATGTACACAGGGAAGCCTCATCTCTCTGGGTGAAATGGATCCACTATGTCTACCTCTCGGGTTCTCAGTGGACGGTGACATCTTCCGGTAACAATTCTACATACTTATGGAGAGTCCTCATTGCCATTAGGAATGCTGTAGAGAATGAATCAGAAGGGGATGAAGCAGTGATTGGAGTTATGGATAAGTGTTGTGAGAATGGGGTATTCAAAGCCAGTCGTATGTATGATCATCTGAGGAGTAGATACGTAGCGGACTCGAGCTTTGTCTATAAACAGGTTTGGCACAAATGGATAGTGAGGAAGTTCAGTTTCAGATTATGATTAGTGCATAGGGACAGAATGGCTACGAAGGACAGGATATGGTGCACAGGAGAAGACAAACGATGTGGTTTTTGCTTCGATCGGGAGACTACATCGCATCTCTTCTTTAATTGCCCTTATACCACTTGCATTTGGAATGAAGTGAGAGGATGGATTGGATGGAGAAGACGAAGGCTTTCATTTGTCACAGACGCCTTCCGTAAGATTATGCAGGATACCAGAAGCAACAATAAGGCAAGAAGACTTCTTTTCATCACCTTTGCTACCATGATCTACTACATTTGGATGGAAAGGAACACTCTTCATTTTGCACGAGGATGCTATCCCCGACTCACATTGAAGACAGAATCAAAATTCAGATAGCATCTTTATATATGAATCCTTGATGTATTTTCTTTATTCATCTTAAGCATTATGCTTAAGTAGATTGGATAGGTGGGTTAGACTTTGTATTAGCATCGTACGTAAGTACTTGATGTAACCGTATTTAGTGAAATAACATTTACCAATTTCACTAAGGGAGATAATTACAAATGTTTTGATATTTAATTTTTGAAAGAAAAAAAGGGGTGGTTTAATTCAATTAAAATAGATAAGGTGCTTCCATGAACAACAGTATAGAAATAAAGTGTTTGGATGAAAAAAAAAATTAGATGAAGGTCCAACTTGATCCCTTAAAATATGTTGAGGGTGCAAAGTGACCTTTTGCCCTTTTTAAAGAGTATCACTATAAATAAATAAATAAGTTTAGGAGAATCTGGGAAAAATAACTTAAACCCTAGTATTATAAGTAGATCATGAGTTTAGATAATTATGGAGCAAGTAAACGGCCTTTAAATATAATAATATATAATTATTAAACTAAAGAGATTTTTTTTAAGGCACTCAGAATTATTAAACCTTTCATTTTTATTACTTTCTGATTTGGAAGTGTGATAATTTGGTTCCTTAGAATACCTCAATCAACAGATTTAAATTGGAAAAAAACTGCGGGAATTAGGGTGATTGCAACTTGCAAGTCATGTTTTCCATCTTGTTTAGCCTGTATTTAAATATATTCATTCATTTGTTTTTTTATTATAAAAATGAAAGGAATATGATCATTGTAATCAATAGGTGAAATGAGATATCATCATGAACCAAAACTTGCATTCAATAATTTACAGAGCTTTCAGAAGCAGGGTGGTTTATTTCAACAACTGTTCATCTCATCTGTTCTTTTGAGGACACTTCTTAGGTCGACCAAGTGACGCATTGTTGGTCTACCGTGTGGACAGTTCCATGGCGATTTCAAGGTCGCCAGATGTTCGACTATCTGCACATATTAAACAAAGAGCGACGCAATGTCATCAAGCTCGTCTCCCTATGTTGATAGGTTCCCTTGAGAGGGGAGAAGTTGTATGTCAGAAGTACCTACCCTGCGCATTTCATTCCTCCCAAGTGAATCTCCGACCATAACGGACGACCTGCAAGCACGTGATGCTAGCATTGAGCGCACTTTGGGTGGGCAGATGGAATCAACAGAGTCTGATCGGTAACTCCCAATAATGGAGCACTCCCCGTGACTATCAGACAGGATAGAAATAAGTTCCTTCACATCTGTGGAAAACAAACGATCATATAACCTAACTTAGTACTTCAACTCAAACCAATGCAACTTATTCTTTTTTTTTTTACTTGCCCATTACCAACCCAATTCGTTGTTTTTCCAATTTTACTTGCCCATGGAATATTCTGCCAAGATTGTACATTCTTTAGCACTATGCCTCCTTAACTTCACTTTAACTTTTCAACTTTAGAATGTTTGCTTGAATATTTTGTCAGGAACACTAAAGTATAAAAACACAATCTGTTCCACAAACACCAACAGTGCAGATAAAAAGACAAACACTATTACCTGCAACTCCAAAAGTTATTTTTTTACTGAAGGGAATTGCTTTCAGTAAAAAACGATGACCAGAAGGAGCCAGATTGTCCTCCTCCAACAAAAATCCATTTTTCCTGAAATTTGTAAAATATTTAATAATGCATAGACCTTCGAGATATTTATTTGCAAATGAGCAAATCAGTCAGACAAGAAAGAACTGATAAAATGGCCGAATAAAGGATCTAATCACTATCAGTCAGTAACAGGAAAAATCAAGCCGAATACAACAATAAAAGTTGCATGAGTAGCTCAAAGACAAATAATAGAGCAATTAAACCACCAAATACAACAGTAAAAATTACATAATGTCAGTCCAATCCAAATAATAGTTTAATATTAATAAGCACAGGCCCGCAAGCTGTTGGATGTGAAAAGTAAGGCCCTTAGCTCACCATGTTATATATGATGCATGCACTGAAAATTCCACATTAAAACATAAGGCACAGTTAAATACTCATCAAGTCATAAAGCATGAAGTTACATGTTTTGAGTAGTTAAAGAGCAATGAACCTCATAGCGAACTCACACCTGAAGACATCCATGTGCATGGAGACAACTATCTCTTCTTCAGGAGCTAACTCAATTCGTAATGGTCTGAATGAAAGGCAACATAAGTTACATATAGGCAAAAAATACGACATCATCATTTGAAACGTGATGCATGAGACTAGGAAGTTACATTGGGAGTATTTAGTATTTACACATCAAACATACAAAAATATTTTTCAAAAAATAAGTTTTATATGGCATTTATTAACATGTATGTTGTAGGAAATAAGCTGTTAAATAAAAACAAGAGGCAAGGATAATCGGAGGAAATGCCAAACATGGATTAAATAAAATTAAAACACTATCCACACAATTCAAGCTCCTCATAAAATTTAGAGTTGATTTACTCATCTATCTCAATATAATTAGCATGATGAAGGTAATTACTGACAGGCAAACTTTGAGTCAATCAGGGTGTTCCTTCATACAACTGACTAAATGCCTTACCGAAGTAAAGGTTGCTGATTCAAAATGGTAGTTTGTGCCAGGTGCTCATAATTGTATTTTTCATCTGCAGCGTGCTGAGGGAAAGGCATAACCAAAATACAAAAGATTGACAGACTATTCACATAAAAAAATAAATATGAACAAATATTATGACAACTGTGTTTACTTTTTCAGTTGCTTAAATGTGGAAGCAAGCAGATTACCTGATCAATAATAAAAAGGTCATGATCTAACTTGCCAATAATGAATCCAAGATTAAATTGTCCTATCACCTGCAGGTGAAAGTGGAGTAAATCAGACAAGAAATAATATCTTTTCATTTAAACCTTGAAAATATGATGCTAATTACATGTGATGAAATTCAATTGGAGTAAGAATAAGTTATCCATTTGATCCAGATATTTTGCATGGCGTTTTGCAATGCATGAAGTCACAAATGAAGATACAAACCTTTATTTGTTTAAAGTCTTCCTTCTTAAATAGTCTTTCGAGCTCACTGGTTGCAGCAGCTAAAGCTTTGGCCTTGCACTCCTCATTTACTACTGGTGAGAGCTCCAGTGATGCTGCAGCAAAATCCCTACAGACCAACAACTAATAAAGTTAACTGAAATAGTCCAATTGTGATTTTCAAACTTACTTAATATTACATGAGAACATTTTTATGTACCCTTTCAACTTTATTCTTCCAGATGTATAGCTGATGGATTGGAGTCTTGACACCCTCTGCTTCCTCCTTGACATCAAATCCTTAAAACTAAACTGCATTGTGAAACCAACCTTTGAACCACAGGAAGACACTGGTGAATCTGTCAATGCATCTAAAGACTGTAACGGAATAGGTGCATCAGAAAGCTCATCTGATTCATGTTGAAAATTTGCTTTAACTGAAGCAGTCACAGCAGAATCCACATCTTCAACTCTCACTTGAGCTTTCTGCTCCTGAAATTCCATTTTCTGCATCATTAAGTATAATTGCATGTCAAAAGATTGAAGAACATAAAGTAGAGCAGCATGTATTTTGCTTGGGTCAATGGCATATTTTTATTCTTGCAAAATTATGTTTCCTCTTTAAGGAGTCCTTAATGTAACACTGTATTATTTTAAGACTTAAGGGAATTCTCAAAACAGAGGATGGAAAGGAACACAAAGGATTCTATACCTCTGTATCACCCGTTTTCTGATTGTCCACAGAAGCAGTTGGAATATTAGAATCACCATTGTCCCTGACTGCAAATTGCTTTTTGATTCCGCAAGGAAGCAGAATACGCCTATCTAATTTACCAGATACACCATCAACACTTGGAATTTCCGCTGGCTCAGGCTCAGGCTCATTACTTCTATAGGAAAAATTAAGCTCAATAGAATTTCCTGGAGAGCTTTGAGATGCAGCACGGTTTAAAGAGATGTTTTCCCTTAATCTACTGATGGGAGGTCCACTCCTTAAAAGAGGAACTTCAGATAACTTAGTTTCAATACTTTCATGTTTCCTCTTATTCACAGTAACAAATCTGTCAAGTGACATCTGTACAATACTCGAATGCACCATGGAATTTTCATCATTGGCTCTACCTTTCTGAGTTGATCTTGACTGTATAAGATGTTTGTCAGTTTCGTCAGCAACAAAACCTGTGATATTCTTGCCAGGGCTTTCAGATAATTTGCTAGTCTGATTGTCATTTATTCTGGTTGCCGAACCTTCACTGCAATGTATTATCTCCTCACTTGACGCATCTACTATGTTATCTGGAGCTGTAGAGAGAACAATGCCAGCAGTTGCACATGATTTACCATCAATTTCCTTCAGTTCTACATCATTGTCAGAAGGATATTCTGATTTCTCATTCAGAGAATAAACATTGGAGGTTAGCTTGATATCATTAAGTTCATCCACTCCGTTAACTGAGAAACTTGCCTGGTTTGATGAATATATCTTCTCTAATTCTTCTCTTAGGGACCGTAAAATGGAGTTTTCATCAGAGAAAAAGACTTTTCTTTTATCAGGAGTTACATTCACGTCATATGCTCGAGTGGGCACAGAAAAGTTCAAAATGGCAATAGGATATTGTCTTGAATTTGCACTCCTATATAACTCATTGACAAGTTTGCCAACTTTGGGCATGTCAACTGGACGGCCATTTACAAAGAAGAATTGTCGATCCCCAATGTTGCGCCCACTTCCAACTCCAGGCTTGGAAACAAAGCCCTCTACCATGCAACTATCAGATATGATAAGTCTCAGAGGCTCTAAACAGGAAAAAGTACTTGTGCCGAACACCATAACAATATTCTCCTTGAGGCATCCACTACCCTGCGTCTTTAGCAATACAGACCTAGCATTTTTCCCGGTTATGTTGGTGCAAACTAATCTCACGCCTTTAGCAATAACAGCGTAGGCCTAAAAACCAAATCTAGACAGCATTTCATGTATCATATAATTAAAACCGATTTAAAAAATAAAAATAAAAGCTCTCCCAAACATAGATTAAACAGGAAGAAACTCATTTTATAACTACTAACTAGTTGTCTTACAATAACACTAATCATGAACTACATTCATCCCAGCACACCAGACATAAGAAACACGAGGCGTCTAATAAACTAGCGGCTCCTAAATGAAAATTATGATGAACCAAAGAAGCAGAAATACTAACATTTAATAAGCTGATCAGTTTTCCATACTCCTTGCGAATGTTTCTACGAAATTCTTTGCTCCTAACCGGTAGATTAGAGAACAGCTTCTTGACAGTAACTGTCGTACCAACTTGACGAGCAGTCTTCCTTTCACCTGTAAGCAGACCCATATGGTCATATGTCAGATGTGTTGCCACCACCTCATTAACAGTCCTTGTCTCTACAGTCAATTCCCCCAATGCACACAGCGAACTCAATGCCTCCCCTCGAAATCCAAAAGTTGTCAGTGATTGAAGATCTGGAAAATCCAGGAGCTTGGATGTATGGTGCTTCAGTGCCAGAACCTACCAGTGGCAATTTAAAAGTGAACCAAAGCAATAGAAATAATAACAATAATGAGGCTTCTTAGACTTAGTTTTGTTAATCACATCTGCTTCAATACAAAAAGACGACATGATCAGCACAAATATAACTAGCTCCATGTTTTCATATTTTTAACATTCATGCACTTCTGTGTCATGAATCAATGTTGAAATATCTAAGTTTTCACTATTTATCTAGAAAGAAAAAATAAAATTGACAAAATATAACGAGCTAGTGTTATTCAGAGTGCTATTATTCCATCTGTTTTTTACTCCTGAATAATCCAATATGCGGTTACCGTCTAGTGTCCAAATCCAAATAATCGGGCTCACTGTATAATTGAAGAATAATCACCGAACTTGCATGGAAAATCTAAATTACAGTTCCAATAGATTTACTCTTCCCTTCCAATTTACTCTACAGATACCTCGATCAAAACTAAAAGGAAAATTATTTAAGATTTAGCAGCTATGCAATTTAGTAAAGTTACTTTGAAATTCTGGGGGGAAATGCCGGAGCCATTGTCGATTACTTGAAAGGATTCTAGGCCATACTCTTTCAATGCAATCTCCACACTGGTGGCGCCGGCGTCGAGGCTGTTCTCGACAAGCTCCTTTACCGCGGATGAGAGGTCTAATATCACTTGTCCGGCGCAAATCCGGTGGACAATACTTTTATTTATCGGCTTGATGACCGGTAAATTCTCAGCTCCTCCGTCCATGGGCCGTATTCGTTGATTGCAGGCAAAGCTAACACAAGAAAAAGTGGTGAGTAATTTGCAGAGAAAAACCCTAGATTTTGAAGCTTTGCCTCCAAACTTCCCGGGAAACCAAACGAGGCTCTGTTTCATAACTTGTCGTAATTAATTAAATGCAAGAAATCTGCCACCGAAGGTTTCGTGGTGTAGTTGGTTATCACGTCAGTCTAACACACTGAAGGTCTCCGGTTCGAGTCCGGGCGAAGCCATTTTTTCTTTTTTTCTTTTTTCAAAAATATCAAGTTTTTTGAGCTTATATCATTTTAAAACTCAATTCACATAAAATTATACTTTAAAAAAAAAGGCTTTTAATTAGCGCTAACTTTAAAAAATTAAATAAAACATAAATTATAAGACTATGTTCAAGTTTAACTCATCCAACAATTTATTTGTGAATTACATGCCACCTTCAATATGTAAATGTATCATTTGGCTATCTGTGCACATTTAATAATGTATTTTATGGTAGACACCAATTTAGTTAGGTACATATAGCAAAATGCAAAATGGATCACGATCCATATCTTTTATGCCTCATGATGGATCAAAATATAACTTAAGGTTCCGTTAGACCATAATGACATCCAATCAATTACAGTTCAAGAATTAGTTACATCAGTCACTGCTATTTAAAGAATAGATATATATATATCAAGATAAATCATGGAGAACCATGGATGAGATACACCTCACAAAAGCAATCACCTATCATCCAAGTAATCGAAAGTATAGCGCGACCATTCAGATCATGAACAATAACCGGTTGATCGCTGATCATGTCGTCTTTTTTATGGATATAGTCCAGAGAAGATCAGAATCAGATTTTACAGTTACTACTTCACCTGTTACCACATTTGACGTACTGATAAGGCCACCGAATCTCATCTCTGTATCAGCTGAAACACAACCAACAGTGATGGATCATACTCAAGTTCAGCAAAAACATTGGTGTCTATCATTCATAATGTAGAAAACAACCATATACGTAAAAGAAGAAAATTAAATAAAACACAATACTACATCAGTAACACATCAAGTCTATCTAGTTCAACCCCTTCCCCGGTCTTAGGTCTCTCATGCACATGTCCAAAACAACTTACATGCGTATCTCTGATTTTCTCATCTATTTGTGTTACACTTACTTCCGTACAAAAAAATCAGTATAGAATAGTTATTCTTTTTTCACATAGAATGGAGTTAACATTTATTGAAAATTAAGCTGCAGAGCAAATACTACTAAAATGTCACAGCGTACATGAAAGTACAGATACTCACAGAGATTCCATTGGAGCCCAGTGGTCGTACTACTTTTTGAGGGTCCACCAATAGGTATGAGACCACAATGTGGTCCTTGAATGTCAGGATGGATTCGGATCTCATGATGATGACTACTAGGAAGAAGTTGGATGAGGCAATCATCAGATAGAAGAATTATTCGTGTGCTCGAGAAATAGCAGAGAACGTTAATATTTCCAATCTCGTGGTCGAATCTTCCACCGAGTGCTCCAGCAACAAGAATACAAAGCTGAAAAGAAACATACTAACTGATTCCAGATGCCATGGTCAAGACAGAAAAACTTCACAAGTGAAGGCATGGAAATAAAATAGAAAATTACAATGCAGTAGAATTAGGTATGTATGACTGGGAGAACCAGAGATAAGACAGAAGGTTGGATAATAATGAAAATTAAAAAAAAGATTAAAATACTGTTGGTTTTAGAGTTTCACACTTCACAAGCTAATTTGCTAACTGGTTTGATTGTTTTATGACTAAAACTGATAAAAATACGAGTGCATGACAGCAGATAATGCATAGAAATAACAAGACTTACATTTTGATTCTTCAGATTTGGCAAATCTTGAATGTAATTAATACATTTATGTAAATCTGTGGTGTCCTGATCATTTGAAGCATCAACTACCTTTGTTCCCTGCATTACATGGTTCATTTATTATATGGAATTCAGTAAATCATGGGTCTGATAAACCATAAACCAAAGCTTAATTGGCAAGTATCATTGAATTTAAACGTAATCTTGACCACGTGGCTAAATGATCGGTGAGGATTTACAAAAAGATATTCCCAATAAACTGTTATCATTGAGTAGTCACACAAAAAAGCTAAAATTGCTGGTCTGGAAGAACTCTTGAGATTATTATGCCACACTATTATAAATGAATCAGCCGCATAAATTGGAAATCAACGACATGCACACCAATTAATACTATCTTACTCAATAGGTCACTAGCAAGTAAAAGGAACTGGCGATCAAAGATTCTATTGTACACGACACACCACACCACACCATATTTGTATATAGGGATCTGTAAATTATGTATGCTTCACACAACAAAAAAGCAGAACATATAGATAAGTTACCAGATCTTTGTAGAATCCCAACACATCTTTTCTAATGGAATCCATGTCTCCCTTAATTAAATCTGGTGTATACCTGGATCAGACACGTGGCTTTGTAAGTACTTAGTGAATCTTTGCTAACAATGCCCAAATTTTAAATAAATTTCTTCATCATACAGAAAAAGAAAACTAGATCTAGGCTTGAATTTGAAATCACAGTAACATAATTACAAAATATTCAATCAAGTGAATCTGAATATACTACTACAATTTAACAAGATACAAAGCAGAGCAGACTAATTACAGGAACTGCATCATCAAGCCACACATCTGAATACAATATGAACCTATAAATTTTCTAGCCAAGAGAAGCTCATTCTACAAATAAAAATCAAGCTCATAGTAACACTAGCTTCTTCCTGGATCAAGTGTAATTTTCCTTTTGGCACGTCACAGTGTTGCACTATCTCCTAATTCAACGAATTTCTACTTAGACCAGTGTGCCTTTTTGCATTAAAACACTCCTACTTAAGAGCAAAAAATTCTCCAAATCATTCATTAACAACTCTTACTGAAATTCATTTAAAAAATAAAAATAAAAAATAAAAAAGAGTAAAGAATGACATTAAATCGAAGAACTGTAAATCGTTTAAATATTCAACAAACCTGTTACGGATAGCTACATCGGCTTCGTCGGGGAATAACAGCGGCAATTCATCGTACAATCTGTTCGCGCCACCGTCTGCACAGATACGAAGTTGTGCTGCTCTACAAAAAAATCAAAAACTTAAATAAACTATCGTCAAATTACAGAAAGAAAAAAGAAATCCGCGTGCAAATCACCGTGCTCCCATAGAAGAGGAGTGAAGCGCGGGAGGTTTCTGTTAAGTATGACAAGAACGTAGGCGAGCGGCGGGCTGTTTGCAGCGAGAGAAGTGGGGAGGAGGAACGACGGCGAATGAATCATTAACTCCATAGACAAAACTCCGATCGATCAGTTTCAACGGAATCAGAGGATATGATGGGTAGACTGAATTCGGAGATAATAATTAAATACTAAAAAAATACTACTCCATCAAATATGAAAAGGCTGTGCCGCTCTCAAGTGTCAACTCTATTTGTGAATTACTAAACATATTCTTCCTTTTTTTTGTCACACTTTGGAAGTCTTTATTTATTTCTTTTTCTTTTTCAATTATCTTTTAGTACCATCGCTTTCGGACCATTCTTGAAAATTATTGGAGTGACACCATAATAATTTTAATTTATTATATTTTTAACAAACACTTGTAGCAGTGATAAATATACATGATTGATGAAATGTAATAAAATGATATTGAAAATAATAGTTTAAAATTCCAAAAAAATCTGAAAATTTAGTTGTACATTACACAATTGTAAATAAGATATACTCCATTAAAGATTGAATATAAAATAGAGAGAGAGGTTTGTATGAAATTGTAAACTAATGTGACCGTCACATTTTGTGGAACTTTGAAACGTTTAGACTTTTCTCTTTTCTTTTATTTTTTTCACTTTAGAAGGAGAATATTATCATTATGAAACCTCGTAATATTTTATTTTATTAAAGGAAAACCCAATATTGACTTAGATAAACCTATCAGGATGCATCTTGAGTTGTGATAACATTGACGTGTGAATTTTTCATTTTAATTGCATTAAAACTAGAACTAATATCCGGACCAACTTAATCTTAATCAGATTCATATAAATGTATTATGACAGGATATGTTATAAATAATACTCCGTAGAAGTTAGAAAAATAAACCAATAAACAATTAATATATAACAAAAAAGATTTGACGGTAATTGAAAAAACAGATAAAAAGAAAGAATAACAGGATAAAAATCCATTATCATCCAAAAAAGACAACTTCCATGGTCTTCATCCCTTATTCCGTTCAATGCTAAAAATCGATGATAAAAATAATAAACTGATGCAGGACGATTTCAATTACAGAATCTCACAGCCTAAATTGATATGGCCAACGAATGAACTGCATGAATATAGCTAAGCTAATTACTACTAATCAGAGATTAGAGTTAATAAGAACATAATTATACACATGGAAGACTCAACAAATTTAAATTATAGAAGCTCGATAGGCATTTATATGGTGGAGGCAAGAGTAAAAACTGTAAACAAAAGTTGGGCAAGAAAAAGAGGAGAGAGAAAGGGAACCCCAAATTTGGATTTTCACAAGCATGGATTCCCATTCAACTCAGTCGGAATGAATAATAAATATCAACCATCAAAACCGTCCAACCTGTATACACCTCTACTAAGCTCTCAACTACATGAAGTAGCTCGGTGATTTTTTCTTTCTTGATCCTCCTTCCCCGTAAAGCTCGTTCCATTGTTGAAGCTCGTTCATGTTTTGCGAGTCCGATGAAACACTAGCGCATACCTACAGAGAGAGTTTGTATATGTGTTTCAATTTATTTTAAAAAAAAAAAAGTCTGCAATGGCTTTCGATGCTTCAAATTCGCAAAGCAATATGACTCGGGAGGTGCAATATGCAATTGATAGTAAAACAGATGGTGATACCTGTTCATGTGCAAACTTGAAATCTTCCATATTCAAAGGCCGAACATCAGCACTGCTATGCAGTGGGGGCAATGGTTTATTCTCTGCCAGCGCCAACGCTTTCTCCTACAATTTCAGGTGTAAGTTTAACGAAAATAATATTGGTGAAAGTAATAGAACCACATGTTCAGTCATCAAATCACGTATAGAAACTGCTGAAAGATTAGATGGGAGAAAGATGTACCCTTTTCTCCTTCTCTAGAATTTCCCTTATAGAGCAATGTGCAGCAGTCACACACAGATTCTGGAGATAGACGATTACCCAGATAAGAAGAGCGTCACAACAATAGGTGATAGACCACAAGAAAACCAGTATGTAGGATACAAGAGGTAGTGCACCAACCTTTAGATCACTTCCCGAATAACCTTCTGTCATGTTAGCAACTGCTTCAAGATCAACATTTGGAGCCAATTCTTCCTTGGCTAATATTAACTTCAAAATTTTCTCCCTATTTTGAGCATCTGGTAAATTGACCATCAGCCTGCACAGTTTCATTTATTAAGAAGCTGATGAGTTTCCCTTCCAATATACTATCATCAAACAAAAACACAGGCATTTAGTTCAAACAAATAATAAGTTAGGTGATAGGATGGGCGAACACCTCCGAGGGAGCCTCCTAATTACAGCCTCATCAAGATCAAAAGGTCTATTTGTGGCCGCAAGTACCAATACACGTTCTTTATCCTTTGTACGCAAACCATCCCAATTAACCATGAATTCATTCTTCATTTTGCGCATTGCTTCATGTTCTCCTGGATTTTCCCGTCTCCCTAACATGCTATCAACCTAAAACCACAAATTTATAATAAAATTTGAGATGCATGAAATTTGAAAATATAAAATAAAATAAAAAAATAGCAGAAGATAATACCAACCTCATCAACAAAAACAACACTAGGGGCTATTTTGCTGGCCAAGGAGAAAACTGCTTTCACGTATTTCTCTCCTTCACCAAACCACTGAATGCCAAAAAAATAATAATAATAGTAATAAGTTTGGACCTTCGAGCAAAAATCAATATGGATATGAAAAAAGGTCAAACAAGAACAGTACTTTAGATGTGATGCTGGACATGGATATGTTAATAAAATTTGCACCAGCTTCAGTTGCAACAGCCTTTGCCAACATAGTTTTACCAGTACCAGGAGGCCCAAAGAGCAATATTCCCTTGCATGGCTGCCAAGAATGACATGGTCAGCAAACAAGATGAAGTCCTTCATAGAAGACAAAGATTTATTACATTTCCAACATGCCGCAAAATACAATTTATTTACCTTTGTTAGCTGACCTTTGCTGAACAACTCGGGTCTTTGAAGTGGTAGCATCACCAATTCCTTTAAAGTTTCTTTGACATTTTCCAGCGCTCCAATGTCTTCAAAAGTCACTCCGATATCACCAGGTGGTATAACCTCCGCAAGGAGCTTTTTCTCAAACTCGTTTTCGGTGATCACATCCTGATAGTAAGGCAGTCATTTCTCATGGTTAGGATCAACAAAATTAAATTAATGCGCAACTAATAGATAGATTGCAAGCTTGACCTTAAGTGTTTTCTTCAAACTCGTGTTCTCATTCTGAATGCCCTGTAGAATGTTGAGCCCATAGCTGATACTGTAATAACACACCAGAAAGAGAAACAATAAAAACTCTCACCACTCATCTTTTTATTCTCTGCCTAATGTTATTATTAAAGAAAAGAATTTTATCATAAGAGTTACCTTTCACTTGAAATGACAATTTTTAAATCCTTGAGTAATTCTTTAGAGCGATGCATAAAATGATGGCTCAAAGCCCAACCAATAGTTTTTTCAATGCCTATAAACATAAAACGAGTATTGAGAAACATCCAACTGAAAATCAAAAGACATATTTCAAACAGTATTAGGTTTTGTGAAGCTGACTTTCATTACTCAAGGCTTGGTCTTTAATGCACAGTGATTCCAGATCAGGACATTCAATCCCAATCCGTTTTAGAACCTGCAGTTCATGACAAGAAAAGAAATTAAATCAAGATTGATGACAAACAGTACAATCAAACCACAATTATCACTGCACAGCAATCAAGTTATAATAATCTTAAGAGGATATAAAACACGATATTACAGTCACAAAGGAATAATACACGTTTTATATCAAAAGCTATGAATTACAGTCAATCGAGTGATTATCCAAATCTTTGAGAATGTCTGGACAATTTTCCCAGGCGAGTTCTCACCTCAGCTCCTCCAAAAAAACAATGCCAAGCAAGTTTAAGTTCTCAAACACATTATCTTCTCGATATCTTAGAATATATATATATTATTCTCCAATACTTAATTACCAATTCTTCCCCTGAAATAACCAATCACTCACCCACTCTCTTTATCTAAAGTTCCATGGAATACATATAGTGGTGTTACTTATAAACTGGGTAAAACAAAAGTACCCAGAAAACTAATCCCCATTAATTACATTGCTGGCCCGGCATATCAGGAAGTGGATTATTATGAAGAATCAGATAGAGATGAAGCACCAAAATGATACCGAAGGAAAAATAGAGGTTATGTTTTTTGCTACACTGGAGTGGTACTGTAACAGAGAAACTGAACAAACCAGAATTTCCATTAATATCCATAAATAAACGAAGTAAGCAGAGGGTGAGCAAAATAAAACTAAAGGAATGATAAATGTAGTTGCACACCATGCGAATGCCTCCAATATTTGACTGTGATTTCATTGTTTCAATATCACGATCCAACTGTTGTTTCCAATCAACTAGTACTGCCTCATCCTGTCATGTTTAGAGAAGATTCAGATATGCACTAAATTTGACAATAAAGGTCAGTCACACATCAGAATTTAGATTACCTGAGGAATCTGTATGGTTACTTTGTTTGGAAAAAGACGGCTAAGCTGCTTCAGAATCTTTGGAGTTTCTTTACCTCTATCATGCATTCTACCAAAATTATCCTGTAAAAGTGAAATATCTCTCCCTTAGGCTTTAAAAAGGAATCAATATTATAAAGTAAGGACCATAAGCCACTATTCAACCCTTGAAAAATGCAATTTCCCAAGTGAAAATTCTAAGTTTGTTTAAATAGACATACCGGAAAAGCAAGGTCAAGCAATGCTGTTTGGTTGCTTCCAAACTTAGTAAAAACCAATCCACCAGGATGAGTCTGAAATTCAAAATATGGATTAGACACTGTTTTACAAAAAAAAAATGACTGCGATGAATTGGAGATCAGGAAGAAAAAGAATAAATAAAAAAAAAAGTAACTAAAACTCACTTTCTCCTTACGGCTGTCTGTCTGAGAATGTGAAGCTATTACGACAATGTTTTCAGGTAAAGTTTCAAGCTTAACCTTGAAAGCTGCATAAGCCTCAGGATTTCCAATCATGGACTTCTCTATGTCTTTCAAAAACACGATTAATGGACTATTTTTACTTTCTGTGGATACTACCTAAACGGTTGAAATATTTGTAAGTACTCCACAGCAAGAACACACTACACAGTAAAAGATAACCCAGTTGATTTCTCAGCAAGAACACAATACAATTTTAGTAAACTTACCTCAAAGAGTTCATTAATGGCAAGCTTCTCGATGTCATCTGCACTGGAGCTCTCAAGACGGAGTAAATCGGCTGCACAGAGGAAAAACGTCAGAACATAATACCAGGAAGACAGCACTTTGATGAACTACAAACTAAAGAGCAGAGTATACCTGCGCAAAAGAAGCCATGATCTTCTTCACAGAGGCAACCAAGATCATTACCTTCTGGAATTGTTCTATCAAATCTAATCCCAATTTTAGAAGAGCCATTATCCTCAAAAGCAAGTAACACCTTGCCTTTGTAACCATAAGCTGGACCCCTGACACAATACATCATCCCATATAAAGATATTACAATTTAGACAATCGAAAAATCACACAATAAAACAAACACTTCCATTTTCATAGGAATTAGGTTGCTTCACTTCTGAGGACAGCAGAAACATCATAGAAACCACACATAAACCACTTCAATCCGGAATTGTACAAGAATATTTGTATAGATTAAACTAAAAAGGGGTAAAACTATACTTTCATGTATTCTTCCAACAAAGTAAGCAATCATATTATGTGGGACCCTTGGAATCCCAGATACGCCAAGTAAGATGGGTGCATGACCACATAATAACTATGCCTTTTCTATTATTACATATACAATGTGTGCAATGACACCGAACAGTGGTGGGAATTTCATTCCGTGATCATTCTAGGCTAAACATCAAAGCATTTGAAATCACGGATGCCTGAAATTTAGTCTAAGAAAAATCTTCAGGTTGCTCACAATTGCTTTCATCATCCCATGCACCAGAGACTCAGACTCGATTTCAAGGGAACCAACCAAAAACAACTTCACTAAACTACTCAACCATATATATCTTGATAAAAATATAGTATCTTCTCAGTCAACAGAAGCAACTACGACAAAAATATTATTATTGGAGTTTAATATTGTAGGACGCTCAACATATACTATCACATGAGATGCCCACCCACAGTCCTTCAGTTCTTAAAGTTTTGTTAGAATGTCGTCAACTTCAGTTCCCACAATTATTGCTTAAGTACCACAAATATGAGCAGTTTCAACAAGAATCCATAGGGTAAATATTTTATTTAAGATAAGACCCAGTCAGAATAAATATAGTATAAAATAGTCAGTAATGTACATAAACCTGAAAAATTATTACCTAATTGCAGTTGGAGTCGGAGGCAGCCCTGAAGGTAAAGAACCAACATACTTCACTCTGTCACCTGTTGAAACAACCAAAAAAAAAAAAAAAACAATTAAAAGGAGACTATTTTAACACTCTATAACATAAAATAAGGTAAGACATGGTTTTGGTGTGAACCCTTTTTAAATGTATAGTTCTTTGATGAAGCAGTAGATGATTCCTGCTTAGGCTGAGCATGAGAGCTTAGAGTAGACCCCCTAGTAATATCAGCCTCCACATTTGAGGCTGGTTTTTTTAAATTTACAGCAGCAGCAGCATTACGTCTAGAATATACTATTGCTCTATCATGCTTGGAACTTTCTTTTATTGGATCAGCTTCTTTTGTTATGGGTCCCTAAACAATTTTAAAGTTATAAATCAATAAAAACAGAAATAATTACGAGACTGATATGTACATAAATGTTGGAAATCAGGCAGCACAAAAGAGCTTACACCAGGAACAAGAATAGTGTCAACAATCAGAAGTCCCGCACTAAAGTGTTTAGCAAGTGCCTTGGTCAACGTTTCCTGGTATATTTCTGAGCCTATGAAATATAGGAAATGCAAATAATAGAGATTATTAGGAAGGACATGTAAAGAAGTATTTTAACACAAATAAATGAAAATATGGAGCAAAAATCACCAGCAGGACCGGAGAGAAGGATTCTTGGGCACAAAGTAGGAAGATCTGAAGTGAACTTTACAAATTTATTACATTTCAAATGTATGAATGTTGAAGCAATAAGAACATTTTTTGTTGTTTCACTGCAAAAAAAAAAAAAAAAAAAAAAAAAAAAAAAAAAAAAAAAAAAAGACCACAGTTAACAAACAGAAAATCAAGATATCTTTTTCAAACCAGCCCCCAAATAAGCAAGGACGATGATGACAACTAGTTTGTGACTACAAGTGAAAACAACTTTCAAGTTCCTAGACAAGTAACTGGAGGAGAACCCAGCAAGTAACTTGGCATAAAATAGTACCTTCAAATGTGCAACGTGGATGCATAAACAAAGACACGCTAAAATCCAAATCTACATTCTACATGCTTATCAAACTACAATTTTTATTATAATAATTCTAAACCAAGCATCATTAACCAAGACAAATTCAAACTTACTCAAAAGAAGTTATTAACTAACCTCAGTCCAATAATAAATAGCAGTTTAAGTTATTGACAAACATTTCTACTAACCTATGATGTACAGTCACTAAATATGCACATTATACAACAGTACACATGATTACTACTTTGTAGGGGGGGAAGCACTGTGCTATGGAGCTAAACTTTACCTCAGATAATAAGGAAAATCATGAAACGAAACCTCAATATCTTGGCAGCGTAGTATTCCTTTTCGTAGAGCAACTTTGTATGCTTCGCGTCTCGACGAAATTGAAATAGGAGGATCATCCTTGCCTTGTTCCTTGATTAATGCCCGATGATCATCAAGAATTTTGGATCTACTGCCAGCTATTTCAAGCTTTGTAGATGCTGAACTACTTATAATCTGCAAAAGAGATCTAAAATCATTGTTCTTTGGAGGAATTTTCCCATTCTCAGTAGCAACATTAAGGTTCTCATTGGGAACATCAAGTGACATAAGATCCGTGTTCTCGACTGATGCAGTAGCGCCATTATTACGGTCAGAAGCGACCTTTTCATCCTTCTTTATACTGTCATTGTCAGCACAACTGTCTGACACTTCACAAATAGAAGGTAAAGATGGCATCTCAAAACCATGCTGTACATCAGCGCCGTCCTGTGAAGGAGAGGGGGGAATAGATAAATCTTCCGGGTGGTTTGATAGGGATCCCAGCGTTGATGCAACAGAAACAGCAGAAGGATAGCCTTTTATGGATCCATCATGAGCTTCTAACATGCTGACTGGAGGTGGGACATCCGTAGCAGATGCAGTTACATTCGTGAGTAGCTGGAAAACCTAATAGCAGGTCAAGGAAAATTGCACGTGTCCAAACTAGGATTAAAGACTATAATAACTATATAAATGTTCATTGGTGCATACATGGTAAATTATAACACTAATCCTTCAACTACTATTAATAAAGAAGACAATTATGATGAACAAAGTGCAATAAAAATGAACTAAAACGCGTTAATAGAAAGGATACATAAACATATTTATCACACGAACTAAATACCACCTCATCACCACCCTTTAGAGGAATAGTGGAATCTTTGGATAAATTTTTTCCATTCACCTGTACAGCACCTTTTTTTCCAGTGATCTCAAGCAGTGTACATGATTCTCCTCCCTAGATCAAAGTCCGAATCAGTAGATAGATGAGCATGCATATTACAGAAAACATGAATGAATTCAACCAAAACTAACTTAAATTTACAATTCACCTCAGACTCAATGTGCTTCAGTTTGCACAATGATTTACTAATTGTTGGATCTCTCACCCACAGATCAGATTGGCGGCCTTGACCAACATTGAAAATTGGACGATGCATGAGAACATGCGGAGTCTGAGAGGAAAAGATCAATCAAAGAAGTCATGAATATGGACTACAGTGAAAACTATATAAAACAGCTCACTGTAATATCCCCGTGGCAGGACAGAAGCCACAGAAGTACATTCCTGATACCTGCCATCACTCAACAATCCAATAAAAAATATGCACCTTCTAAGTTTAAACACAGCCACCAACCAAAGTCCAACAAGATAACAAATTTGGATTGACACTTGACTTCTGAGCAATAGCTCTAACCTCCTATACTATACAGCCACTAACATACGAAATGAAGCAAGACTTATCAAGTGAATTAATTGTAAAGGTTGTTGCACCATACAACAAACTCAAATAAGCATTTCACACCGATTCCAATGTCATAATAGATGCAATAATAAAGAATTCATTTCTTATAAAATTTCAAATTCATAAAAAGATGAAAACATACAATTGAGTAGAAGAAGTAAGCCTACCCGTGGACGCTGAGAAATAAGTTTCCCCCATGCAACCCCAGCATTAGCTTTCAGTTGCCGCTTCTTTCCCCGGTTAACGGATGGCCCACTCGTTTTCCCTTTATCCACATCAGTACTAGGGTCACCTGTACCCACCAACACCACCAGAGTCACCACATCCCCAAATATGAACAAAAGCAGTTCCAAAAGGAAAGTAAAATTTAATAATTCAAGAAGCATAAAAATTATATTTTAGAATTCAATAAATATTTAGAAAAAAAATCAAGATTTCAATAAACATTCAGGAAAAAATCATGATTTCAAGAAACGTTGAGATAAAAATCAAGATTTCAAGAAACATTAAGATAAAAAATCAAGCTTTAAACATAAAGAAGAAATTCAATCAAGGTAAAGAACATGCAGCGCATAAGATCACACATAAAGTCATGCTAGAAGCCAAATACTCACCTGCTGCCACCGCCTCCGGCCCCTTCTCAACCACCGCCTCATCGGATTGCTTCTCACCGCCACCATTATCGGGATCAGCGGATCCAGCCTCCAATTCTTTTGCCACCACGGCGCCAACGACTTCCTCAGAAGCGGGCGAATCGTTTAAAGAAGAAGAAGACGCCTCCGCCGCCTGCATGCAACAAAACCCCAAAATTTAAAAACCACCAGAAAACCAAAATCGTCAAAATTCGATAGAATAGTCACTACAAATAAAACCCTTACCTTGGATCGTTTGGAATTGGGCAAAGAAGATGAGGAAGAAGAAAGGGGGCGCTTAGATGAAGACGAACTCCGCCGCGTTTCAACCATGTTATCTGATCTACTCAATTTTATTTAAAGAATCAAACCTAAATTTTGATTCTCAAACTGAAAATCAAGAAGTGTTTCAGAAGAGAGAGATACGGAATTAAAAAATGTATGCAAATATTTGTATATATAAGTAGTAGTAGTAGTATTATTTATAGAAAACAGAGCTATAGTTTAAGATTGAGAGAGAGGAAGAGGAAAAGTTGATGATTGCGGACGATCTATATATATAAATATATACAAGAAGTTACCAACGCTACCCCGTTATTTAATATTCTCGTTCTTTTTAGTTATTTAATCATTTTAAAAATAAATAATCCTTTGAAAAGATTCTCACTTATATACAAAATATTAATTTTGGTAAATTAAGATAGGGCAAATCTAACATCCGTCTTTAAGTTTGGTAATTTTTTAAAAGTAATTTTAAGATGTCCGATTTTATTCTTTTTCGTCTATTTTTTTATTATTTTTGTCCAACTTTGATCCTTAAAATTGCCAAAAAAAAAAATTGATTTAAATCGAACACCATATGGCCACTTTTTAAAAATTACTAAACATGATAACTGAAATTGAATTTCAACTATCCTATAAAACTAAAATTGATATTTCCCTAAATTATATTAGTATTTTTTTTTCTCCAAGTAAAAGTTTTATTTTAAAGTTATATAATACTCCTATAATATACTTATTCTTTGATTATGTAATATTTTAAAATGTACTAAATAATCATTCGAGAAGATTATTTCTCCTGTAAACTATATTTATTCTACTCAATTAAAAGATTTTATTTTAAATTTATATTTTATAATAGTTGTAACTTGTACTCCACAAAATACTTATTTTAGATTATTAGATTTTATTTTAAAATATAGTATTATTTTATTATTAATTTTTAAAAAAAAGTATATTAAATTTATTAAAGGATATATCCGGTGGAAATCAAGAATATTAATTCATCATTAGTCAAAAAAATATTTTTAATTTTAAAAATTCAAGGTTATTTACTACTTTACGTCAAGAGGATGTTTAATTTAAACAAGTATTAATTAGGGAAAATATTAATTTATCTATTATCTATATTAATTTTTAATTAATAAATTTAATTTTGATTTGATAATATTATATTATATAAATATATGTATTTATTTATATTAAATTTTAATTAATAATAATTAGTTTTGATTTGATAATATCACATTCAAATCTTAAAATACAAATCTTAAAATAATACTATATTTATATATCTATATTAAAATTTAATTAATAATTAAAATAATTAAAATTAATTATGGCCACACCTTATCAAAATTAATATTTCGACTAAGGTGCACCGGGACAATCATAACCATTATATTAGTTTTTAAGTCAATCTCCACCATTAAATAATATAAAATAATGGATTAGATAGGTACGCATGTATATAACATAATTATTAATAAATACATTGATCTAAACGTCTATCTATTTTTTCCAACTTTACTCTTATTTATAAGGCGAATATTTTAATGTTTTCACTTAAAACTAGTTTCATTGAACACTAATGTACACTAAATCAAATAAAAACAATGGGTGAGATATTTAAAGATAATTATAACAATCTTATTTCCAATTTAATTAATCACGTATTTTTTGTTTTTTTCTCAAATATGCACAATAATGTACATTCATAAGGTTTTTCGATTTAATTGCGTATTTTATGTTTCTATATAATAATACACACTAATGTACTTAACAATAATTTCAATCGTGTATTTTTTGTTTATCTCTCAAAGAGACACGCTGATGTACAAGTTTAATCACATATTTTATGTTTCTCTCTAAATAGAATGTACACTAATGTACATCCGTATAAATGACGTATTTTTGTTTTTATCTTAACAATGTATACTAAAGTACGGGTATGTATAGGTATTATGGGAAAAACAAAATATAATTTTGTAATTATCGATAGTTTTCTGAAGCGAATGTATCGCTTAGTAATTTTTAAATATATTTTGTACCTACTATTTATTGATCCATAAAATAATAATAATTTTTAAATAAAAAAAATCACCCCACTATCCATTTTAGCTATAAATTCGGGGTGCACCGGTGCGCCCCATAATGACCCCAAAATTAAATTCTCATTTAATATATTAAATATATATATATATATATATATATATATATATATATATATATATATATATATATATTACTCCTATTTTTTATAATGCATATTTTAATCCTCTTTGCTTGAGGTGTACTATTCACATTCTCACACTAATTCATTTCACTTATCTTTTCATCCGCTCTAAATTACAATTTACGTCTATCACAATTCACAACATATAAATTAATTAAACAAATAACCATAATCACGTGAGTATAGAAGATTTTCTATTAGGATGACTATAAATTATTTTTCGCTAAAAAGATCTTTTTTTTTCTTTTTTTTTTCTTCCAATCTCCCTAAATAATCTTAAATAAAAATCTACTTGCATCATCATTATTTTTAAAAACCATTCAAATTACCAATGTACTATGTATTTAAGTGAAATCACTATTATCTCCACGCGTTAAATTTTTTCAAATTACAAAAAATAAAAAAAAAATTGATAATTCGATTCATCATACATATAAATTGTAAATTGTAACAGAGTCATCGTAACAATATGGTGATAACAATTCCATTAATAGCTCCAATAATAATAATGAGGTAAATTACTAAAATCCCTCTCGAGGTTTGTCCAAACTGCCAAATAAATCCCGTGGTTTCAAAAATTACCAATCACCCCTTTAACTTGTTTTTTTATTTGAACATTAATAAAAACATTTTTTTTAAATAAAGAAGGATGTAAATGACGTCAAGACCCATATATTTAACATTGTATTTTTAAATTTCACTATTTAAAAAATATTTTTTAAAGTGAGTAATTGATAATTTTTCAAATCACGGGATTTATTTGGTATTTTGGACAAACTTAGATGGAGGTTTGATAATTTACCCTAATATATAAATATTATACTACCAGCACAACTTATTTAGGTAATCATGCAATAAAGTTGGTTGAGCATCGTTCCACAGGTTTACATATAGAAGATTATTAAGGTTTAACCACCTACTTTTTCAATTAAAGATTTTCATAGTTTTGTGTCAAAAGTTAATCAAGCCACCACATCGAGTTGATAGAATTAAGTATTTCAAGTTGATGTATAGCTAGGTATTACTGATTATGTATTAGTAACACCTAATTAGGTTGGCAACTACTATAGTCATTAAGCAATATTTTGCAAGTTGACAAAAATGATATTCTTAAGACAATTTATCAACATCAATAAATTCGAAATTTTTACCCACGTAGAAACTACAATATTAAATATTAATCATTATTTAATCAAGTGGCTGATGCAAATGTCACCAGAAAGCCCAAATTGTTAACGACATTTTATTTTCAGATTTATGTATATTTTATTTACACTGAAATAATGAATATTATAATAATAATAATAATTATTATTATTATATTTTTTAATCTAATTATTTAATAACTAACGAATAAGGAAAACGAGAAGTGTTTCATGAGATGGAGATAGTGCTTAATTGCATGAAATCTTATTGTATTAAAAATAAATAAATTATTGTTATATTCCAAATAATGAAAGAAAGTAAAGGAAAATTACTCATGGGTAGTACCCATGATTATTGTGAAATACATCGATTTTAAAAAATTAATATCACATACAAAATATCAAAGTAAATACCAAATATAACTCTAAATTCACATATTTGTAAACAACAAAACCCTAATGTCATGATTGGTATAAGGGAATGGAATGAGAATGGAATAAGCATTCTTAATTTCATTCCTATTATTATGATTGATATATTTTTTTAATGGGAATTACCATTCTATAAAAAATAAGTATTCCCAAAAGTGAGAAATTGTGATTCCTTCCTAAACCATGGGTTTAGCTATTCCCATGGATGAATGAATCATTTTTTTCATATATATAAAATATTTACTTATCTTTTATTTTATAATAATTTTTTACTTAAATTTAAAAATAAATTCATTAATAATTATATTTAAAATTGAATAATTTAAATTTTAAAACTATAAAAATAATACATTTAATTATTTTTATTTATATTTTAATTATTAAATTAAAAATTAATATACGAATAATTTTAAGTATTTAATAACATAAAATAAAGTATTTTTAAATAAATCAAAAGTTTATAATATTTGTGAATTTCAAAAAATCTTTGTATAATTTTATTATTAAATAAAAATATTAAAATAAAAAAATTATATTAAAAAATAAATTTAGTCATTTATTATTGCAATTCTTATATCATATTGTAAATTATTAACAATAAAATTAAAATTAATTAATAAATTCATTTTCATTACCAATGTTATTCCTAAGTCATACCAATCATGAGATTTTTAAATTTTAATCATTCAATTCATATCTTTATTCCATTTCTAAGATCATTTCATTCCATCATACCATCATACCAATCAGGCCGTAAATCCCTCACCCATCCACTGCCGTCGCCGGAACACTGTTGGCCTGTCGCCGGACATCAGCTGAACCGCCGCCGGATATACAATTTTTTTGCTGCACACACTTTTTTTACTGTACATACTTTTACTGCACACGAACTTTTATGTTGCACACAAACATATATGTGCAGCACATTGTAAGAGTAATATTGAAATTTCACTATATATTTATGTAGTTAATAGTAATATTTTTGTATATTTGTATCTCATAGTAATAAAGGATTTTTAGTGTACCTAATAGTAATCCTTAAAAAAAGACATATAAATTTAAATTATAATTAATATAAATTAAAGTATATCCATATACATATTCATTTGGGTAACTGTTTTCATATAGGGGAGGCGCACTCCCATAATACTATAACACATTCCAATCACATTTAAACAAATTACTTTTTAATTTAAAATGACTCATATACCCTAAATTGCCATTACAGTAAATCATCTAATTAATTAAAACCTTGCACCCTCTTTACAGAGACGATGGGTACAAATGAAAAGATGAAAGAGAAGAGCTTCTCTTCATCGATGCTCGTGCCCTGAATTGAATTTCATTCATCATTTTCCAATATCATTTATGCCTATACAGTGTTAGTAAATGGAGCCACTGTGTCAGTAAACAAATTTTGCTCTGTGAAGAAGAAAGTTAAGACAGTGAAGAACTGTCAATGAAGTGTCGACGACTCAGTGATTGAAAGAAAATGGAAGAATTGAAAATTTAAGGTGAACGTAAATGATCGGACGGCGTCGGAAAGAAACGGTGCTGGCAGAATTCTCAGAGTTTTGGGCGGCGTGAAGAACGCGATTAAAGATAATTAAATTGACGTCGTCGCAACCAATTGAAATGGAGAGGGCAGTCGGGTTTCATATCAGGGGAGCGAATGAAAGTGGAAGGCGGGGCTGCAATTGGCGGTCAAGAAAGAAGGAACGTCGGTGGTTGAGAAGAGAGCGGAGAAGACACCGGGTGGTGGCGCCACCACTTTCCGCTTGAAGGAGGCAGACTGGTCTGGTAATGGTTACATATATAATTTGTTTTTTTTTTTTGGATCAACTGAAAGTGCAATTGGAATTGTAAGATTGATTGGTATAAAAATTCATTTGATGATCTAATATATTTAGCAGAAATTCTGACGAGCTTCTCCTTTTTTTCTTGAATTTGAAGCAATAGTTAAGAATGTAAAAAGAGGGAGAAGGAGGTTTCAACGATTTGCAAAAAGAAATAATGGGGTATATTTAGTAAATAAGGGTATTTTTATTATATTAATTAAAATTTTTAATTTAATTTTTTTGATATGAATAGTAATTTTGGGATGTAAATAGTCATCACCTTTCATATATTCATTTACATAATTTGATAGATAAAATTATATTTATATACCTTTTTTTTCCACATAAATACATCTAACATAATAAGATTATATTTATGGATATATGTTTTCCACAAAAATAGTATATCGTTAGAGTTGAGGTCTTGCAAATGGGATCACCAGTTACACAATGATGTTTCATCTACTGTTACACAGATTAATTATTTGTCACATATCAAATCTAATGTCAAAATTCAATACATGCCCCAAGGGTTTAATAGTCATTCGTAGGGTATAGTTTTTTTATTTAATGAAACAACAATGAAACATGGAATGTGTAACAAGGAATTCAACTTGGATATCTTGTATATCAAAGTGCACATGTGCACTCTATATATGTATTAATTTCTATTCAATAGTGTATAGTACATTTTTCTTAACAATTTATAGTTTTTTTACATTCAATTTTTCATTAAAAACCTCGGGATGAAATTCGTTTTGAGTTTTTTTGAATACCCGGCAAAAACTAACAGAAAATTCACTAACAAAAAATATACTGCATTTTTATATATTAGTGTATATATTTTTATTTATGACACGACCCACCTTACACAACTTATAATTCAAATACTATTTAACATAAACATCATCATTATAAAAAATCTGCATATAATTTTTTTTTCACATAATATGCTTATAACCAACATCATCACAACAGTTCAACATACATGACTGGTTTCTGATACCACTTCAAACCAGACAAACTCGCGACAATACTTATTATATTACACAACCAAAACATCAGCGGAAACAAAATAAATACACGGCCTAGCCCAACAGGTCGTCATCTATGTACATCCTCTCAAAACTTGAAGGAGCTCCACAGCTTGCACAGTCACATCACAAACTCAATCATCAACAGGCTCACCTACAATGTATAAACTAGTTAGATAAAAATCTCAGTAAGTAGAAATCATGCATGTTAGTGCATGAAAATGCATTTAGTTCTCTATCGTCTATTTCCTAATTTTTCTAGTTGATCTCTTTTATTTTAAAAACTATTCACGTTGCGGGATCCCCACGACACACTTATGATATGCACCCCAAATGAACTCAATGGGAATGATTTTTCCAAACCCCAAAAATAATGCCGAGAACGATTTTTCCGAACTCTGACAAAGTGGTGGGGACGATTTTTCCGAACCCCTAATAAAAAATGTCAGAAACGATTTTTCCGAATCCTGACAGAGATGCATATATAGTGGCCGCACACACCATTAGTATCTTATTAATTTTGAGGAAAACACTTTTCATGTTTATGCATGGTATGCACCCAGAATAATTAAATGTATATCATAAACCATTTACAATTTCAATATCAATATTTAATAACAATAAAGCAACAACTTAATTTCAATTCACACAAATCCACTTCTGAAATAACAACTTCACCTCAATCACATAGATCAATTTATAAAATAACCACTTCACCATGGATCACACGGATCTCTTTATGGAATAACAACTTAATATTGGATCCCACAGATCCTTATAACCAGTATCTTCTCAAACCATACAAATATATTTTCAACAGTTTCCAATTACACCGATCTATATAGGATAATAATATTATTTTCAATCACATGGATCCACAACTTGTATCACAAAATTATCACAAATAATTTACAAATACTATTGTTAAATATGAACCATACTTTCTCCAAATCACATAAATACACAGCTTGTATAACAAATTAATCTCAAATAATTCATATCGTAATTAAACTAATTACAAATAATCCATAATATAATTATCACATATTAATTACAAATAATTCACAAACAATATGTTTATGCATTGTAGTTGGACTTCTACTTACCTGGATTCCGACAGTAATATAAACCCCGTAAAGAACTGTAACTAATTCGTTCTGACACGCACCTTCCGGCGCGCTCCATCTTCTCTTTCTCTTCTTCCTCTCTCTCTCTTTCCTCTCTCTCTCTCCCTTTCTTCTCTCTCTTTTTTGTTGCTCTGAATTACCCCGGAACAGGAGTTTATATATATTTATAGAGGGGTGGGGTGGAAGTCGTACACGACTATCCCACCGCCTCAACCTTTTCTTTTTTTTATTATTATCCATTTTTAATTTACGTGCAATACTTAATAGCTAAGATATAATACATTTACAAATTAGTACACATACGTGTACATTTTTCTACCCACTATTATTATTACGAGAACACGTGTGATACTTAATAATTAAGAAAAGTGTATTTATACTCATAAAATAATTTACTCATATATCCAAATTAATGCACGTAAATATTTATGCACACATATATTCACACACTGTCCCAATTTTTTTATCACGAATGTCTCAAATAAAATGTAACGATAAATAAAATATAGAAACAATTGTCACATTATTATCACATAATTGCCACATAATTATCACATAATTATAAAATGCACATAACAAAAATTAAATTATATTGGCACATGAGTAGTGAGAAGCCCGGGTATCATAATTTATAAGTGTATATATTTTTTAAAGTGAGTGTAGTGCACCCAGATGTAAGGAATGATTAGTCATATTATTAATTTTTCTTAAAATTTCAAGGGGGTAATGCTCTCACTAGATTTGATGTGGCTCCGTCATTACGAATTGAATTCCTATTTCATATTCGATATTTCATCGGTGTTTTACAATATAAAAAAATATAACATATAAATAATCATTAAACCCTTGACGCATGTGGTGAATTTTGAGTATTGATCATGACACAAGTTAAAAATCTAATGAATAAAATATGAGATATAAAATATGTAAATGAAATAGGTGACCCCATATATTGTTTCATGTGATATATTACTTTTAGGTTTAATATTTGTTCCTAGAATTTAAAGTAATATTTATTATACAATTGTTTATTCATTTTTATAGTTTTGTAGTATTTTTACTTTAGAGTATATGACCTATATTGCATCTATATTCCTAAATTTTTATTGTTTTATGTCATTTAGTTTATACGGATATATGAATTTAAATTTATTTTTTGTCCTACAACTAAGCAAAACTTCGAATTTTTGCCCTAAGAAAGATAATTTGTTCAATTTTGCCCTATAACTATTGAATTGTTTTAATTTTTTCCCAATTTATTTCACCGGAATTCGCCACGTCACGCTTCAATTCCAGTTAGTTAATCCGACGTGGCAATTTTGATTTTTTTTTAGCCAATGAATTCGCCACGTCCTATCCACCTATTTATTTTATTTTTCATTTCCAGCATAATATTAATTAAATTTAAAATATAAAAAAAACCAATTAAATAAATAAAAACCTGCAAAATAATTTTTTTACAAAAGAAAAAGAATAAATAAACGTGTTAAAACACTTGAAATCCCCAAATCAGCTAAAACCCTATAGAACGCTGGGTTCAACCTCAATCCGCCAAAATTACGAAGAACATTCAATCACCACATCCAATATTCGTAGATCTCGCGATCGATTGAGGATGGGCGAACTTCTTCCACAAATCAGTATGAACTCTGCAGAAACCAGCAACAAAAGCTCCCCTGTTCTTCCCCTGTTTATATTCAAAACAGAGCTCTTCTTTCAATCCACACGTCACATGAACGCCAATGAATATTCACCACCTGACTGCAATCGATTCCTTCTTTCCCTTCCGAATCCTCGAAGAACACCTCTGGAACATAGATCGCGAAGACAAGATGGGCCTATCGGCCGTCTGTTGTCGGCTTCAACGCGCCGCCGGGAATAGGGCAGAGGCAGCACGCAACCCCTGTTTTTGCAGTTGCTTTCGATTCGATGCACTCAGCACAAAACCAATCGCCTTCTGGAATTCCATTGATGAATGGGTGGCCGTAGCAGGAAGCGTGCACCATTAAATCGCAACCGTCGAAAAGCACGATTGGGTCCGTCGAATCGCCGTCTATGCTGCCGCATACGGCGCACAGTATTCCGTCGTCGTCGTCTTCTTCATCCACGCTGGGTTTTTCCACTCCATCGTCGATTTTTCGAACTTCTGGTGATTTATGCGACTCTTTTGGGGGAATTTCTAGGGCAGGGATAATGGAAGGAGGTTCGTATTCAATGTTGAGGTCGAAAGGTTTAATTGCCCAGATTCTTTGGCAGATTTGGGGATTTGTTTTAAACGTTTAATTCTTTTTTTAAATTTATTTTATAGGTTTTAATTTATTTAATTTAATTGGTTTTTTATTTATATTTTTAATTTAATTAATATTATGTTGATTTGGAAATGAAAAAATAAAAAATAAATAGGTTGATATGACGTGGCGAATTCATTGACTAAAAAAGTTAAATTGCCACGTCGGATTGAAACGTGACGTGGCGAATTCCGGCGAAATTTGCATTTTCTTGCGAAATTGGGCAAAAATTGAAATAATTCAATACTTATAGGGTAAATTGAACCATTTATCTTTTTTAGGGCAAAAATCAAAATTTTGTTTAATTATAGGACAAAAAAATGAATTTAACTCGGGATATATGATATTTATTCATAATAAGGATGAGTACTAACAATTTTAAGAGTATAATAATAATTTAATTATTATAGCTTATAAAAAATGTTGTTGTGGAACAAGTTGTTAGCAGTAAAGCATGTATTGAAATATAAACACATTCGCTATTTGAAAAATCTAAGTTAAATTTTACTATTTGAGTTGCCTTAAAAATAAGGAATTACATCAAATTATGCAGAAAAAGGAGTTTTTATTTGTTGTTGTTACAATTTTGCAGTTGTCTTTACACAACAATATTGATTCAATCCAAGGTAGAAAGTGCCAAAATTTCTCCATCTCCATTCTTCAATTTCTTACTCTCTCAAAATTCTTTTGTGGCCATTCATTAAAGATAAAAATTGAGGGGGAGTGGATAAATACACACATTAAAGTTTGGATGGAAAAATTGAGAAAACAAACAAAGTATAATCCAACTCAAACAATATTATTATTTACCAAAATGGGAAAATAAAAAAAAATCCAAATGATCACCAGGGTTCAAACTTATACACATTTCATAGATAAACAACTTTGAAATAAATTTAGCAATATTGTTAAATAACTAATATCTTAATAATAGTACTCCTTCTGTCCTATAAAAGTTGACACAATTTTCTTTTTGCTTTGTCCATTAAAGTTGACATATTTCCTTTTTAATACATGGGACCCACACAAAACCAATTACTTTATTCTCATGGGGCCTACATACCACATCTAATACAACTATCCACCATACATTAAATATTATTTCTCTCACTTTACTTTACTTCACTTTACATTAAATTATTATACTCTTTAATTTTCGTGCAAAAAAAATGCGTCAACTTCTCCGGGACGGAGGGAGTAATAAAAAGAAAAGAAAAAAAAAAAAAAGGAGATAGTTTTCCAATTGTACCCTTCGGATTTGGCGCACCCTCATTCCGTAGAACAGCAGAGCTACCTACAGCTACCAAGGGAAGGTACATATTGAAAAGGAAGAAAGGAGAAAAGCATAATCGTGATATTGTTCCAATATTCTTTTTATTTTAAATTTTAATAATTTTAAGTTGGTTTATAAAGATTTATTTGGTTTCCATTATTGAGTTATTTAAAATTTAAATTTAATTTAATTTTTTATTAACACTTCATAGATTTAAAAAAACATTTTTTATTTAAATTATATAAAAATTGAGTTCAATATGTCGAACATAAAAGAAAGCACCCCATGTTTAACAATTTCCCTAAATAAAATCAGGAAAAATAAATTTTGAAAATAAAAAATAAAAAGGGAAAGAAAAAAAATCTTAATTTGCAGCGTATATATATTCTGTCAGAAATACAAAGCGAAAAAATCATCACAATCACAGTAATCCTCCAGCGGCTGCGAAACTCAGAAACCCAATACACCAAAAAACCTTATCACAATACACATCTCTCACCACTGTTCCTTCCCCTCTCTCTTCACTTCTTCTCTTATCCATAAACCCCACAAACCCTTTTCCCCGAATTCTTATTTCAATTTCTCATCAATTTCAGTACATCCATGGAGTCGAAGGAAGCGGCGTCGTACCCCATCTCCGACGCTTCCCCAGGTTCTTATGTTTCTCCTTCATCTGCTGATGATAATGAACTTTTATTGAGTAAAACAATAGATTTAACCGAAAATAATGATGGTAGTAGTAGAAATGATGCTAAGGGTAGTTTATCCGAATATGAGGGTTATGTGAGCGGTAATGAGGAGTTCGAAGCGGATGGGAATTTGGATTCCACGGCGACGGTTGAATCCTTGCTGATGGAAGGGGTGGTTGTGAATGATGTTGATGATGTCGATAAAGGGAATAAGGGAGATGAGAATGTGGTGGTGGGTGGAGTTGCTGCGGATGGTAGTAGTGGGGTTGAGAGTTTTGATAGAAAGGGTGAAGTTCTCGATGCAGTGGGGAAATCGAGCGAGATTTCCGATGGGGAAGTGGTTAAAAGTGGTGGTGAGATTGTGGGTGGTGAAGAGGGAAAAATAATGGTTTCGGAGGTTGATACCAAAGAGGAGAATACTGCTAAGGAGGAAGATGATGGATCCTTGAGCGTGGGGGATCAGGTGAGTGATCCTTTGGCGGTAGAGGTTGGTCAGGTGAGTGTGGCTGAACCTGAAGTATCTAAGCTTAATGATTCAGGGGACATGAAACCCATGCCTGAAGAGGATTCTGTAGTTGAATCTGTTAAGGTTGATGTGGCTGGCCCTGGGGTTGTTGTTGTTGGAGAGACTGAAGAAACAGTTGATAAACCTGAGGACGAGGTTGCTGATGTGGCTGTGGCTGAGGTAGAAAAATCAGACTTGAGTAGTGCTGGTGATGTTAACCTCACACCTGAAGGTGATTCTGTTGTTGATGCCATTCAGGTTGATATGGTAGAGTCTGGCGTAGCTGTTGTTGGAGGGACGGAAAAAAATGAAAGTGATGAGGCCGAACCAGTGGAGGTTCCACTTGAATCAGTTGGTGGTTCTACTGAAAGTGGTGACGGTGTGGTTGAAGAAGTTAGTACGAAGGAAGTCGTCGTAAACTCTTCAGTTGACAATTCAGTGGATGCTGTTGAGTCAAAGCCGCTTAACTCCGAAGAATATGTGGTGGATGATGAAAAGAATGATGCAGGAGCTGTCGTCAATTTAGTGAATGGAGTTCAGACTTCCACGACTACTGATGATTCTATAGTTAGCAGTGGAGCTCTGGAGAATGGCGTCTTAGACAAGACTCATGCTGATGGTGAAGTGAGGATTGTGGATGGATTGGTAGGGGTAGACAAAGATGAAAATCAGCTAGATATATCACATGCTGGTATTCATGCTCAGGAAGCAGAACACAATCCCCAAGAAATCAGAGAAGTGGATGATGAGATAGATGAAGAGGTTCACCGTGACAGTTCTCTCTTCGATGCGGACAGTGATGGGATGATCTTTGGAAGCTCGGAAGCTGCCAAAAAGTTCATTGAGGAGTTGGAACGAGAATCTGCTGAGGATTCTCGTGCAGGTGTTGACATTTCACACGACCAATCTCAGGAAATTGATGGTCAGCTCGCATCAGATTCAGAAGAAGAAGGGGAAACTGACGATGAGGGAGATGGGAAAGAAATGTTTGACTCCGCTGCTCTGGCAGCTCTTCTGAAGGCTGCAACAGGTGCTGATTCGAGTAGTGGGAACATCACTATAACCTCACAAGATGGATCTAGGCTTTTCACCGTGGAGCGTCCTGCTGGCCTCGGATCTTCTCTTCAGTCTCTGAGACCTGCTCCTCGATCAAACCGCCCAAGCCTTTTCAGCTCATTGACTCCCGCAGGTGGTGGAGAGACCGAGGAAAATTTGAGTGAAGAGGAGAAGAAGAAACTGGAGAAATTGCAGCAGATCAGGGTTAAGTTTTTGAGGCTTGTTCATAGATTAGGCCTCTCTCCAGATGAAAATGTGGCACAACAAGTTCTATACCGGTTGGCCCTTCTTGGTGGAAAGCAAGGCACCCAAACTTTTAGCCTGGATGCTGCTAAGAGGACTGCTTTGGAGCTTGAAGCAGGCGAGAAAGATGATTTAGATTTATCAATGAACATATTGGTTCTTGGAAAATCTGGAGTGGGGAAAAGTGCAACCATAAATTCATTATTTGGGGAAGAAAAGGCTGCAATTGATGCATTTGAAACTGGGACAGCTTCAGTTAAAGAGATATCAGGGCTTCTTGATGGAGTTAAGATTCGGGTTATTGACACGCCTGGTCTTAAGTCTTCCGTGATGGAGCAGGGTTTCAACCGTGGTATCTTGACTTCTGCGAAGAAGTTCACTAAGAAAAGCCCCCCAGATGTTGTTCTTTATGTGGATCGTTTAGATGCACAATCTAGAGATCTTAATGATCTACCAATGCTGAAGACTGTTACTAGTGCTCTTGGTTCTTCTATCTGGAGGAGCGCCATAGTCACCCTGACGCATGCTATGTCAGCACCACCAGATGGACCGTCTGGTGCCCCTCTGAGCTATGAAGTTTTCATTTCTCAAAGATCTCATGTTGTTCAGCAGTGCGTTGGCCAAGCTGTAGGTGATTTAAGAATGATGAGCCCGGGTCTAATGAATCCTGTTTCTCTTGTGGAAAACCACCCGTCCTGTAGAAAAAACAGGGAGGGTCAGAAAATACTTCCTAATGGTCAGGTTTGGAGGCCTCAGTTACTTCTGCTATGCTACTCAATGAAGATTTTATCAGAAGCAAGTTCGATCTCAAAACCTCAAGATCCATTTGATCACCGGAAGCTCTTTGGTTATCGAGCTCGATCACCACCTCTACCGTACATGTTATCTTCAATGTTGCAGTCTCGTCCACACCCGAAGCTTCCATCTGATCAAGGTGGTGACAGTGTTGATTCTGATGTTGATTTGGATGATTTTTCGGATTCTGATCAAGAAGAGGATGATGAGTATGATCAGCTTCCTCCATTTAAGCCTCTCAGAAAAGCTCAGATGGCTAAGCTCAGTAAAGAACAGAGGAAAGCGTACTTTGAGGAGTACGACTACCGAGTGAAGCTTCTCCAGAAAAAGCAGTGGAAAGAGGAGTTGAGAAGAATGAGAGAAATTAAGAAGCAAGGAAAGGATGGTGCGACTGATTATGGTCTCCCAGAGGATGATGCTGACTCTGGAGCTGCGTCTCGTGTGGCTGTTCCCCTACCCGACATGGCTCTCCCACTATCTTTCGATGGTGATAACCCTGCTTATCGGTACCGTTTCCTGGAGCCTACTTCACAGTTTCTTGCTAGGCCTGTTCTCGATACCCACGGTTGGGACCACGACTGTGGCTATGATGGTGTCAACCTTGAACACAGCCTGGCCATCGCCAACCGCTTCCCTGCGTCTTACACAGTACAAATCACAAAGGATAAGAAAGACTTCACCATCAGTTTGGATTCCTCAATATCCGCTAAGCAAGGGGAGAACCTGTCCACCATGGCCGGGTTTGACATTCAGGGCATAGGAAAGCAGCTTGCCTACATTGTCCGAGGTGAAACTAAGATCAAGAATCTGAAGAGAAACAAAGCAACTGGTGGAATATCATTCACATTCTTGGGTGAAAACATTATCCCTGGTGTGAAGGTGGAAGATCAGATATCATTCGGGAAGCAGTATGCGCTGGTGGGCAGTGCTGGTGCTGTACGGTCCCAGCACGACACTGCTTATGGGGCCAACTTTGAGCTGCAACGACGGGAGCTTGACTATCCAATCGGTCAGGTTCAATCCACATTCAGTATGTCCATAATCAAATGGAGGGGAGATTTGGCACTTGGTTTCAACAGTTTGGCTCAGTTTGCAATTGGACGAAATTCGAAGGTTGCCATTCGAGCTGGGATCAACAACAAGCTGAGTGGTCAGGTGACCGTGAGAACGAGCAGCTCCGAGCATCTGTCGTTGGCCCTTGCGGCGGTTGTTCCGGTGGCTCTTTCTGTCTACAAGAAGCTCTATCCTGGTGCAGGGGAGAAGTTCTCAATTTACTAGTTTTTGTTCCCTATCCTTTATTGCTGCATTGCTTTCTATTTCTAAACAAGAGCCTTGCATAATTCGAGACAATAATAGCCTTACTCTATTGGTTGTTTTTTGAACAATGCTTTATTATTTCGGTTGTAATTCTTTATGGTGGTTGTCTTTGTCAACACTTTTTGCGATATAGAATGAAGTGTGGATGAGATGCAGAGTTCTCTTTCTAGTTGGGGTTCAATATTGCTCTATACTCTATAGTTGGCAGTTGGCTATCTATATTTTCACCATCAAATGCTGCTTGTTTCTAGATTTTGCATCTTTATTAATTACTCAGGAATCTAACTATGATATTTATAATGGTTGGTTAGTATAACTTGTTGATTACTAATCCTCCTCGTTTCCTCCCATTGACACACGGTTGAAGATGACATTAGGAAGAACTGTGTTGTGGAATACTTTTGGACGCAGGTTTTATCAATGGAAATGTGCATTGGGTTGATTATAAGAACATGGGAATGCAAAAAAAGGTGGAAAATTTGATCATGTTGTTCAATATCACCCAGGTGTTCGATGAAATGCAGCTTCTGGAGGCACTAGATCTTTAAGGTTTAATTAATTATAAAAGGATAAAAAAATCTATAATGGAGTGTATTTAGTAATTTATTTGTGTATATTTTTATTTTAGCGGTGTACATTTTATAATTGGGGTATAATTAGTAAAATTAGATGGGAATAGCCGCCCCCATATGATTAAAGACATTGTACAACAGTTTACTCTGCACACAAATCTAATCCCTTGTCCCAGGGTTGACTTGTTCTTGTTGACTTCACTCATCCAACGAAGTGTCAAAAGAGATGTCATATCAAAATGGCACAGGAGATCCAATCTTCCACACATGCCCTACTTAAATGGCTGCTAATAAAAAAATAGAATATGAATATTAATTAAAATTAGGGATTTCATGAAATGAGAAATATCTTGAAAGTCGATTTCAATCAAATTTTGTTCGTGAAAACACGACTCTAGAGGAAATTTACATGACAAGAGGTTTAGCCTCGCGTTTTTTAACAGCACTTCTAAATGCCAATGTGAACTCCATACCTTCTCTGTCCATCCGCCGAAATTTGTAGCGCAAATTAAATTAAGAAAAAATCAGCGGGAAATGGGGGAAGAGGAGGAGGCACTCAAAGCGATTCTAAGGGAAGCCTTCGGCGATTCGTCGTCGGAAAGCGAAGGCGAATCGTCGTGTGATCGCCGTCGACGAGTTCGAGTTAAAGATTCGATCGACCAAGTCGGGAGGGCTCTGTCAATCTTCGGGGATACTCACGTTTGGGAACCGATCACTGAAATCAACGGCCTCTCGATTTGCAGGGATTTTTTGTCAGCTGATGAACAATCGTCCTTTCTATTTGCTCTTGAGAGAGGTGAATCTATGATTAAGCATATTTGTTTCAAATTTTACGGAAGAATTTATGCTTTGGTTATTCGTGATGTAGAGGGATACTTGACTGAAGTCTCTCACAATCAGGTACTCTTTCTTAATTTTGAATTAGATTGTTTTGCAGTGTCTTTCCTGTATCGAATTTGAATTTCAACTAATTAATTGTGGGATAATTGTCTGGAAACAGATCAGATAGCTATAAGATTGCCAAACTTTAGTAAAACTCTCCGATACTCCGTTATTTTTTTGAACCGGGAATAGAGAAGGGCATAAGAATAAAGAAATTGGTAATTCCATTTCCCACTGTGCCCATATCCATGATTGCCAAACTGTCTACAAGTGTGGGGAAACTATGCATACATGGAACTGTTGTCGATTTATGTCATATGTGTGTTCTTCATTCCCGGTTTTCAGAGTCAAATGGAGCTATCTGTATCAGCTATGTAACTTGTGTCAAGATAATATGCTAGGAAAGATATTGTAATGCATCATGCAGGCAATGAGGTTTGGAGATCTCCCTCCTTGGGCCCTTGAACTTTCAGAAGCAATCCGTGAGAATGTTGTGCTCTGTGAATCAACTGGTGAGCAGTGCAAGGAAGGATGTTTATTTCCTCCAGAATTATTATGGAGGGAACCTCTTTTTAACCAATTCATTGTGAACATATACCAGCCAGGCGAGGTGGGTTCTGATCCTTTTTCCCATCCCTTTCAATTGCATTCATTATACAATATGTTCAGGTTACGGCTGTGTTTGTTGGTAGGGTATTTGTGCACATGTAGACCTGATGCGTTTTGAAGATGGAATAGCAATAATTTCGTTGGAGTCATCATGTGTAATGCACTTCACCCCCCTTAATGGATCATCATCAGTAAGGGTTCCGGTACTATTGAGCCCGGGATCCGTAATCCTGATGTGGGGAGAGGCACGCTACCAATGGAAGCATGAGATCAACCGGAAACCTGGAAATCAAATTTGGGATGGCAAAGAAATGGAGAAGAGGAGGAGAACCTCTGTCACCCTCAGAAGGCTGTGCTTGAGCCAAACAGATCAATAGAATAAGGTTATCATCCCTATTTTGCTGCTTCTCTTATCAAAATTACATTGAATTGTTTGTTTTTTACCCTATCTTGGTTTATGTTTTCTTCCCCAATTGAGTATGAATTTTAAGTAGTGGTAAGCTTACACTGCACCACTGCTATCATAGTATATACACAACACAAGAATGAAACTTCATACATTTCTGAAAGTTTCTACCAGATTCATTAAAACATAGGAACCACATTACACTATACTTTTACAAGCATCTCATCTCATGTTTTCCAAAATCTAACCTATTTTACATCACAACCAAATCACAACACACACACACACACAAGCAAAGAAATTACATCAACTGTGGGTTATCAGAAACATTATTCATTGATATACTAGCCTAAAATTGGCGACGGCAAGCAGCAGCGCCCCAGCCAAACATGGCTTAACCAAATCCCCAGCGATGGGATTCATATCCCTAAACATCCTGGTACAACCTATAAGCACCCCAAAGAGGACCCCACAGAGAACCAGACCAAGGCGAATGGCACCCGCCCCAAACACAACGGGGTACCAGACGAGGCTAAGCATAAGCTGGCCCAAGTAGAGGGCCAAGGCGGCAGGCTGGCGGTGGTAGCCGCCTTCGGCCCATACGAGCCAGGAGGAGAGGCCGGAAAGGAAGGCGGTGGTCAAACAGGCGAGGTGGAGGGCCCAGAGTGGGGGGAAGTAGAAGGCTTTGTGTAGAGTGCGGTAACGAGTTGTCGATCCGAAGAGAAAGATGTCGAGGAGGGTGAGGGTGAAGGGGAAGGCGACGGCAAAGCTGAGTGAGCGCAGGCCGCGGCGCGCAGCCCCGGCCTTTCTCGGTCTTGGGTTTTTCATGTCGGGGGCGGGGGGGTCGTTTTGTTGGTGAGATGATCGGTGTTTCAGGTCGTGGGAATTCATGATTCGAGAGTTTTGAGGAGAGATATCGGAGTGGCGGAGATTATGTAGAGTGGACCGTGTTTATCTGCTGCTCTGGCATGGAGATACATGCCACGCGGCGCGCAAATCTTCCCCAAACACATCACACGTGTCCTCTTCTCCAAACTCTCTTCTGTCTGTGTCCACCTCGTCTATTTTTTTTTATCCTATCCCCAATTTCTTCTGATAATACTTTCTCGGACCTATAGGCTATATCCATGCATATTTCTAATAATCTAATTCATCTTCGTTTGACTATTTATGTAAATTTCTAAATATAGTATTAATACATTATGTAATATTAATATCTCACCAACATAATACTCTCTTCCGTTCTCTTTTAATACCCAGCCTTTTTTATTTTAGCTCTGACAACCTTTTTACTTTCTTTAATTCTCATATATATATTTTAAATTTTGGGTCATTTTTTAATTTTTTAAAAGAAAAGTAAAAAGTCAAAATTAATTATCTTTATTTTTATTCATACATTTTATTTTTTAAAAAAATCACCTTTACATAACACATAATACATTTAATATAATCTATTATTTATTTATTACAAAATAGTACAGTATCATAATATTTTTAAAAATGATAGGTTTTCTTGAATTCCGTATCGAATTAAGAGTGAATACTAATTTAAGTCGAAGCAAAATTTGACACATACTCCTTTATTTTTGAAAAATCCTTCACGTTTATTAGTTTTTGGTGTTTAAAATAAATATTTTTTTTGGCCAACTTTATATATTTTAGAAAATATTATAATATTATTACGAGAGTATTAAATTTAAATTTGAATAGTCTTTGAGATTAGGAATAAATGAGTTATTATTCTTTTAATTGTGAAGGTGTATGAGCCTATAGGGTGGCCAAATGTCAACTAAGTAAAGTCCAGATTAGGATGGGAAAAATACCAAAATTTTGATTTACCGTCCTTACCATATTGAAAAATACTGATTTTACCGAAATTTTAGGTATGCCGAAATTTTTGGTAAGGTACGATACCGTATTGAAAATTTTGGTACGATAAAACTATATAAATTATCAATATCGCGGTATTTCGGTATATACCGAAATACCGTAAATATTTAATTTTTGGGTAATATGATACGATACCATACTACATGATATACGCAATTATAATTATTATTTATATATTATTATTTTTAATTAAATTATATATATACACTATTTAATTAAAAGGTTAAATCTAAAATCCTAGTGTAAATTATATAATTATTAATGGATTATAAAGTTGATTGACTTTTATGATATCTTGTACTCTTTTTTAATTACGTAGTTCTATTCTATATGAAAATTTAAGTGTTGATTTTAATATAAGTTCCATATGGTTCTTGTGTAGATCTCTTAGGTACTATTTATTTAATGATAAACACTTGTGTAAACTGAGTTTACATACATTAATTATATAAACCTGTTACTTTTTAGTACATAAAAAATTATTCTTTAGCACATAAATTGTTACTCTTCTAAATTAAAAATTACTCTTAAAATTCTTGTAAATCCTTATTTATCGATTACTTTTTAGTATATGAAAAATTACTCTTTAGAGATATGAATTATAACTGTATAAAAATTATTACTCTTCAAAGAGTAGTTTTTTATATACTATAAAAAATAGCGTTTACATGTAAACCCAGTTTACATGAGACTCACTCTTATTTAATTTGGTCATTTGTGGATTGTAATATATTTTTATTATTATGAATTTGTTATCTAGTATTAAAATTTGTTTTTATAGCTATATTTCACTTTCTAGTACAGTTTTTAATTAGATTTATTAAATTTTAGGTGCATAACGGCATAGCAAACTATCTAATAATATGGTATATACCGACATTTTAGGTATGATACAGTATACCGAAATATCGATATACCGAAAGTTTAGATAAGGTAACGGTATGATTTTTTATATACCGAAAATTTCGGTACGATATATGGTATGACAAAAAATCTTCGGTATGCCATATTGCCTACCTCTACTCTAGATGATCGAAATTTATGAGAGTTAGCAATAATCGACTGAAATAATTATAATCCAGTGGGCTAGCCCACTTGGCCACCGAGCTCAGACTGGGAGAATTAGGGTATATGGAGACTTGGTGAACTAACTATACTAACAACTAACTTTGTCGATAAAAAAAAAAAAATCGACTGAAATAATTATAGAATTACTTAAACTAATTACTCAAAATTCAACCCAGACATTTGACTCGAAACGCTGCGTTTGATAAAAATCGGTACTCAAAACTCCCGCAGCCATTGTCAGCCGGTGCCGAATTCTCCGATCTGATGCCGCAACAAGCTACTCGATCGCTGCCCGCCGCCGGATCTAAGGCGGCGAGAAAACACGAGTCTTTTGTTGAAAAAAGTATCAGAAATCCTAAAGTACCCTTTGCCATTGCCGTGCTCCTTGCCGATGCCGTTCTGGTTGCTCTGATCATCTCATACGTCCCATGTAACTTAGAATCCACTCTCACTTTTTCAAATTGTGTTTTTCTAATCTTAATTTTCTGTTAATTAAATTATAAAATTTGGGTTATGCGTTCAGACACGAAGATTGATTGGGATGCTTACATGTCACAGGTGAACACATTTTGATGCTTTTTTATTTGTTCCCCTAGTTTGATGTTGAGAGGAAACAGGTCATTGTCAAATTCTACTTACATTAACGTATCTGAATGAAAGACGATGGAATTTCGTAGTTTGAAGCCTTGTCTGTTTTTTTGCAACCGAATGCTATTTGCTAGGTCCAGGAAAGACTTAATTTCTGGCGGCATAATATTATCTCTTTTTACTAGCACCTTTTAGAAGCTCTAGTTTGCAATTAATTTTATCAGGTTACTGGTTTTCTGGGAGGAGAAAGGGATTACAGCAATCTGAAAGGGGATACGGGGCCACTGGTATACCCAGCTGGGTTTTTGTATATCTACAGTGTTATACAGTACCTCACTGGTGGTGAGGTCATTTCTGCGCAGGTATAGTTCCCTTTTATATCGTATTTTTCTTTATGAAAATTATCTTGCGTTTGGGCTTGTCCAATGTGGAACTATAGGTGTATAAATTCCTAACAATTTGTATTCTTCTGTTATTTCATTCTTACTGTTGCGTTTTATTGTTAAGAAGGCCAATCACCAGTTGCAATTATCTTAAATTTTTAGATTTCTGTGACTAACATATCTACTCCAAAATTTTTGTTGAATAATAAACTCGTGTGATTGTTATGCTGACTGCAAAAACTACAAAGTGAAGGCATGAGGGTTATATGCTTCCGAGCTTTACCTTGACCTGTGTTTATTTTGTTGTTGTATGTACACCGAGCAGTCATAACTTCTTATGCTCTTTTGATTGCAGATTTTGTTTGGCATACTCTACATCGTGAATCTTGGAATGGTCCTGTTAATTTATTTAAAGATGGATGCGGTATGGAACTGAATAATTGAATTTTTATTTGTGTCATTCATGAAATGCTATAATGAAAATATCTGATTGCATTTTGGGGTATGATATTTGAGAAATATCTAATCATATTTTTGAAGTTCTCTGGTTGGAAGTGAATTATTTAAATGATTAAAAATGAAAATAATTGCCATCCTTGCTACTTGCTAGGGACCTCAATTTGTAGCGTAGCTTTAAAGGATATCTAAAATGACCTCTTATTGAAGGATAATCATGATTTTGAATGTTCCTCAAGGATATTAGATTTCAATCAATTTCTGCATGCATGATTGTCTATTGATACTCAGTAACTTCTGTTTTGTAGGTACCTTGGTGGGCTCTCTGTTTGGTTTCTTTGTCTAAAAGAGTGCACTCAATCTTCGTTCTTCGCTTGTTCAATGACTGTTTTGCCACAACTCTCTTCCATGCGGCACTGATCTCATTTCTTTATCAGAAGTGGCATCTGGGTTTAATTATTTTCAGGTGGAATACCAAATTTAGTTGATTGTTGCCATCTAAGCTGGTACCACTATAACTGTTTATTGGTGTTTATATTTATTGACTAAAGGTGTTCTAGACGTTCTTCATGTTAGCACAGTGGTGCTGTCTCCGTGAAGATGAATGTTCTTCTTTATGCACCCCCCTTGCTACTACTCATGCTGAAGGTAAGTTATTTTGATATTCAAGTCTGGAGTTGGGCATTCATATTTGAATGTAATTATTAATGCCGCCTGGAAAAAACTATAAAACAGGCAATGGATATTTTTGGGGTTGTATCCGCTGGTGCTGGTGCAGCTGTTGTTCAGGTGCTTTGTTCTTCTTGACTATTGACTGTTTCTCCAATTACATATAAATTATAATCTTAAATGCACCTTGTAGAGTCGTTTAGTTCATTACTTTGTGAACAGTTGCACCCATTTGTTGCGTTACTTAATGTTACTCTGTGCTCCATTTTGACCTATTAAAGTGATATGAATTAGTAATCAGTTAATGAAACCTTACTTTGCAGATGTGTTGTCTGATTGAAATATCTATCTCTAATTCCACCTTTTGTGTTTGATTTTTTCAGATTCTTGTAGGATTGCCCTTCATATTATCATACCCAGTTGCATACGTCTCAAGAGCCTTCAATCTGGGTCGTGTCTTCATCCATTTTTGGTACTCTTGTTGACTCAGGATTTTTACAATAAAATGCATGATACGCCTTCTCCAATGTGTTATTGGCGTTCAACATTTCTTTGAACATTTTGCTTATGATTATTGATTTGAGTATTATATGAACATTTTTAGGTCAAACTTGTAATTATACATTTCATCCATGCATATGGAGTTACATAAGCTATATTATATGATTTTAACTGAGAAAGTACAACTTTTAACTGTATTATCCAGGTCTGTTAATTTCAAATTTGTCCCAGAACGAGTTTTCGTGTCCAAGGTCTTTGCACTGTTTCTGCTGGCTGCTCATCTTATGCTTCTTGCAGTCTTTGCTCATTATAGATGGTGCAGGTAAGGATTATGGCTATCAGAGTTTTGCTTATTATAAGGATGCTAATGTCTTTACTTAATTTTGTAAAGTCTTTAGGTCTCTCTTGACTCTTATAAAATCAATATCTCTTTATTTTCCTTCTTGCTTGATGCAGGCATGAAGGAGGACTATTCTGTCTGTTGCATTCAAAACTTGCACAATTGAAGTTTAATAGGAACAATTCACGAAGTTCACGGGTTCTTAGCGCAGAACGTAAGCAATAGCCGTCTAATTTTCATCTCCTCTTCTAACTGTTCGATTATATTAGTCTCTTTTTGCACCCAATTTATTCGTTTGATTGGACTCAGATATTGCAACAACTATGTTTGTCGGGAATTTCGTTGGGATTGTTTGTGCTCGTTCTCTCCACTATCAGTTCTACTCTTGGTATGTGATCCCAGACATTTGGTATTAGACTTGTCTTAATGTTTAGCTAAGAAGATATAGATTCATATTTTTAGACAAGGATCATTATTCGTTAATTGTTTTGGGTTTATACGCAACGTAATAACACATACTCGAGTTGTATGTTCTTAATAATATCTCATGAACTGATTGTGATGACTAGCAGGATTCAAGCAACATAAACTTATGCATGAGTTATCTTTTATTGAATCTGTCATCTTCTCTAACATCTGAGTTATAACATGCCTTTTGTTGTTGCAGGTATTTCTACAGCCTACCCTATTTGTTGTGGCGAACCCTGTTTCCTACTTGGTTACGGTAGGTTTCTTGGCCACGAAATTCACTCCAGCTGTTTTATCATCCCGTTCCTATAATAATCCAAGGAAGTCTTTCTTGCAGTTTAATTTTGTTTGTTACTGTGGAGTTATGCTGGAATATCTTCCCTTCAAATGTTTACTCATCGGTACTTCTCCTTGGAGCCCATTTAGTCATATTAGGGGGTCTCTGGATGGCACCCCCTGAATATCCGTACGCTGATGGTACAAACAACGAACCAGCATCTACGAAAAAGAAAGCCACATGAAGACTAACTTTAGCGCATGTCAACCATAATTATGATGTTCAGCTTGAGCTTATGTGGGATGTGAATCTGGGGTAAATTTTAATTTCAGAGAAATGTTGAGTTATAGCTAGTCTTATGAGGCAATTTGAAGAATTGTTGGTGAATTTATCCGAATTAGATTATCAGATAATCATACTGATCTTTTTTGGGGTGTTGCTTGAAATTCAGATGAATGTGTGGTGTCCAACATAACAGGCTCTTCTTTACCAACTATAGATGATTGAAAATAGACTTAGTTCAAAGAGGATTTTTTATTTTATTTTATTTTATTAATTATTATTATTATTATTTGTTTTTTCATGTATAAAATTAAGCAGGCCATCTTGCGATGGTGACTGATTTCTTATGTAATTGTTTTCCACAATTTTTTTTTTTTTGAAAAAAAAAACCTTATTATCATTTATTTATATTTTGTTTGTTCTGTCTTTTTCTAATGATTTCTTTTCTTCTTTGGACTAAACAAAGTACAGTAGGTGGGAATTAAGACGGAACTAATTCAATGGACAGGGGTTTCATTCTTGAGAAAGTTAAGATCACCATCTATTTTAAAAAATCTTTTACATCCATTTGATCAAACAACTTCAACTTTCCTCGATTGGCAGAGAATATAATGCATACTAGATTCGTTTGTAGCATTAATCGTTAAGATATTCAGGCTTGTATCGATCTAATATCAAGAAAATTTTAAATTTATAACTCTTAAATCTTTATATTTCTACTATATAAAACAGTTCTTATTGTGAAACTCTTCGTACTTTTTTCCTCAAAATACATTATTTAAAAATTTCATCTACACGAGACATATTTCCTAAAATAAAAATAAAAACTAAAATAACTTGTAGCTTAATAATCCATAAAAAAAATGAAAAAAATCCTAAACCGCTTTAAATAGTAAGTTAGAACAAAACACTAATTTGAATAGTTAATAGTCATCCATCTTCCTAATTAAAGATGTGCAAGTGGTTATTATTTAATGATTACAGTAGGAAATAACCAAATTAGGCCAGAGTAACAGAAGATTCTCCCATTATATTCAATATTCTACTAATTAATTAATCATTTTCCTTTTCAGTATAACATTTATAAATGCTGCTACGCTACTTCCATTGTTTTTACACAACCAACAAACAAAATTTACCTCTCTCGTGATTTGATCAACCTCTGTAGTTGATCTTGATTCAATAAATACAAAAATAAACTAATTTGACTTCATTCAACTTTCGTTGATGATCACATGATATAAACACTTTTAAATAAATTTAAAAGTGTAATTATGGTGTTGATTGGTGTTGTAAACATGAAAAGTAATATCAGATACATTGAACAAATAAATACACTTCAGAACTGATAATTAAATTAACACATAAAATTAAATAAAATGTTTAGTAATTCGGAAAAAAAAAAAAAAAAAAGAAATCCGTCCCCTTTTGCCTGAATTGATTAGAAGGGAATGTATATACTACTATTATTTATAAGAAGCAAAAAATTAAGAGAGAAGAAACAAGCAAAACTAAAGAGAGAGAAGAAGAAGAACAAACATGTAAAATTAAATACACCAGACTCAAAAGGCTAGAAAGTATAATCAGATCTTCCAAATGTGAAACATCAATTATTTCAACATCATTTTTTACTTGCTATGAACAGATATATAAAACGAGACGCAAACAATTAAAATTAAAATAATATAATAAAAATAATAATAAATCTAACTCCGGCACTGTGTGACGGCGGAGCACGATCTCGTGTACGGATTAGCTTCGGCGCCAGGCTGGCAGTTGTAGTAGGACGCGCCGCGCCGGGAACACGGTACAGTGTTCGCAGCAAGCGCACCATAGCTGATGTACTTAGTGGTGGCTAATATGCGCCGACTGATTTCCGAATCCATGTCGAACTCACCTGCAGTACCGTCGGCCATGCACTCCGCGATTGATCCCTGGCAAGCCGCCGGACGATTCATCGGAATCCAACTGAAATCTCCGCCTGCTTCGGCGGTTCTGACGACGACGGCCGTCACCGCCACGACGGCGAGGAGGAGGCGCAGAAGGTGAGGTTTCGCCATATTTTAGTTTCCAATTGTTTTCGTTTTTGGCTGAAAAAGTTTTGTTTATTGAAGAAAGGAAACTGAGCGGGCTGGCTGGCCAATTTAAGTAGTTGGAGGATTATGAATTTGCTGCTAATATTTTCGATATTTACCAAACTGCCACTCACCAATTTTATTTGATAATCAAATAATACTCGAAAATGAATAATTGTTTTAGATAATAGTAATTGGGATTTAATGGTGGAGAACACGATTAATTTTGTTGAACATATATTACAATGAAATTAAAACAGCTGTTTACAATTTGCAAAAAGCGTTGAGAAACATGTTTTTCAAGTAATTGACTTCACAATTTATTAATTATTATTATACAATTGAAAATACATGACCAATAGTTTTTTTATGTTCTCAAAGTAAACTCTAGCTCTAATTTGTGCATCAGTTTTTTTTTAAATAGTTATTAGTATATTTTACTCCATTTAATATTTACTTTCCACGTTGATTTTTAATGATTTTCAAGTAAAATAATTTTTTAAATTAATTAATTATAATTTTCTTCTATCTATCTTGTATTTATAAATAATCATAAAAACTTTTTCTATCATATGTTATTATTTCTTGAACTTCACATATTTTATCAGATTATGTTATAGTTTTGATCAAATTAGTTTAATAACTCCATTCTGCGAAATGCCACATGCATTGATTGTTAACAAAATAAAAAAGCTAAATAAACAACTTTTTTTTCCTTCTTTTCTTTCATTTTAATTGTTTTCTCTAATTTAATTCTTACAAGTCGTGCTAGCTGTTTAATTCTGATATTTAATTATTGTAAAGATTAGACTTAATCAAAGGTAAGACTAGAAAATAAGACAAAGGTGATAGTAAAGGATTCTCTATCTAATTGTGTTCAATAGGGTCTTTTTATTTTTATCAATAAAAAATTATCAACACTTAAAAGATATGTGAGGCGAGCATATATAAGACAAATTATGAGATGTGACGGTGAATTATTAAATTATGATTATTGTATAAATAAAATATATTTATGATTAATTAAAGTATATTTATAATGATCATACAATAACACCATAATCGACTCATTTCATAATTCGTCTTACATAAACACCGTTTCAGAATAAACTTTTTTTTATAAGCATTTAACAATCATTATTGAATTTGATTTAATAATTACTATTAATTATGATTATTTTTAAATGTTAATCGTATTATTGGCGCTGCTGAACGTCGCTATATTATTTGATTGTAATAACTAAGAATAATTGGATGGGTATAGCCAATTTATGAATTTTAATTAAAAAAAAAACTGACGTTTAAAATTTGGAACTAAACTTTTCAGATTATTTTTTAAAGATCTCGTTTTAAAATTATTTTCTAATTAAATATTTTAAAAGGCAAAAACTTGTGTGTTTTAGAATTTTGTGTTAAATAATATACCTTTTAGTATAAAGATGTGTACTCTTTATTTTCTAAAGAAAAATAAAAAATATTAATGAAAAATATATACCCTTTACAACAAAATGATGTACCCTTATTAATTAAAATGTATACCCTTTAAAACAAAACAATATACCCTTACCCATAATACTAAATTCTAAAGGCGTCGGGCACAATAACCTCACTCATTTTAAAAAGTCATATATTTTAGTGTAATTTTAGCTAAGCATTCAACATATACCAAAGTAATGGAATGATCATAATTAGTCATGACCTTTATTAGCTATATAAATGATTTTTAATTTAACTATTAGCTATATAAATGAGTTTTAATTCAATAAAATTATATACTATTACATCATATGAATCTCATATAATCATGGGTCTTGAGGTTTCTATCATATTACATCAAATGTAAATCTTTGAAAATTGCAATAAAATGAATACCGTCAATAGTCAACCCTCTTATATTCGTAAAATTGAAAGAACAATTACAAAAATAAAACAAGAGACTCACATCCAAAAATACAATGACATCAAGATTTATTTTACCAATTTCTATAATACTGGCTCAAATTCCAAAACATAATTGAGTCGTGATCTTTTATTATTGGTACAAAATCAACAAAAATCACTTAAGTGTGAAACATTTTTTTTTTCTCCACTCAAATGAAAACGTACTTTTTTTTTAAAATACCATTTTATGAGTATCGTACCCCAAATTCCCTCGATTCAACTAAATATAACACAGATTTGGAAAAAAAATTAAACATCCAGAATTCCAACACAATTTTAATTTTCAATGGTTTCTGAAATTCAATCCATATTTTTTCTAAATATAAAAGAAAAAAATAATTAGAGTAATTGATTCTATTTCCCTTAACTTGTAAAACATTAATATATAATCCAGAAATAGTGATTTAGTATTTGTAGTTTTGAGATCCATATTTTTTCTAAATATAAAAGAAAAAAATAATTAGAGTAATTGATTCTATTTCCCTTAACTTGTAAAACATTAATATATAATCCAGAAATAGTGATTTAGTATTTGTAGTTTTGAGCTAATCTGAATGATTAATGTGGGGTTGAACACTTCAAAAGTAACTTTGTCATGTCAGAATATATGCCCAACAGCCATCCATAGTTAAATGGTCCTAATCTCTACTTTAATAATTTACACAAAAATAAAAAAATAAAACCTAACACAATTAAAGATTAAGATATAATAAAAAAAATTGAAAATTAGGGAAACGATTGTGATTGGTGGGCGGCAGGGTATAAGATATTGGTGGGGGGTGGTTGTTTGAGCGGTTCAACCGCGTTTTCATTGTTGCCGAGAAGTTGGATCCCTCAAAATGGATGAATGAATCTTTCAATACCTAACCCAATCAAAAATATGATTCAAAACATCTATTGATACAAATTTTTACTTTCCCATGTGACTCACTAACACACGCAGAGAGTAAATTAATAATCATTTTATTTTATTAAAAAAAATAAAGGTCTAAATTTGATTGATTATGGTAGAAATTAACATTCTAAATTATTAGGTATGATATGTACCTAAATGAGTATCTTATGCTTGAAATAAGAACTAAGAGGATAAGGATAAAAAAAGGGCTGCAGCAAAATATAAAGAAAATAATGAATATAATATATGCATATATTAGTTAAATTTATTTTAATTTTAATTGCAGTGTTGTGATCTGTAAAATGAGGGGTGTGATGGATGTCAGAGAAAAAAGGATTATAATTAATCCAAACAGAACCAAACAAAAAATCAATGTGTGCTCTGGACTGATATCAATCTGGAAAAAGATTTGTAAGAACAAGAAAAATTCACATGTATACTCAATCCTATAATAGAAACTGAAATATAAACACAATTTTTTGCTCTTGAAAATGCAGATTAATCTACACAACACTATCTTTCTAACTTGCTCAAGAAAGCTTCCATTGGGGGCAGTTCCTTCACAATTTCATGCCAATCAGGCATCCCCTGAAAAAAGCAAAAGGGTTCATTTATTCCCATAAGACAGCCAATAAAGTTTTAGCAGCAAAGAAGCAGTTGCAATGAGACTCGTACGAGTCAACGAAAAAGGGGCAAATGAAAGTCAAGTGCCCCACAAAAAATGATTGAATACAAAAAGTTGCAAGGTCATGTTCCAAGGACGCTACAATGTTAGACATACTAACCCGGCCTGACTTCCGAACTCGACCATCTAGACGGAGTATTATATACACATCTTCGCCAGGAGTTATGCCTTCAGCCTTTTGTTGATCCCTAATCCACCTGGAAGGAGGAAGCCAAAAACCACAGCTAGTTAGAAGCTTTAATTGATGTGGATTCATGCATAAATTGGGCAAGGGAAGCATAAATTTACAACTCCAAGATTTCTATTTCAGATTCAAGATAACAGCTATGAGGCGAAAGCACAATATATACAAATGCAGATTTAATATATTATTTCATGCAAGCGTAGCAGCATTTAATAACAAGAATTGTATTATTTCTAGTGTTAAGATTGTTTTAGTTCTGATAGTGTAGAGTTGTCATCCATGAAACATAATTAGCTCAAAGTTACGTTTAATAACCTCACAAGTACTAACCTTTCCCATTCAACAGGTGATACAACTTCTGCTCGGAATCGAATCTCTGCTTTGATTTTTGATTTTGCAACTACTGATTGAGTTTGCTTATCAAATTCATCCTACCAAGAACAAGCAGAACAGATCAATCAACAGATCTGTTCCCACACACGTGAGTAGGTTTTTTAAAACCAAGTCGGACAATCATATGACATGTAACAAAAACATTCAATAAATTTTACATTCGATAAGAAATTAATATATCTAGCATAGACATTATTATTCAGAGGATTTACTAATGTTTCATACCCCAATAGATGGGAGAGATGCAGGTGCTTTTGTAGATATACCAAAGCCTTTCTTCTCAGCATTAGGTTCTCTAGCTTCACCCCATACAACAGGAACCAAAATAACTCCTCTTTTTAGAAGCTCTGTTCGGAACCTCTCTGCTTTCCGCATGGCTGAAGCAACTGTATCTTTATTTCCAGCCAAAATAACCTACAGTCAACAACAGCTTTTATATCATCTAAAGTAGGGTATATATGAAAATGGTAGACATTGGGGTTTCCAACCTGCAATAGCTTCAGGATAAAAACAGCACATGGGAAAAGGAAACACTGATTGTTGAAATGAGAACAAGGAAATTAAGAGGAAATTTTCAACTTAGAAGTTCTAAACCAAGAAGTATCTGTTACTATGGTAAGCGGTGTAAAACACTGAAGTTCAGTAATCAACAAAAATCAGCCATACACTGCTACTGTGATGTGCCAAATAAAGTTACCAGTGAATATTTCTTCTCATTTACAACTTCTACCCTAATACCCAGAACTGCAATAGTGCACTGGATAAAAATTGAAAGGTCCCTTACAGGCCTGGCTGTGTCCCGTAGCTGCACAAGTTCAACGACCCTGTTAGTTGAAAGGCGGAGAGGAAGCCTTGATAAAGTTTCATTTCTCGTAATTTGTGCAATTTGTTCCTCCTCTTTCTTGTTGTCCCAGAAATATAAAGCCACAAGAACAATGATACCTGCACCATGCTGAGTCAAAATTTCAATTATTTTCTGTAGCATATGGATTGCTGATAATCCACAAATAACACCTTATGTCCTAATCCATAGACTTATAAGAAAAGTAAATATCGAACATAAGTGTCAATACGAAGGTTGTCATATTTACCTCCAATATTTATTCCTGCATTTTCCAATGTCCCTATTAGATCAGGAGCACTGTCACCACCTTTGATTGCACGAAGCAGTGTAGGTATGGTGAAAAACAGAGATATTCCAGCAGCAGCTGTAAATGCTACATAGAAAAATCTACGAATTCCACGGAATGGGGCTTGGACCTCACTAATGAGTTTAAGATCCCTCCTAAAGCTGAAGCCTATATCTTCTCCACCGAGTTTTGCCTATTAATGGTAGAAGGAAAGTGCATCCTTGTTAAAAAAAATAGTTGGCTGGCAGAGAGGGTAGGGGTTGGGCGGTGATATATTGATATGACATGTAGATGAATCTGTGGTCAAATTGCATGCTGTGCAAGGTTCAGCATATTAAACAATGAAAGTTCAAGTACATCAAAAGATTTCACAAGCAGAATAAAGTGAAAAATAGTGGCAATATTCAAGCAGCTACCTCTTCTTGTAATTCTTTGAATTCAGGCATTGCTCTAAATGAGGCCAAATCAGGATCATTTAGAATTGTGCCAAACTTGAGATTATATTCTCGTAAAGCTGTGCGTAAACAATCTGCAGCTTTTTTTCCTTCCTCCCTTCCTCATGGAGACAAATCAGAATTTTAGATTCATCAAAGATACACATTGATCAAAATTACTGACAGTGGAATATGATGCAAGGTACATCCTACGACAGATACACAGCTCCTTAGTATGTCATATAATTCTTAGTCTGACTTGAAACCGTCTTGTCATATCTAAGATGGTCACGGACAAATGTATCACATTGGAATATGTATAACATCATCCAAATTGTGGACACAATGTCAACTACATTGGTATTATACATCACCCTTCAGAATTCTTACTAAAGAAAGAGTCCAATTTGATTGTACTTGTTTTACATACTAAATATGCTGAGTCAAGGACTGGAAAATTACCTGTAAGCATGACAGCACGCTTTGTTATAAAGAGCAGCTTGAGCCTCCTCTGGGTTAGGATCCAAAGTAAGGGCAGTGTCAAACTGTTCGAGAGCATCTTTAACCTGGAATGTAACATTGAGGGTAAATGTATGGAACTCGAACTAACTCACTCTTAATATTAATACTGCACGCTTCGTTGTTTAAATAGAAAAAGAAGAAAGGCAATAGACCTAGGAAACTTATACATGAAATTCATAGTAATTTTGATATTTGCCTATATTAGACAAAATGATTAAGGATTATAATTCAAAATTCCAATGACATAATGTTTGATCTCAAAACACAAACATTTTCATGACAATACTCATGAACCACAAAACCACATCATACAACATCTTTATGCGGATGCATGCAATTTAAGATCTCCCTTTCAAACTTAATTTGAAAACCTTGTTTAGTCTGAAACTTCATTTAACTTAGTTAGGTCATTGGACTGACCCAGTATGTTATAGAAGCATCATCATCATAAAAAAAGTGTGCAATGTCAGATGAGCTTAATACACTCCTCAATAACAGAAATAAGTATTATCATCATCTAAATAATAAGTTATCAACATACTTTCAGAATCCATCGCAGTATAATAAGTTATAAACACATACTACTGTCTAACGATCAATTTCAATTAGTAGAGAAAATAAAAAGGGTAAATTACCCGCCCTTTTGCGAACAGGGAAAGTCCCAGGTTAACACAGGATTCAGCTGTGGGGGCACTAACTTCCGGCGAAGTAGAGAACGAGGAAGATGAAGGAGAACAATTAGCTATTTGGACTGGAGTGGTTTTCGTGTGCTCGATTGACGCCCAAAATGAAGCGGAGGACGTCGATGATTTTCGGCGGCCAAACCATGTTTTCGAAATCAGCAATGAGCTCAAATTTGGGAACGATTGATGCGAAACGTAGTGTAGATGGCGGTGGCGGAAATGGTGGTGGTGTGGTGGTGCACAAGTTGCAGCGGCCATTGAGAATTCATGAGCGAGATTATCAGTTTATCCAAATGGAAACGGTTGCTATCTTATTTTCTTTTCCTTTTTCATTTTATAAAATATTGGGCCTGGCGCCGTTTGTTTTTGGTTGAACAAAGACAGGCCCAATTTTAATCCAATAGGTGATTTGAATACAGCTGTAAATTCAAGATTCAACCCACACCCTAACGGTCCGCCTAATACAGCTGTAAATTTAAGATCCAACCCACACCCTAACGGGCCTAATACAGCTGTAAATTCAAGATTGAAACCTAATATTACAACGGTCATATTTTGTAATTTAGAAAACATGTGGTTGATACAACTGTAAAATTCCGAATTTCAACCCCCGACCATGAATAAGCGCCTTTATCTACATTCCTAATTTTACTCCATACACCATTTACTTAATACACACACTATATATGAATACACCCAAATAAAAAGGACATGTATACCCCTCAATGAATATACCCACCAAAATTTTTTTAAGCATTATATCCATACTCACTAACATCATACCCCTACTTCTATCATCTTTTCAAAAGAAAAAAAAAAAAGAAAGAACCTTCAATTTTTATCAAATTGAAACATTTATGGATAACAAGAGAGAAAAGGCTAATCGAAGAAACTAATGGGTGATAAAAATCCATTTATATGAACTATAGTATGTAGTATAGTGTTTGCATTAATCAAATTATTGTTTCAAGTTTTCTAGAGATTTAGGGATTAAAATCTAATAGTGAAATTATATTGCTTAAACTTTGTGTATATACATAAATTATGTTATTTTAAAGATTTAGATGTTGGGTTATTATGATTGAGCATGACATTGTTCAGAATCAACGTAAGATGTTCGACCCCGGTTAGACAACATAATGCCCTCTGTTCGGCCAACGTTGGACGAAAAATGCCATTTGTTCGGCCAACGTTGGATGACAGAATGCCTTATGTTTGGCCAACGTCGGATGAACATATTGATATGTTTCGTCCGTCGTTGGTCAAACAATCTAATAACTTCCGTTTTTGGTTGACCGAAAAAATTGCGACTGCTACGGAGTATCTTTATTTTAAAACGTCATTTAAGTCAATCAAAATGCTTAAAATAATGTACATTTAAAATCTTTACTGCTTCTTCATCCGATATTATACTGGTTTGGTAAATTTGTGTGCTAGAATAGGCTGAGTTAGGATTTTTCCACTCTTTGGTAATAAAATATAGGAAGGAGGGAGGGGGTGAATGTGTGTTCGAGTTTAGAGGTGTATGAATGTTGTATTTTAAGTTTTTGGGATGGGTGTATTAGGTTTGATGCATGTATTAGGAGTGAATATGTGGAAGGGGAGGTTAAGGGTATTATAGACTTTATACTTCTTGATATTTTGGTAAATATAAGAAAGTTGGTATATGAAGAAAAAGAGAGTGTAATATCCGTCGCCTAAGGCCAGTTGTGTTAATAAATGGGCCTCAACTGTAATTTAGGAAAGAACAGTTCAATCAGAATACAACTACAACAGGCACTGACCCATAAATAAAGCCCATTAATTGTGTTAATAAGCTAAGATCCAACCCATTTCTGATAAAAAAAAGGGCCTACTATTAGACTTAAACACGTCTCTCTTGTTCTAGTTATCGCGCGCCAAGAAAAGTTTCTTCATTCCTGTAATTTTTTTGAACTCGTTCTTTTCATTTTATTATTACTACTGGAATGGAATTGCTCTGAGTTTTTATCGAATATGGAATGCCTGATTTGTGTACTGATATTTATTCGAGATTGATTCTGATTAATATCGATAATGTACATTTCGAAATGTTCCAGATTCGGATCATGGCATTTTCTAGGTTTGAAGATATTCGTAGGGCAATTCCTCGTCGTCACCCAGTTGGAGATTTAGCAAACTCAGTTGCGAGGTTTATCAGGAAAGGAGGTTAATCTACTACATGGTGTGACTCAGTAACTGGTCAGTCAATTCCTCCCCAATTATTTTTCTAATTTCCTCGGACTTCAATCCCCCCTCCCTCTCGCCCCAATCTGCCATTAAGATTGTAAATTATGAAAGTGTTACTGTTGCTCAAGGAATAGCCATTTATTTCATCATGTTATTATTGATTTAAAGACAATGACTCGATGTAACGTATCTGGCCTCATGATAAGAAAAGAAGCTTTGCAGGTTTGGTTAATTTAAATATCAAATGTCTGTTCTATACGTATCTTGCTTCAGAAACAAATGAATTTCAGAAAATTTGGTTCTAGTAAGATACATGTTCTTTAGAAATCTGAGTATAATTGAAAATATTGAGGTCGAGATTGCAGCCAAACATGGGATAACAATGCTTTGATAGTACTTCTTTGATCTTTCCCCCCTTTCATAACCAGCATAGTGAAGGATTCATTTCGGTAGGATGGCTGGAAGTACTTTTATTTCAACTAACTATGACTATTAAAGAAGCCAAGCCCATTTGTTTATATGATTTGTTCTTGCTAATTTTTTTTTTCGGACATACTTAGACAAGTAAATATGATCATCCGTAGGAACTTTATAAAGCATAGAGCTATCTTAGCAAGCTTTGGTTGACACTATCCTATAGTTGACATCAAGAGCAGGTGTACAGTTTTATGTCATCATAACAAAATTTAAATATTCCACACACCAAAGAAGTTTTTGTGGTATTAATGTAATCCCATCTCCAATTTGTGTATCAAAGGATATTGGTGAGCATATTTTTGAAATTTTTATGTTTCTGTATTTCAAAATGAAATGGCTCCTTGCTTCTGCTTTCAGGCACGCATATTTTCTTTGAAATTGGGCCATTGTGCAGCATTCTTGTTGAAGGGATAGTAGTGCAAGGGTGACGTTAAAAAAATGCACTATGATCTGCCTCGCTGGTCTATCAGCATACTACTGAATGCCAATAATGTCGTTTTTAACACTGCTACAGTGAGTTGCATCATTCTCTTCTTCATGCATAGCCTAGATAAGCTTTAGACATGTTATGCTAATAATTGTTTCTAGTGTTGTCCTTCTCTTAGCAAATTTCTTAGTGTTCACTTAAGTGACCTTTAAGTTAATTATTTATAATAATGTCAGCCTTATACTTGAAATACTTAATTAATTAAGCTTTTTATAAACCTACCTACTTCATACAAACTAACCATTTTCCACTCAAGAATGCATGATTTGTTGTTCACCTACCATTAATTAGAATTAGGCTCTTCACTGTCAGAAGGTATGATCTTGATCACAATATCATAAACTAAGTTACACCGTATCATTCTCAATTTTTACTGATATGAAGATCATGGAATTATAGTGATGATATTTATGCTTTTATAGTACACAATGTACCGATGTAAAGTTCCAACCATCCTGATAGACATTTTTTGTATGACAGGGAAAATGCTGGTGCGAAGTTTTACGGAGAGGCTTAGTTGAGCATTGACAACAGGGATTACACAGTATTATGGAAGTTGAGCATTGACAACAGGGCAGCTCTTTATATTTTATTAAAAAATAATGGTGGATTTTTTCTTAAAAAACGTTTTTCTGTTTGGCTTATCTATAGATGCAGAGTGGATGGATTGTGCTGGGACTGAGACTATCGAAAATGGTGGGGAAAGAGCTTATTCGTTTCCAAGCATTTGCTTCTACTTCTTCCATTGTATTGGATTCAAGGTAAGCCCTTCTCCCCAGCTTTCTTTTTCAGTTGTAATTCGACAATTATTTTGTGTTCATACGGCCACATGGTGTGGAAAGAGTTAATTGTTGAAAATGATAATTATATGATCAGAGTAGTGCAATCAAACTTTATAATGAATCTCAAATCTTCAGATTAGATATGTTGTATAGATTATTGAAGTGTCAAAGAAAAATCGAATAGTTTAATCCAGTTAGACAAATTTCGAACACTCGAACTTTAAAATGCTAGATGCTTCATTTTTCTACTCATGTTGGACATTGTAAATGAGTAGAGTAAATAATGCATAAGCCTTGTTGTCAAACCAAGCTAGTAATATGAAATTTGGGATTAGGAAAAAGAAAGAAAATTATATATATAGGAGTATAGTATAATCCTTTTTATTTAGTCACCGCATTAACTTATGTTGTCAAATGTATTAATTTGTAAAGTAAATAATAATTGTCATCCAAAATTTAGATGTAGATTTTTTAATCCAAATGTCTTTTTATTTTTACTAAAATGTCCTTTAATTAAAAAAAAAGTATTGGTATCTTATGTCGGCGCTCCGACAACATGACCAATACTGAATTCGACATACGATGTTATGATGATAGTGTCGGACATGATGTTGGTATCATGTGTCGAGTATCAACATCCTATTGACATTGAACAATTAAATTAAATTATTAAAAAAAAAGGCTGTGTTTGGGTATTTCGGAAAAAAAATTTGGCCGATTGGGTGGAATAGCTGTAAATTTAATTGATGTGGCAATGATTTTGAATTAAAAAAATTTGGGTATTTTTGTAATTTTCTTTTAAAAAAAATTATCCTCACATTAGAGGATAAGTTATCGGCGTCCTGAATTGAATATTGTAGTTATATATGAAGTCTGAGAAAATTGATTTTTTTAACAAACAGTTGGATGTTAGTTGATGTATTTTTTTTAAATGACAACATGACGATATGGTGTCAAAAATGAGGTATCCTATTAAGATTTCAATAAAGAAAGTTGTCTAATTGCAATCCATGTATATATGCAATTTTCTTAATTTTATTTTAATTTCGAGTGATCATGTGACATCAATCAATTAGTAAGTACGGTTGATCATCAATCAAGTCTTCACGTTCCATTATAAACTAATGAGTGTGTGTTAGTGTGTGTATATGACAACCACTGAGTGTGCATTTTATCACTTCTAGTATGTAGGAACGTCCTTAGCACGTTACCAACACTATTTATTAATGACAAAGATTTGTGTGTGATCGTTTCATGTAATGACTTACGTGAGACGGTCAGAAAGTGATAACTTTTATAAAGAAAGTGATAATAAATTAATAAAAAATGATAATGATATTTCACAAATAATTTATAATATAAATAAAAAGTGATAACATTTTATACTGAAAGTGATAAGTTTTATAGCGAAAGTGATAATTATTTTAAAAAGTGAAAAATAGTCTCACGTGAGACAGTCTCACACAATATCTACCCTTTATTAATTGGTAGAATAAAAGGGTAAAATTTTTTATTATTTTTTATGAGTAAATCTAATACTATGTTTGAATATAGAAATATAAAAATATTAATCATTAAATGTAATTTAAGATTTTTGATAAATAGTAATGAATTGTAGAGTAAATGTATTTTTGTAAGATTAATTCCACAAAGAAATTGAGTTTGTACAGTCCTAATTAGTCTAACCCTAGAATAAATAAAAGACTACCACTAAAGTTTTAAATTTCAAAATCTTTATTATGCTTGTAGTTTCTTCTCTCTCTCTGAGGGGATCTACCATTCTAGATTTTAATTTAAAAATGTTTATTCTGCTTGTAATTTTTTCTCACATCTTATTCATCTTCATAGGGATCGTTGTAAAATTTGAAGGTTAATGAAAAATGAATAAGAATTATCAATAATAAATGAATAAAATTACTGATTAATCATAGTATACATAATGCAAACAGTAATTTAGGATGGTGTATAAATATTAATTTATTAATACATGTGGAGGATGTGCATTTAATAAATTATTAAGAATATTTTAGACTTTTAATATATATATATATATATATATATATATATATATATATATATATATATATATATATATATATATATATATATATATATATATATATATTAATTATATTAAAATGGGATGTGTATTTAATAAAAAAAAAAGGTTTGTATTTAGAATGACCTTTTAATTAATTACATATGAGATACATCAAACTCTTCAAATGACCAGTACATTGTTATTTTAAATTTTACTCACCCATTAAAATTTAATTTTATATAATTAATTTTCATCTAATTATGTCTATTCACTACAATGAATTAAATTTAGTCTTTTGATCTTAAATAATTATACAATATGAAATACAGCCAACTATTCGAATGACCATTCTATTATTATATAAATTTTACTCACGATTAGAATTTAATTTTATATAATTAATTATTTTCATTTTATCATGTCTATTCATCATCTAATACATTGATTAAAAACTTTTTGAAATTAACAATTAAAATAAAATAATAATATTTTACTATTTATTTAATTATGTTTATTCATCATCTAATACATCGATTAAAAACTTTTTGAAATATAACAATAAAAATATAAATAATAATATTTTACTTTAAATAATATCATATGAAATACATCTATGATCATTCTATTTTTAAAATAGAATTTTAAATTGAATGCTCACATATTTCATTTTAATTTTGTATAATTAATTTTCATTCAATCATGACTTCAATTAATTAAATTGATTAAATACATTTTTTTAATCTTATATGTATATATTATGAAATATTGTTATGCTGGAATTATTTCTCATATCAAACTTAACAATTATTAGATACATTTTTTAGTTTATGTATCTCATATGCTGGAATTAAACACATATTTAGTTCATCGATTTTGTAATACATTATTTCTCATGAGCTGGAATTAAATACATTTTTCAATTAATTTAGTTTAATATAGCATTCAATTAAAAAGAATGAAGAGGTATTTAACAATTAAAATATGTATCATAATATTTCAACTTTAATTAATATCATATGAAATACATAGTAACTCTTCAAATGGTTATTCTATTTTAAAAAAGTGCTATTTTAATTTTATACTCACCTGTTACATGCTATATAATTCATTTCCATCCAATCATGTTTAATTCACTCTTTTCAATTTATTAAATTGATTAAATTTATCCTTTTATATTATATTATATATATATATAATTTGTAAATATATACTTAATAAAGGATAATCTATAATATACTAAAATATTATAATAAAAATTAAGAACTCCAAAACAAAATAATACATATAATTATAAATTTTTATTGAAATATCCATCATCAATGCATAAGGGATCAAATACATGCAGAATATAATAGAAAAAAGTACTCCATCCGTAAAATTGGACGGAGAGAGTAACCCACATGCATAAACAAATTTAAAGGTTACATATGTTTAGACAACAATAAACATACAAAAAATGCTCTATCTCAAAGGGTAAAAGTTCCCTACTAAATTGTGAGACATAAGAGCACCAGAAAAATTAACCATTTGTTGTTCATCATCTCAAAACTTGATAAGAAAAAAAAAAGAATAAATATATAATTAATGAGTGCTTAATTGGTTCAAGATACATATATAGAATAAAAAGAAAATTAAGTATAAGGTTAAAAGACTTACTTTTGAGTGCTAGAATACTTGGCTAGCTCTTACGTACAGGAAGAGTGGAATGATGATGCTGCATAATCCATATAGCAAGATATGGCAATTGGCAGGGGGAAAAACATCCTTAAGTTATTGCTTTCATATGTTTAGGAGGAATGAATTATATGAATGATTCTCATTTTGCCTAGTCACCTATTAATATGATAATAATGGAAGTTTAAGAGTTGTGAAGTTTAAAAGATTAGCATTGATGGTATAGAGATATTACATTAGTATAAGTGAGATAAGGGTATAAATGTAGTAAAGATAAATAGATGAGTGTAAAAGTGGCAAAAAAATGTTTTACAAACTCAAATCACTTTTAATATATTAGGATATATACATGCTAAAATCGAGTAAAAAAAAAGATAAAAAGATAAAAAAACATACACACACGCACACGCACACTAGATTTTTGGATTTGGGACTGATTGGACATTAAATTGGTTTAGTAACTTTTCTTTTCAATAAGCAGGTCATATATGATCCGCTCTACATTTTTTTTTATCTAATCATCACTATTATCATATATCATTGAATTATTTACATTACGTATAGTAATTTAAGAAAAATCTAAACTATGCACAATTTGATTTTATATTGATTTTTATGAGTAATTACTAGATTATGTAGTATAATTTATGATAAGAAACACTCTCTTGTGAAACGCAAGGTGAGACGGATTAACTCATAACTAAAATTAGGCATGGACTAAATGCACATTCCCTTTTATTGAATATATACCCTATTATTAAATTATTAATACATTGTATATTTAAAAAATCTATATTACCCTTAAGATCATCAAATACACACCCCTTTATATTTTAAATTAAATTATATTTTATCAGCATCTTATCTTGTAAAATCCTTCGATTATCCTTAAATCCATGTTCTTCGATTCTATTTCTCTTTTGCCGTTTAATTCTTCTTCATCATGCCTTTTAATTTGAAATCATAAATTGAATATATTTCAAAATAGAGATTTGTGCAAACAAAGTTTAATTCACTTATCCATTTTCACACACCACATACACTCGTTGAGGTAGACGGAATCCAACACGGCAAGCTCGAAAATGTCGAGTCGTCACGAGAAAGAAAAAGGCGTCAATGTTCATGTCCTGCGTTGCAGGTAATGGGTGTACATTTGCAGTTTTAGGGTTCACTGGAATTGACTTTTTGATTTTGTTTGTTTTTGTTGGCAATTTGCAGACCTTTCAATGAGGATGAATTGAGGACGCATATTTTACAGAACAATTGCGTTTTTTCCCCAAAATCAATGTATTGTCAAATTAAAGAAGTATAATTATTTATGAAATTCTTTGTTTGATTGGGACTCCATGAACACACTGCCAACCAACTTTACCCTTCTATGAACACGTGCTGCCATTGTTTCTCAAGAAATCTATAGTTTGAGAGAGAAAGTTATTAATGTTGAAAAAATTAATACTGAATCAATCAATTAATACATGAACATCTATTATATTTAAGTGATGAAGAGGATTATTATCCGTAAAATAATTGAATTCAACTATGAAAAACAAATTGAACTCGTGAATTAGCATCGATTGCAGTTTATATGAAGAAACTTATCTCCCTCCTCAATAACGATAGGTTAAATTTAAAGTTTTGAAAAGGGTAGGAGAAGTTTTTATTTTAATAAGAATGAATTAGCGTTTGTTAGTGGGTGTGTATATTTTATTTTTAAAAAGAGTAATTTTGAATTTTTAGGGGTGTGTATATAATAAAATTAAGAAATAAAAAAATTAAAAGGGGTGTGGATTCAATAAAAGGTGTGTATTTAATAAAAAAGGGTGTGTATTTAACAATACTCCTAAAATTATTAGGGTGTATTTGGGTGTACTTGAATATATAGGGTATTTTTTCTCGTATTTTTTTGGATGATTAAATTAATGAATCTATAGGGTATTTTTTTTAATATATATATACTCCTTCCATCCCACGTTAACGTTTACATTTACTTTTTGTACGTAGATTAAGAGATATAATATTTTAATGTATAGTGAGGTGAGAGAAATAATATTTAATGTAACGTGGGTAGTTGATTAAGAGATATAATATTTTAATGTATAGTGAGGTGAGAGAAATAATATTTAATGTAACGTGGGTAGTTGTATTAGTGTTGTATGTGGGCCCTACATGGAATAATTAATTGTTTTGTGTGAGTCTAAATTGACTAAAAAGGAAACATAAATCTTAACTTGAGACAACTTAAAATGGAAAACGTAAACTTTAATTCGGGATGGAAGTATATTTTTTTGGATGATTAAATTAAGCAACGTGACACTCAGTTATCAAACAAAATCAATAGATAAAAATTAGATTTCATCCTTATATTTAATAACAATCAATAAATTAAATTTATTGAAGCGAGCATAATAAAATATGAAAAAAAATCATAAAAGGCCAATGAAGAGTAAGGGGCTGTTTGTGTTTAGAGGTTTGAGAGGGTGGAATGGGAATGAAATAGAGTTGTGGTGTTTGTTTCTTCCCTTAGATTCCTTTGAACAGTAGTTTAATATCTCAAAAGTGTGAAATGACCATTCCTATGGCTACTTTGGGAATCATTCCCTCCAACAAGGGAGAGGTAAGATTATTTTATTTTTTTATTTTTATTTTTAAACATTATTTAATAATAAAAAAATTTAATATAAATTATAAAAATGATGTTTTAATTTGGAAAAAAAATAAACAAAATTTAAGAATATGATAGTGATTCTTATTACTAATCAAACAATACACTTATAAACAACATATCTATTTTTATTTTTTTTATATTATAATTCCTATTACCATTCTTATCCCGTTTAAAATACCAAAAGGCCCTAGGAAAATGGGTGTTGGATGTCGGAATGGATATGCATTTGCAGACATTTTCAAATTTCTACGCAATATGATAGGCTAGGCTAGGCTAGGTTCATAGGCATTCCTCACTTTCAAAGAGGGAGAAAAAAGGTAACCTGCTTTTCAAGTTAAAAGAGTGGCCTACATTTCTCAACTTATTGCATCACATTATATCATTTCTTTGAAAAAAAAAAACTACTTGTTTGAAAATCATTATTTTTAATTTTGAGTTTTATTCTACCCTTTTATTTTGTAATAATACTGGTATTTATTTATCACTACTTTGGTTATTAAAGATAAATTAAAGAAGTAAGATTGATCAAACTTGTTTGAATCTGTGGAATTCATTTAGTTCTTATATTGAAAAAATGAAATAAATTCAACTTTATTATATAATCTATTAGCTCATTGATTGATGCTTAATTTCAACCACAGAATTACATATGCTGGTGTCAAGATCTCTTCATTTCATAATTTTACATTATAGTTTTAGTGTAATTGAAAAAGCCACTTTTATTATGTTTGATTTAATACTTGATTTGAGAGAATCACAAGATTTAATTTCGTTACATTAAACTTTTATATATTTGTGAAATAAAATTATTTTTATCCTAAGAATGTTGTATTTTTATTGAAAATTAAAAAGGAGAATTTCATGTATGTTTGGTTATATTTTAGTGATATGCCTAAGTATTTTTTGACTCAATCTATTATATTATATATAAATTTTATTCAATCTTCCTCGAACTCAAACTTACACTTTTCTTTTTAATGAATCCTAAACGGATAGTACTTGTCTCGTGTTTTTTCCCCAAATTTTATATCAAGTTTTGTATTAACTCATAATAATTAGGAGTTTATTGAAAAAATTAGGTTAAAAAAATAAGTTCCTTAAGTAATACTAATATCTGATCTATAACAACATTTAATTGAATTATTTAATAAAACAATTGTAAAATAAATGAAAAAAATAATATTAATAAAAAATACTAATAATTTCATACAATTGGTTGGAATGTATCAAAGAACACATGCTTAATAAATTAATACTTGTAAAATAAAAAAAATATCCACGATAACATTTATCATCATGAATGGTCTTTTTGAGTTGGGTATCGTCCATTACATAATTATTATACATTAGTATATATATATAAATTAAAAAAAAAAGAGGAAAATTTTCATTGGATAAATTCCAAATATATTGTAGTGCATGAGATTGCCATCATTGATCATACCAATGGCTCACATCAACTCATTGGCGTACTGTACGGATAGCAAGATATGTATATGGATGGTGGAAAAATGAAATTTATTTGAAATGACTCTTTTACCCTTCCATAATATAAAATCTATTTCCAAAATTTTTCTAGAATGATCTTGTTTAGAATCTGGTTGGGCCGTTGATATCATGGTGGACCATTGGTTATGTAATGACCGTATTTTATACTTTTGTATTTCGATACATAACTATACAACGTAATATTACTACAACATTTCAAAATTAATACGAGTATATATTACATATAATTATTGTTTTGCGTTTGTAGAGTGAAGAATTTTATATTGATTTTAATGTGTGGGCGTTTTTTGTCTAGCTTTTGAAAAATATCGGATTTCTTAATATCGGATTTCTTAAAATAAATAATACTAGATCGTTTAGTATTTAAATAAGCTTCAATTAACTTAAAACATTCGTAGGCAAACTAGACTTACGTGCAAATGGTATTTGGTTTTGAAAATAAAGCGATAGTCTATAACTCACACCAAGTTAATATGCCTTTTCCCAAAAAATAAAAATAAAAATAAAGATTATATATAAATCTTCATTGATATTGAATGATAATTTCTAATTAAATAAATTTTATGTACTCCATGTGAAATAAGTAATAAAGTTGCTAGAATTATATACATAGAAATAATAGTAAACATTTAGAACAAAATAATGTAAGTAAATCTTGAGTGTAAATAAAAAAAAAAGAGAAAGAAAGAAAAAGGGAATTAATTAAGTTGAATGGATATTGAGATAGGTGGTTAGAATCGAAAATGAAAAATAGGTGATAATGGAGGACAGGATGATTTAGGGTAAGGCACGCGAATGTTGGCTGAATCTAGTCATTCAAAAGTAGGGCACACTAAAAGATTACTTTATTTTTCTTCTTTAATTGAATTCATTCACAAAGCTATGTTCACCTTTCACCTATCCACTCCAAAAACAAATTAAAGACCTCCTCATGCACTAACTATTTTGTTTGCCAACAATTATCCAAATCTCTCTCCTCATTCTCTCTCTCTACCCTAGAGGAAAGGGTAGGGACTTGGGGCTTATGTCATTTTGATGATGATAAGAAATTGCATTTCTTATTTTCCTCCTTTAGTTACCCCTTTTTTATTTTCTACTCAATTCTTTGGGAAATAAGGTGGATACGCACAACCTAGGTGTCTATACGTTCCGGTACAATAAAGTGGTGGAAAGGTAAATTATGATGACTTGACTAATCAATAAGTACTAGATCACTATTCATTTTGAGAAGTTACTCTGGCGACAGTAAAATTCAATCCATGATCTTTGGACAAGTTGTTATCCCTATTAACCAATTAAGTTGTCCGTGCATATTTTTCTACTCAATTCTTGAGTAAAGGGAGTAGTAATTAGGATGAAATGCAGTAAGTTAAGTAAAGTGGCTTTGTTTAAGAATAAAAGAGCTTTAATGTGGATAGGACAGGTAATGGTACTTGACAGTATCACTTGTATACTAGTGTTAGTGACTACCACACACACACACATAAAGAACATATTATGTCTTGAAAAAAATGTACTCCACTTTATAAAACTAGCACCTTGGGTGATTTATTCTATCTCTTTTCTTGCAAAGTTGTTGGACATAGGCCACACAGATTGCCATCATCTATATATATACACAAACAAAGAAATTAAATAATGTTAGAATATTTTCTTTATTGTATTACACGTCACCCTATTTTTTTTCTCTCATAAAGATAGAGATACCCTAAACCACATTAATTATGCCCATTCATTTACTTGTCTTTTCTCATGCATTCTTTTCCTTTTCATTTTTTTCTGTTGGGATATATACATATATTAAATGTACATCGATTATTTAATTTATGTGGCGAACCAAAACCTCAACCCTAACTTTTTATTTTAACCTTAAATGGGAAAAAAGAATTTAATTACTAGCTATACTGATATATCTCATACGGAAAATACCACTTCATCCTTCGTCTGTGTATTTCTCCACATATACGCAGGCATCGAAATTAGAGAAGTTCATTTAATTAATGATGATATAAGATAAATAAGGGTACTTCGAATAATTTAAAGATAAAAAGTAAACAAAGTTGTTAGATTTTGGTCGATAAAATATGGAGTAAAAAATTGGTGTAATTTATGTAGTATTCTGATATTGTATGTATTATACTTTAAATATTGAGAATAGTTTGATGAGACATATAAAAATTGAGAAGAAATGGATGGAGAAAAACTTTTTCTTACTTCATAAGGCAAATACCTTCTTATACCGTCACCTCGTGCTTTATACTCTATATTTTGTTGCTAAATTTTAATCTTTATTCTGTTAATTTACAAGGCATGATTATATTTTAACCCTCACAATTCATGTTTTACCTTTATATTTATATATTGTTTTATTCCTAAAATTTTATGTTTCTATGTTAATTCACATGAAGATCAGAATTATTATCCATATATCACTTATTTCCATGTGAAATTCCCTAAATTAGTTATATATAGTTAATAATTTTAATGAATATATTTAATTTGGAGTTTTTTTTTAATTCAAGACCAGCAAATTAGGTAAACTAATCAGTTCAGAGTTTGAATTAATTTTTCTATCAATTAATTATATGAAATATACAAAACTATTATTTTGAACCATGAATTTAAGTCCTAAATTGATAAAATAAGAGATAATTTTTGACAAATTTAGGTCTTGAACGAATAATTTTAAATATTTCAGGTCCCTAATTGATAGATAAAATAATTTAGATCCCGTGATAGTTTACCCAATATTTTTCTGATCTTGGATTGAAAGTAATTTTATAATAGCATAAAACGATTTTAAGGTGGGACAATCTCATACAAGTGTTATCCCAAAAAAAAATGTTTATAACTATTAAAAACTCCTTAGAAAAAGGGAGACCAAGACCCTACCTTCAAAATTATGCATATGCGACATAAGGATAGTAGCTAGCAATATGTTTCAAGAGTTGCTCAAAGTTGTAACAACTTGCTACTATCATTTGTAGTGCTCATTTTTTTTTATATAAACTTCCATAATTGAATACATATTGTTTTACATGGTCCAAATTTAAATGTGGGGATGCTCAAACGATATTAAAATAATCAGATTTTTTTTTCTTTCTTTTAATTACAATTGAGATTAATTTTTTCCTGACTACAGATTTCCCATAGAGTTAGACTGCAACCCCCAAATGTTCTTGACTTGAACTTGATTTGATTTGAAAATGATATGTAATTAAAAAACAGTGAATATTATAAAATCCTATTTGAGTTTTTGAGTAAAAGAGACAGTTGTTGTTTTCATAGTCAACATTCAGTTTATTATGTTTGCAGTATATGGAAGAAGGTGACGAAATTTAGTGAAATTCAGATTTGAACAGCGATTTTAGTGTGTTGAGAGAATAGAAATGACGCAGCTAGCATATAAAAAGCACGTTTTTGTAATAAAAGTTCGTATGCATCGGATGCTGTCTGCCTCAGTTACTTTAAAATCGTTAACAAGTGGGGAAACAGTAAGAACCCACGAATACACGTTTTCTCATCAAAAGCATTCTACAGCATATTAACTTACTTTACAGTACCACAAATTCATCCCCCTTGCCCCAATGGTAATTCTTTTTATTTGGACCAAACTGTCCCTCTGATAAATAGTTTCATGGTTGATATATAGTATATGAAACAAAAAATAATTCACTCTTTTATCACCTCAAATTACAATGTATGTTTAGTCGATTTTCAAATTAAGTAGATTTATAAGGGGTGTAATCAAGAATTTTCAAAAATTATATATGTTGGTATTTTTATTACTACTTTGTTGAAATGATGGTTGTTTATTGTTAAAAAATGAGATATAATTAACTAAGAAAATAGTACTACTAGTATTGAGTTGAATTTTACGTTCATAATTAAGAGACAATTTCTCGTGAGACGAGTTATTTGTAAGACGGGCGTGAGACAAATCGACTCATCACTAAAGTATGTTTATTGTATAGATAATAATAAATTATATTGTAACACGTTAAAATTATACTTTAACAATCATTATACATACTTTATCTAAATAATAGACATGTTTTAACACGTCTCATAAAGCGTCTCATGTAAATAACGTCTTAAAAGAGAATTTATCCATAATTAATTATCAATTAGATATAAGCATGACATGAGGTATCAAAATTCTAAGCCTAAACTGAGAGAAACATGTACCAAACATAGATGTGGTTTCATAACAATTTTGTATAATTGTCGGGTGATTTTTTAAGTTTGTATATCTGTCATTTTTCTTTAAGAAATTGGTTTTATGAAATTTTAAAACAACAGGATTATGTGAGAAGTAGATGGCAATGAACTAGAAATATCTAGACCAATATTTAACCATTACAAACAAGTTGCAAGAAAGGATGAACAATGATGTCATGATGTAGACCTTTTGTTACCAACGGCGGCCCCACCTTGACTTCGGGATTGGAGAGTAATAATCATAAAATGAAACGAGCACATATACAACGGTCTATGGGCGAGCGGATCACTTATTAAAGTACTCCCTACATGTTCACATTTTGCCAATTTTGTGTGTCCACACCAAAAGTCTATATTTTTCTTTTTAAATATAAGAGACTTACACACATTATTAATACAATAAATATATAGAACACATACATCCCACTAATACAACTATTAACTACACATTAAATAATAATACCCCTTAATTCACGTGCAAAAAGTAAATGTCCACCTTTTGGACGGACGAAAGGAGTATGATTATTGAGTAAGTAGGGTATATTCATTGATACTCTTTTCGTCCGTTTGAAAAAGAGTCTTTTATTTTTGTGCAGGTTGATTAAGGAGTATTATTATTTAATGTGTAGTGGGTAGTTGTATTAGTGGAAGTGTATGCCCCATATTTTAATTGTATTAGTGAGTGTGTGTGGATCCCATGTGTGTAGAAAAAGAAATGATCCTTTTTGGGGTGGACGACCAAAATTGAAAGACTCTCCTTTGAGCGGACGGAGGGAGTAGTTAAAAATATATTTGTAATTAATCATACTTGAATGCATCATTCATCGTATTTTAAAAAATATCCATCCGTTTGCTGGATAGGTGGACATTTTTTTGCACGTAAATTAAAGAGTATTATTATTTAATACTCCCTCTGTCCCGCGGAAAGAGGGTCTTTTGCTTTTTTGCACGTAAATTAAGGAGTATTATTATTTAATATGTAGTGGGTAGTTGTATTAATGAGAGTGTGGACCCCATATTTTAATTGTATTAGAATGGGTGTGTTGGTCCCATGTATGTAAAAAAGGAAAGGGAAAAAAGACCCTCTTTAAATGGGACGGAGGGAGTATGTAATGTATAGTTGTATTAGTAGGGTGTTAGATCCCATATATTAATTGTATTAGTTATGTACGTGGGTCCTATAAGTTTAAAAAAGGAATTATATACCTTTGATGGAAACGTCCAACATGGCAAAATATTCACCTATCCGGAGGAATATATTTTACAAATCAATAAACATATGTTAGTATATAAAATTTATAATTTAATAATAAACTTACCTGTTTTACAGTCCGTCTCGTTTAGGACAGGGAAGAGTGGAAATTTGTTTTTGATTCATATATGATCATTTCAAATTTTAAATTGCATTTCAACTCTCCAGCAACACAAGTGAATTAATTAAGAAAATAATGAGCTAGACTACGTTTCCATTAGTTTAAAACTTGATTTAGGTCATAATAGTGACAGTCAATCATTTTCTTAAAAGTTGTATAGTATTCAAACAAAGTTGAACAACTATGATCAAGATTTCGATCATTCCACAATTCTTACCACACACACATACACACAATATGCATATTCAATAAAAACATTCTCTTTTAAAGCCATTGTATCAATATTCAGACACTAATAAAGTAGTAATACATTAAAATTTGAAAAAAAAAATTATATCTTGTTGTATGACTAAAAAAAATAGTCATGTATTAAAAAAAAGGGGGGGGGGGGGGGGGGGGGGGAATGCAAGTGGTGAATAGAGAGAAGGAATGGAATATAATCAATGGAAAGGACAACGTGGAAGAAGCAAACAAATCATAATATCCAAAAAAGAATCCACTGCTTAGATTTAATTTTCACACCACTGCATGATCTCTTGGCTTCTTATAAATACGTTCATTATTTGCCTTCACATTACTATTCATACAACAAACACACCATTGAATTTCTTTCTTTTCTTGATCATTTGAATATCAAAAGATGGATGGCAAGAAATTGGAGTACAAAGGGGTGGAAGCATTAAAGGAGCTGGAGAGATTGACAGCAAAAGCAGATGAAGTTCAGCAAGATATCTTAAAAAAAATCTTGGAACAAAATTGGAACACCGAGTATTTGGACAAGTACTTGGGGGATCATTCGCTTTCGTCAAAAAGCGTGTCTCTCTTCAAGAGTCGTGTTCCTCCCATTGCGTATAAGGACATTCGTTCATACATTTCTAGAATCGCTAATGGAGAAAACTATTCCCTCATTACTGGACACCCCATCACTGAGATGCTTTGCAGGTTTTTTTTTTTATCCTTTTATCTTTTAATTACTACTCCCTCTTTCCTAGCAGAGCTTTCACACCTCCTATGTATTAGTCTGAGAGTATTATTTTTTAAAAATTATTTAAACTGTTTTCTTCGTTTTCTTGCAGCTCTGGAACTTCAGCTGGGGAGCCAAAGTTGATGCCTTCCATTGCGGAAGATCTTGATCGTCGTACTTTCTTGTATAATCTCATCATGCCTATAGTGAATCAGTTAAGCAACAAAATTTTAATTTCCCTTTTTATACATTTAATTAGCTCCCATTGTTATGTATATGACAGTACACATGTCAAGTTGATTCAAGATCGTTATTTTCACAAATGATTTTGTGGGTCATATGATTTGAAAATCTAAGGAATATTCATTAACCTCCTAGCTAGGATTTAAATTTTATCTAATTTCTCTCACAAAATAACATAAAGCTCCAACTACCGAATCTAATTCTTTGCATGCAACTTGTATTACTTTAAAATCAATTTCTGCATGATATTACTAATTTTTACAGTAATATATACTCTATATTAATCCTGATAAAGAAATATATACGTGAGGTGTATGTAGGCATGTAGCAGGGCTAGATGAAGGCAAAGCCATGTACCTGTATTTCGTGAAAGCCGAGATGTCGACTCCATGCGGCTTACCGGCTCGCACTGTGCTCACCAGCTACTACAAAAGCTACCACTTCAAGCACCGCCCGCACGATCCTTTCAACGACTTCACCAGCCCCGACGCCGCCATCCTCTGCTACGACAGCGACCAAAGCATGTACTGCCAGCTACTCGCCGGACTCATCCACCGCCGCCGCGTCCTCCGCCTCGGCGCTGTCTTCGCCTCCGCCCTACTCCGCGCCATCTCCTTCCTCGAACGCCGCTGGCGCGATCTCTGCCGCGACATCCGCACCGGTGATCTGAATCACTGCGTCACCGACGCCGGATGTCGATCGGCGATGCTGGATCTCATCGGACCGCCAGATCCGGAATCGGCGAAGGAGATCGAACAGATCTGCGGCCAGACGAAGTCGTGGAAGGGGATCGTTTGCCGACTGTGGCCGAATGCCAAGTACATAGAGGCGGTGGTGACAGGAACGATGTCGCAGTACGTTCCGGCGTTGAAGTATTATAGCGACGAGAAGCTACCGTTGATTTGTCCGATGTACGCGTCGTCGGAATGCTATTTCGGGGTGAATTTGAACCCGTTGAGCGACCCGTCGGATGTTTCGTTTGCGCTGTTGCCGAATATGGGTTATTTCGAATTTATACCGTTGGGGGAAAACGGGTCGTTGACAATGGATTTTGAGGAAGAGGATGACGAGAAAGGGGTGCCGCAGAGTAATCTGGTGGATCTGGTGCATGTTAAAATAGGCTGTTACTATGAACTCGTCGTCACTACATTTTCCGGTGAGTTCATCCTAATTTTTTTGAAGTTTAATTAATTAACATATTTTAATAATTAATTGGCTCCTCAATTATAGGAGTAAAAAATTAAACAATGTATATAATTACTTATATTATGATCTTTCATGACGTGAACGTAAATATGATTTTATAAATCCATTTTTTTGCATTACATCTTCATATGACCATAATTATAAGACAAAATGTCAAATTAAAAAAATTCTAAAGAAGAAAAACGAAAAATTCGAAGTTGAAATTGATGATATAAATTCCATAGTCTCATGCTAGATAATTTTTAAAAAAAAGATGTTTTTGAAAGATGATCATTATGATGATCATTACATAATTTGAGAAAAAACAAGACCCACGTTTTTAGGAAAAGATATCAAATGATTATAGTGAGTGCATAATTTGACTAATTTCCACCTGACCCACCTTAAAACACACTGATTAGATAATGCATAGTTCTAAGTACAGATTGGTACCAATATATTATTATAAAAAGATTTTTTTTTATATATTTTTTATCAGTGGAAATGATTTTGATTTTTAATTTCTAGTTTATCGACAGGGTTAATTTCGAAAAATTCTAGATTGAACATATGTGAGAAAAATGGCAATAAAATTATAGATGTAATTTATACTTGTACTTTTTTTTTATCCATCTCTAAATAATTTGTATATTTCCAAATTAAATCAACTCATAATATTAACACCCTTATTAACGGATGGAACCTAGATAAAACATTTTATTATGTTTGTTGTGATGATATTTTTGTAATGTTACAAATTCAAATTTCATTCCCCCAAAACATTATACTAAAAACTTTTCACATTATCCAATGGCGATACTATTTTTTTTAGAAGTAGTGCATGGTTGGCTTAAAAAAAAGTAATACTGTATACATGATACTTTTAGAACGTAATACTAAAATTTCCGTAATAAATTAATTAATTCTTATTATATAAAAAAACCGGGCAGGACTATACCGGTATCGCATCGGCGACGTTCTCCAAGTCACCGGATTCCACAACCAAGCGCCGCAATTCCGATTCATCTGCCGCCGCAACGTCGTCCTCAGCATCGACAACGACAAGACGAACGAAGAAGACCTCCACCGCAGCATCACCGCCGCCGCCAAGCGCCTCCTGGAGCCGCGCCACGCTCTCCTCGTCGAGTATACCAGCTACGCCGACACCTCCTCCATCCCCGGCCACTACGTCATCTACTGGGAGATCAACAACTCGATCCAACCCCACGCGCCGCCGATCAGGGCCGAGGTCGTGCAGGAGTGCTGCATCGAGGTGGAGGAGGGGCTGGACTACGTGTACCGGCGGTGCCGCACGAATGATAAGTCGGTGGGGCCGTTGGAGATCCGAGTGGTGAAAGGGGGAACTTTCGAGAAGCTGATGGATCTGTTCATCGCGCAAGGCGGCGCGTCGATTAACCAGTACAAAACTCCGAGGTGTGTCAAGTCCAAATCTGCTCTCAAGTTGCTTAATGCTAACGTGAGCGACTGTTATTTTAGCCCTAGGGATCCTGCTTGGAACGCTTGAAATTGGAGTGGAGGTAGCAAATAAAATTAGGTTTTGTATGAGCGTTTAGTTGTTGGTGTTCATTATAAGTCAGCCTTAGCTAAGCTAAGAAAGGCCACCTATGATTACATGATCAAGCGATCATGGTCTTATAAGAGTCCAGGTTCCATCAATTTCGCATTACAATAAATAACAATTTTGTTTTTTTTGTTATCCTCCTTTTGTTTTTAATTATAAATATTTTGATTTAAATCTTAATTTGATCTCAAGGAATAGAGATGGAAAGAAAATTCACCTTTGACAACATTTATTAAGAGATTCATATGGAGTTGTTAAATAAACATGTTGAACACATTATTGTATGAATTTATTTTAATTATTATAAATTTGTAAATATAATTTTGATCTTCTCATCTTGTGTGATTATGTATTGAATTCAGTCAGTGATAAACTCCATTCTATACAAACACAGCTGAACTCAAGTAAACTATTTACTACATTTTTTATAATAACTAGCGTCTAGCATATGTATGTGTATTACTCCAGTCATCAACAGATATTGAATGATTACCAGTCCTACACTTGTTCTTCATATAATAGCTTGATGTTAAAATTTGATATAACAATATCACTACAAGTCTACAACTAAATGTCAATAGAAAATGAGAATATTAGTAGATAAAAACACATAGCAACCACATAATCAGTGTTTGGCATCGTCCACGCGAGATGTGTGAAACAAATGGAAGATTTGAAAGGAATTTTAGTAAAAGAGGACTTGCAGAGATTGAATTCAAGCCAGAAATGAGGGTTGAGAGGAAGAGAAAGAGAGTCTACCTTAAGGATTGTGTTGATAGTAAAATTTGTGAAGTTAAATTTATTTTTTTCCCTATAACTAAACAAAACTTCGATTTTTGCCCTAAAAAAGATAAGTAGTTCAATTCTGCCCTATAACTAATGAATTGTTTCAATTTTTGCCCATTTTCGCCTGAAAATGCAAATTTCACCGGAATCTGCCATGACATGCTTCAATTCTGGTTTGTCAATCCGACGTGGCAATTTTGACTTTTTTTTAGCCAATGAATCCGCCACGTCATATCCCACCTATTTTTTTTATTTTTTTCATTTCCAAATCAACATAATATTTAATTAAAAAATATAAGAAAATAAAAAAGAAAAATCATTTAAATAGATTAAGCCTGTAAAATAAATTAAAAAAAAAAGAAAAAAAAGAAAATTAAACAGGTTAAAACACTTGAAATCCAACGTTGAGGGATTGACGGCAAGAGGCGGCCGATTTTGGAGGAGGAGGGGCTTCTTGTTTCAAAGGATTAAGAGGAGACTGATGTGGTATAATGGGTCAACAACGTTCGCGATTTCAGCCGTGCGGTGGCAATTCGATGATGGCGGCTGATGTCTGCTCCCGGCAACGAGCAGCGAAGGGCAGGTGGTGGTGCTTCGAGCAAAGGGGTGGCTTGCGGCAATGGCGAACAGCGCAGGTTGCTGGCGGAGTTTTAACGCCAACGCCGGAATAGCCTCCACTTCAACAACCTGCTGCCCTGTTTTCTTCCTTTGCTTCTCTTCTGCTTCTTCATCCAAAATTATTGTGGACATTATATTAGCATATCCCTTCTGAAGCAACCTGTACAGCAATAATGCAGACATTTTTGTGCGATCTCTCACAGAGTCCATGTCCTTGTCATCAGCAAATTCAAATTTGTCGATGAAACTGGAAGATTTATCAGGCTTGTTTCTCAATGTCAACACCAAGTGTTTCCTTTGATCTGGAACACCCTCTTCGCAATCCGATCAATGCGTAGTAATCGACATTTCCAGTTTCACCAGAAGCAACCCTTTGCTTCAACTGCTGGATTTTAGAAGCTAATGAACAGAGTTTACCAGGGATTTCTCTGTATTCTTAACATTTTTTTCTTTTTTATATTTTTATATTAATTAAATAATATGCTAATTTGGAAATTTAAAAAAAATAAAAAATAGGTGGGATATGACGTGGCGAATTCATTGGCTAAAAAAAGTCAAAATTGGCACCTCGGATTGACCAACTGCATGACATGGTGGATTCCGGCGAAATTTGCATTTTTCGGCGAAAATGGGCAAAAATTGAAACAATTCGTTAATTATAGGGCAAAATTGAACCATTTATCTTTTTAGGGCAAAAATCGAAGTTCTGCTTAGTTATAGGGCAAAAAATGAATTTAACTCAAATTTGTGCCACGGGATTTGGGAAGGTAGGATTCATCGCCGATTCCGGAGGTTTGCAGGATTCGCTTCGAGGCTTGCTTCGTCGAACTTCACTGATTTTCATGCTAGTTCGATGAATTGCTCCTTCGTCACCTGTAATTATGCGTTAATTAAATAAGAGTAGTAGTATACTTTATCATAGTATTTTTTAAACTTTATTAACTAAAAATTAATAAATTTATTCGTATTTTTATTGTGCTGCACGTCCTAGGCACCAACTCTTGAGATTTTACGAACTTTTTGAAATTTCCTCAAAACTCTATCTCTCTGTATATATTTTATTATTTCATAAGTCTAATAATTTATTTTTTCTAAAATTTTTATTTGTAATATACTGTAATGATAATATAAAATTATACAATTCACTAAGAAAACTAATAAAAAAACCTAAATGAAAAAATTATATCTATAAAGGTAATAAACTTAAACGTTCCCAGCAAAATTACATGCAAAAATAATTAAAAAAATGCTTCATCAGTGAAATACAATCATTATTCTAAAAAACTACACCGTGTTTTCTCCTTCAATGCCTATTCAGGGGAATGACAACGTCGTCTCATCCTTCAATGTATCATCTTACTTTGTAACGTCGTCTAATCCTTCAATGTATTATCTTACTTTGTTGTTGTACCCCTCTCATTTAATCGAGTATTTGAGAAGCTTTTCATTACCGTTGAGGAGTCGTACAGACGTACAGTGACTTTGCCTTCGGTATCTCCATCATCTCTACATACTTGCCACATTTTATAATATTAGATTTGTCTCTTCATATTATTCATTAATGACTTAATTAATTTTTTACGTGTAGAGATTGTGCACATTTGTTGTTTGGACTTAACTTCTTTAAGAATATGAATAAGTTAAATAATAAATAACTATTATTAATTAATTATAAACATTAATAATTTATATTAAGAACGTAAAAAAAAGGTAGGGATAAAATGAGAAAATTTTATTTTTCAAGATGCTAGTACTTTTAATATATTATGATTATAATTATTATAAGAGGTAAAAATAAAATTTATGACTTAAAGATTAATTATTGAAATAAATGATATGAAATATGAGAAGACATCACATTTATATTTCGCAATTAATAATGCCATTTTTTAAATAGTATGAATTATCATATTAAAGGGTAAAAATGTAGTAAAGAAAAATAGGTGAGGATAAAGTGGGAAAAAAATGTTAACACTTGCTAAGACACTTTTAATATATTATATTATTATATATATTATGATTTTAGAGCCGACAAAAATAGCCCTGCCCGATGGGCCGGCCCATAGCCCGTCATAAGTAGGCTGGGCTGGGCCATTAAAATGTTGGTCCGAAAAGAACCGGGCCGTTTTGGACTTTTTTTTGGACTTTTTTTGCTCGATCATTTTATTTATATTTAATTTAATATTTAATCATAAATTATTTGTAATACTTAATATATTTGATTTATAAATTATATTTAAATAACTTAAATTTAAATATATAAAAATAGTCATAAAAATAACTTTCTAAAATAGTTATAATCTTCAAATTATATATAAATTTTTTATTTTACTTGGATATTTTGATTACTCTATGATAGAAATAAGGTAAAGGAAAAAGAAAATATATACATATAAAATAATGTGATAAGTTATGTATGAGATTTAATATTGTATATGATAGAATTAAAGTTAAGGAGAAAGAAAAAATAATTACTCTATAAAATGGAAAAAAAATTTGTGTACGAGATTTAATGTTGTTGAAATTTGTTAAAGTTGAATTTAAATTTCATTATATTATAATAATGAAATAATTTAGATGCTAATAATATAATTTAATCACATAATAATCGTGATTACTAATGTTAAATAGCTCCAATCCATTATTTAACAACACTTAATAATACAATCGACCCTAATAATAAATCCTAATTTATTTGATTTACAAATAATAATAATTAACTTGAATAGATTATTTGCCATTTATATCTTATTATAAATTTAAGGATAATATTCAATATTGACTTATATAATTATTATTACACGTATTCAAATAAATAAATTTTTAAAAGTTTTAATTAAAATTTTAAAAAATAAATTAATATTAATGGACTGAAATGACCTCATGGCCTGGTGGCCCAGTATGGGTTAGGTTGGGTCACGAAAAATAAAGCTCACCAAAAATCGGGGCCGGCCTGGCTCGTATATGTGCATTGGCCCGGTGGGTCAATATCGGTCCTGCCTGACCCGGATTTTTTGCCGGCTCTAATTATGATTATGATAAGAATATATCCAATTAAAATTTTTATTAAAATTAATCATAAAAATTCTAATTATGACGTGTAGTGTTAATTTGAGGAGATTTATGCAGTTATGCATAAAGAGTTGGACATCTTGAAAATCTGCTCTTTTAGTTGGCAGACGATTCTTCATTTGGATGAAGGGCCTAAATATAGATTGAGGCCCACTTACGATTGAAGTGGTATCATATTTAAGTAAGCCCAAATATGATTGATTGGTGGCCCATTTAAACAGGAATAATAACAATGCTAGATACAGAACAGCTTCTTCGTCGTCGTTCCGACTCTCGAATGAAAGAGATGTCTCTGCACAGCTTCTGTGGCTCCATCAGATGATCTTCTTTGAGAGAAAAGGAGATAGATATTGGAAGCTGAGTGAAAGAGAGGTACTCAATATATAGGATAAAGAGGAATAATTCTTTTGCAATTGTGATCAGCTGATGTATGTAGTTATAAGTTATATTCATGTGTCTCTTGTGGGCATGTAGCATATATGATTCCTTATCATCTAATTAGTTTGATAAAAGAGAAATTCTATCCAAAGAATATATATGGAGAAAAATAGAACATTTGCTTTGTGGATGGCTTTATCAAATGGCATCAAAACTTTCCAAAATAATATTTATGGAGACATCGAATATTACGTAGATTAAAATTGGAATATTTATAGAGAAAAAAAAAAAAAGGAAGAAAAAGACAAGTTCTCGTGAATATTAAGACTAATCACCCGACAAATGACTAGAAATTACACTACTGATGAATTAAAGTTCGAATGAGATTCTAACACTTTTATTATTGACAAATGACTATATATACTTTGATACTTCAAGTGATCTGTGTGATAATATGTGTAATTTCAATAACAACGGTGTGTTTGTTTTGTATGAAATAAATATTGAATAAGCAAGGGATTGGATGCAATAATATAAACTTACAATGCAATCCTTTCTTCTCGTGAATTTGTGCAACTTTTCGGTAGACTAAGGGAGTAATATTATTGGTGTTCAAGTTACGAATTGGTTTATTTCATATTTAATTAAAAAAATCAAAATCATAATCAAAACTCTATAACATACAATTTTTTTTTAAGAATGTCCTATATATATTGTGATTAGTTTTAGACCGTTCAATTGGATTTTCATGTTCTCTTGGTATTTAACATAGGCTGATTCTAGTTTTTAACTTTTTTTTTTCGTAAAAAAAAAAAAGAAGAAGAAGAATATAGCTTATTTTTAGAAATAAAAATTAGAATTTAAAAGAAAATTAATGCTTAAAGTTGGGTTTAAGACTACTCTTATGGGTGGCACTATTGCAAATCAATTTAATACTAAAGGCACCCAATCACTTAAAAAAGATATAATTAAAAGACTATGATGAGCTTACTCAAAACCTTAGGAATTAATCTTGTAAATCAAATTTTTTTTACACACCCGACAGTGTCCATGGAGGAGGAAAACGCCCGCAGGATTGCAGTTGAGATTTCACAGACCCAATATCATTTCTTTCTCGTTTCTCCTCCGATTTTAGTCTTTCGTAATTAAAATTTATAAAAAGAAAAATGTTAGATTTAAGTCTCTGCACGTTGCTTCCAACTATTCTTGGGTTTAGATGAAAAATCGGAGATGAAACCCAGAAGGACAACGCAGTAGAAATATAATTTCTTCTATTTTTAAAACAACACACCATCTATCCATGTCAGATTTGTAATTAGTGGCATGACATGAAAGGAAGAAATGGCAATGCATAGAAATGAGAGAGAATAGATCATTTTAATGATCTTAAATTGGGTTTGAGTGATGACTTCTTAAATTAATAATAAAATTTTCTTAAAGAAAGATTTAATTGAATTCATAGTGATTAATAATGAAACTGATATTGTAGAGGATTGGATAAAATTGAAAATTGCTCTATTGAGGAGGAGATTATTTTTGTTATCTAGAATTAAAGTTTCAGAAATTAATTGATGGCAGAAAAACGGATGGGTGAGGAAGAAGAAGTAGTGGGTTGGTTCAGTTTTAGATTTATTTTGATTTAGGGTATTTTTGTCTTTTCAAGCTATTAAATTTAAAATATCGGATGCTTTCAGTAGAGTATTGGGTGGCAATACCCGCCCTACTCATATATCTCCATCATCACAAACCTAATAATATACAACCCAGAAAAGGGCTTTATGTACCCAATACTCAGCTTTATTCAAGAAGACTAGGTCTTCAATTTGATGAGTATTGGACCTCCATTCAAGCCCAAATAATACACAAGGAATTCCTCACAATTTCAACTATAGCCCACAAAGACTTTTTTTAGATAAAAAGCCCAAAAATATTTGGGCTATCTTTCCACTGAAGATGGGCCCAATAAAAAAAAATCCTTTTGCTGTTATAGAATGTGTTGCCAAAAACGTCCTAATTCATTTCTAATTTCTAAGGATTAAAATATTATAATAATAATAATAATAAAGGGAATACATATTCAGAGATAAAGTAAAAATCTAGGAAGGAATAATTTGTGAACAGGCGTTTTTTCAGATTATTTCCTCGAAACATCAAAAGGGTAAAATTGTAAAAGTATACCTTGTACTTCAATTATTATAATTTTTTTTCTACTGATAACAAAAAAGAAAAAAAAAGTTAGAAAGAATGTCTAAGTAAAAGTGACTAACATGAAATTTCAATAAAATGATTTTTTTTAATTGGTTATCATATGTACAAAATGCAAAGGAGTAAAATAGGTTAATGAATAAAGGTAAATTTACATGGCAACTTTCATGAAAGTGTGTGATAAAGAGATGCCAACTCATTAATTGAAAAAGCGATTTAAACTTTATTTGGATTCCGTTAATTATTCTCCTTGGAGAGCTACAATCATAATACTATATTATAATTTGATTATAAAATATTACTTGTAGAAAGCATGTCCTCATTATATATTTTTATTTTTTTGTAAACATCGTAACTCTTTTATTAATTATTATATATAATGAATTATATGCATACATCATAATTTACATTGTTCGAACAAAAAAAACTATATTAAATCTCAATCTCACGATTTTTATTTATTTGTTTTTTTCATACTTTATATGAACATAATGTCGAACATACCCTCAATATCAAATGATATCACTTCATGAGAGATTCAAAAAATGTGTCATTGGATAAATAATTGAGAAAGGAATAATGTAATGTATCAAAGTGAATTGAATATTCCAAATGGATAAAAGATGAAGAGTAGCACAATAACCTCTAGATTTCCCTTGAAGCCAATCACCCACTCTTCTTTTTTCAATGCTAAAGAGATATTTGATAAAGATAAATTCTTTTTCTAAAAATTCCCAACATTATTTTTCATCCCATCATTATATTGATGAATTAATAGAAATGAATTGTTGATGATTTTCATTTTTTCAAACAAATAGGGGTTGGGTGGGGGGTGTTGGTAAGTTTTGATCTTTACATGAAGCAACCAAAATGCAACCTCTGATCTCTCTTATATATTCAAGATTAAAAGCAAAACTCATGATTAATGAATATTTCAATTCACCCTTCATCAAAATCATTTATTAAAATAATAATAATAATACTTGACCATCCAATTGAGTTATCTAGCATCCAATTGAGTGCACAAACTTTGGTTCAACCTAAAGTTGATGTCAACCTGCATATACTTGACCATTAAAGCTAAATATACATGAAATGAAAAGGTTTTAAACAAAGAAAGAAACCTCTTTGGCTCTTTCCCAAAGTAAAAATCATGTTAATCTTCTTTTTTTTTTTTTTTTCCTTTACTTTGTCAGATGAGTGAGCTCCAACAACAAAGATCTCCTTTCCACAGAAGAAAGAGTGGGTAAAAAAGGGAGGTTTCAAGGTCCTACATACATAATATTTTGTGGGTGGATTAAGTGGGGGCATATAAACAAAAATACATAATCTAATAGTAACACTCACTAATAAAACTGTTCTAAACACTCAAAACATACTACCTTATGAAACAGATGGACATGAAAATATCAAGAGTGAAACAACAGATTAGTACACCATATTACCACAAATCTATTCCAAGTTAACAAGCATCCCCCCTTCAAAATTCCAAAGAACAAGCTGATATAGCAAAATTTTCATCACATGATTAAGCAACCAGTTTCATCATCACCATGATTGATATCTAAGATTGGATCGGATGGCGGAGCTGGCGGATGATAATACGGTCGAAAGTACGTATAAGAATGCAAGGGGAAGGTATAATACGAAGAAGTCATACTTGCAGTTGGTGGTGCAGTATTGTAGCTCATCCCATACTCTGGAGCAGGGCAGTAGAACTGTGGATAAGAGAACATGTGCTGATGTGGTGGATTCGAGTTCATCTGATCAACCGGTGGCCCTGAATTACCCGCGGGTGGAGGAGATCCTCCGGTTGCAGCTGGTGGTCCAGCATTTGCTGAAGCTGAGTTCCCTTTTTTCTTCTTCTTTTTCTTTTTCTTCCCTCCTCCGCCGCCCTGTGCTGCAGCTTCTTGCACGACACCCTTTTCCTCCGTATGATCATCGCAGGATGTCTCACCTCCCTCTTGTCCCTTTTGGTTATCCTTACCACTGCCGTTATCATTTGTGGGGTTCTCAACTTGCTCGTTTTTATTATCATCGCCATCGTTACCATCCTCATCGTCTTTCGAGTCCTTCTGTTTCTGCTTCTTCTTCGACTCAGGATTATCTGTCCAGAGGTCAGCATTTTTCCCTGACTTAACCAGCTTCTTGATCAACACCCCAAAATCCACATTCCCTGTGACTATAACTTTATGTTGTTTGGAGTCTATGTCTATCTTGTATACTCCTGATAAAAATAGATACTTAAGTACTGAATAAGTATAGAGATGAGACAACAAAAGAAATTCATCATAGATTTGTAAGAACACTACTGTATGCATGCTTGTCAACACATACAGTCAAAGTTATCTAATCTGTACTAATATCTTACCTTCAATACTTTGAAGGACTTTCTTTACTTTCCTTTTGCAACCTTCACAGTGGATTGACACTCTCAAGATCCATGTCTGCATACAAGTATATAAGAAACCAATGAATTAGAAAGTTAATAACAGGGAAAAGGATCATCAAATGCATACAAGTATTCGTCAAAAACCTTGTACGTGAGGGGTTCGGAGGCATCACCAGCAGCCACAGCTTTTTCCATCCACTGTGTGTTTGAGGGAGAAAGATGGCTGGTATATGAGAGTGAGTGAAAGGAAAGAGAAAGGTGAGTTCTAGGCCTTCAGTGAAGGAGAAAAATAAAATGGAACAGTCTAGTATAAAGAGGTAAAGAAGCAAAGAGAAAAGACCATTGCACCCTTGATGTAGACTGTGCAAGCCAAATCAGAAGATACAAGAGAAGAGCCACTATGGAAAATCACACATTGTGAAAGCAATGACCAAAGCCCAAATCAAGCCAAGTATAGAAGTTAAACTTCCCTTTACTTCAGTCACTCAAACAGCAGTAATTATTTGATCCAATTCTAGGATAAATATAATTAATAACAAAACAAATAATAATAGCTGGAAGAGCCCTTTATCTCATTATAGCTGCAACAAAGTATAATTACAAGCACACCATTTACATAGATAGTTTTTGTACGATGGAAATGTCTAAATTAACACGTGCATAGTACGGAATTTGATATTTCAACCCTTCATATTAGTTGGTGTTTTGTTATTTAGAACATTTTGGAATAAATCAATGATCAGAAATAGCAATCAAGAAATAAGCTTGCAAAATGAGTAACAAAAACAAAGAGAAGGATGAATCCCAAAAACTTTAGCCAAAGCAAAGGGAAGCAAAAGCCAATTCATTAATAAATTGAATCCTTTAAATCATGCAAATATTTAATACCAAAGATGGAAAGCTGAAAGAGACAAAACAAATTTACTTCAGCATTACAGATCAATATCACGCAATAGGTGATATTAAAAGGTGACCTTTACAGACTTTTGATACATATCTTCAATTCAAGCCCTCTCATGGATCCTCCATCAGAATCCATAATTCATAAGTTACTTTATTGAGATAAGTTTGAAGCTCAGAATGAGGTGTGACAACATCTAGCATTAAATGGCTAATCTTATCATGACTCAATAAAGAGCTCTCATTCTAATCTATACACACGGTTATACTTTTCAATCACAAGGCTTTGTGGCATACGATGACACCGAAAAGAATAGAAAAAAATGCCACTAGAGCTCCATCTCTAGAAAGCCCGAATTCGGTCCAAGTTAGAGGCTTTCGGACTTGGCCTAAAGCCTCACTGAAGCATTTATTCAGATCATCCAGAGACCCTGAGTTATCAATCAAGATATCTGCTTTATCCCTCTTCAAATCGAGGGGCATCTGAGCATTAATCCTACTGTTAGCCTCTTCAGCTGTTGTTCCATCTCTTGACATGAGCCGCCGAAGCTGAGTCTCAGGATCAACCCAGACCACAATAATGGGCTTAGTCCACTTGTCCATTTTGGCTTCAAACAGCAGAGGAACATCGAGAACAATAATTTTACAACCCTTCATCCATAGCTTGAACGTTTCCAGAAAAATCCCATATGAAATATAAGGGGCCAGCAACCTGAAATACCAAGTGATATAAAATTCCAAACATCTGATCAGTGATTATACAGATGCTTAATGATACTCGATACTTGTTAAATATAATTTGTAAATGTAAGGACACTTCACTTGAAGAAAACCAAACATAAACTCTGCACAGTTTTGGACAATCTTGATGACTAAAGTAGAGGCTTGTGTTTGTTAAAGCTATATGATAATAAGCTCGATCGAAAATATTATGTTCACATCTGATATTTGAATCAACTAAAAAGCCCAAAGCCTCAAGAGCCCTTACACAAGTTGATGTGGTCAATATAAGTGGTAGCTTCAGTGCTTCATGGAGCAACATTTGAAAAAAAATATTCCTCCATATTTATTCCAAAGTCAATATGATGGTAGGCTTACAAGATAGAGCCACTACAAACAACCATCATCATCATCTATCTGCCTGTCAATTCATATTACCCTAAAAAGTTCCAATACAAAACATGAACTCACTCTGCAAAGAAAATCTACAGTCTTGTACCCCCTTATTCTACATAGAGGAACTAGATAGAAACACGATGGCATTTATCTCATATGTAACAAGTCAATCTCCCCTAATAATTTGATTTAAGTCAGGAAATAATAGGACCAGTTACATCATTACATAACAGAGGAAATAAAACAAATTCAGCCACAAATACATTCTAAACAGAAAAATTCATCATCGCGAGAGCCGAGGATTATAAATTTGACTCGATTCTTGAATAAACAATGTGTATATCTCAATTCTTTAGTAGAAGCAGCGGTAGTACCGATTAAGAAGCTGACGCTTATCGGGATCATTGAATACAATTTGTCCCAACTTCGGCCGATCGACTTCTCCATTAGGCAGCAAAATATCGTCCCCAAATGCAGCGACCACTTTTCTCCAACCACCCGTTCCTTTCTTCAGCACATTCTACAATTCACAAACCATAAAACTGTCACAAAAAACGAATTTTTCTTTTTTTGATACATAATTTGAAGAATTGGGAAAGCGAACAGTATAAGAAGAAGATAGAGATAGGGAATACGCGAGCAACGACGTCAGCATCAACGACGGGAATACCGTGAGCTTTAAAGAGATTGGAGACTGTGCTCTTGCCGGAGCCTATGCCTCCAGTCAATCCAACTATCCTCATCTGGAGTAGTTACGCCGCCGATTGATTTCGCTGGCGAACGACGACGAGAACTTTAAGCTTCCTTTTCTCACTTCTCGCCGGAGATTTTCGCTGACCGCAACAAAATAAGCGCTGGGCTTTAAAAAGCAATAATGTTTGGGCCTACTAAGCGGAAGACCAAAATTGAATAGGGGCGGCACTATAGCCACCCAATTTTCTCTTAAGGCACTTGAATTACACATCGGATCTTTTGCGTCATTTTCGATTAACAAGAACTGAAATTTTAAAGTTTTTATTTTGTCAAAATATCATAAAACTTTAATTTATATTGCTATCATCTATTAAACTCAAATTACATTTATAATTTTATTAATTCACCAATAATTTGACAATTAAATACATAATTTCACTAATTAATTGTGTTGCTTGTTCCATATTTTAATGGTTTGGGTGTGAAATTTAATTCTCCTTTTCTTTTCTCCTCTTTTCTCTTATCTTCCTCCCTCTTCCCCTGTTATTTTCTTGACGTAGTAGTGTGTGTGAATGGATGTGTGTTTCTTAATTTGTGTTTTAGGTGTAGCGGTGGTTGGGTGTAGATAGCAAATTGAGTTTTTTTTTAATAAAAAAATTCAATTAATGGGTTAGGGTTTAAAAAAGGGATGGGGTTATAATTGAACTTTCACATATTTTTCGTCTTCAATTCGGGTGCCTTAAGAAAATATTTCGGGTGGCAATAGTGCCGTCCATTGAGTATATGGGCTTTAGATTGTGGGCTACATGTATTGGTCATTACCAATTCGGCCTGCCGACAGGCCATTTGATTTCTCCATTTCTATCAACTTTTAAACAATAAGATAAAAAGAAACACTTTTTATTTCAACCAAGCGCATCTGGTGTAGTGGTATCATAGTACCCTCCCACGGTACTGACCGGGGTTCGATTCCCCGGATGCGCAATTCATAATTTTAATCATTTTTTTTTTGTTTTTTTTTGTTTTTTTTTGTTTCTCCCCTGTGTTCTTGATATTCATGTTTGTTTTTGTTTTTTTTTTTTGTTTTTCCCCTGTGTTTCTTGATATTCATTTTCGCCGTCTGGTGCTCGCTCTTAATCTAGTATTGCAGTTGCTGAACAACAGACGAATCTTTTCTACATGAGCACCCCAAAGATTCTGAATTCTACAGTTTCTAGCGCGAGAATCCTCTATCTTTCATCTCGCTGCAAAACTCGATCCCACATTCACCAAATTCTAGCGCAGATAATCATCCAAAATCTAACCTCTAACACCACCGTCGGCGGCAATTTTATCACTGCTTGCCAATCGCTAAACCTTCTCGACTCCGCTGCCTTCCCACTTTACATAAACCGCCTCATGAAACCCCACACTTTCATTTGCAACACTCTTCTAAAAGCGTTTTCCCACTCAAGCGATCCTCTTAAATCTCCAGTAATATACTCCCATATGCACAGGATCTTAATTCCCGTGAATCATTACACTTTTCCTTTTGTGTTGAAAGCTTTGTCGGACTTGCGCTTGATTAAAGAAGGGGTATCGGTGCATTCCCAGATTATCAGATTGGGTTTTGTGTGTGATGTGTATGTTGGGAATTCTTTGATAAATTTGTATGCCGCAAGTGGGGATATGGGGTTGTGCGGGAAAGTGTTTGATGAAATGCCTGTGAGAGATGTCGTATCGTGGACAGTTGCAATCTCGGGGTTTAAAGATGCTAGAAAGTTTGATGATGCCTTGATTGCATTTGAGAGAATGAGAAGTGCAGGGGTGACGCCTAATCAGGTCACTGCAGTGAATGCTTTGGCATCCTGTGCAGGTTATGGGGATTTGGAAATGGGCGTGTGGATTCACTAGCATGTGAGGAGGAGTGGATGGGATTTGGATGTTATTTTGGGGACTGCATTGATAGATATGTATGGTAGGTGTGGGCGGATCGAGGAAGCAGTGCGTGTTTTTGGGAGATGAGTGAGAAGAATGTGTTCACGTGGAATGCTGTTATTAAAGGGTTTGCTCTATCTAAGAGTGGAAAGGAAGCTGTTAAGTGGTTTTAAAAAATGGAAGATGAAGGGATTCAACCGGATGATGTGACTTTGCTTGCAGTGCTTTCTGCGTGTGTGCATTCAGGTTTTGTGCATGAGGGGCGACATATATTTTCTTCTTTAGTTAATGGAAAATATGGATTTCCACCTAATGTGAAGCACTATAGTTGTATGGTTGATCTTCTGGCGCGTTCTGACAGTTTATATGAGGCCCTTAGAATGATCAAAGAGATGCCTTTTGAACCTACTGTTAGTATGTGGGGATCCCTGCTTGCTGGCTGCCGAGCTCAAGAGAACTATGAGTTGAGCGAATTTGCTGCTTGGAGACTTGTCGAATTGGAGCCACTGAATAACGCATATTATGTTGCGCTGTCAAACATGTATGCAGAAAAGGGAAGATGGAGTGACGTGGAGAAAGTTCGGAAATTAATGAAAGATAGAAGACTGGGGAAGGATATGGGTAATAGCACAGTTGGACTTGAATATTTGGAACAGCCTCTTGAATTGGTCATCTGATTATTTTGCTTGAACTGTGTTTGGACAAAGAAAGGTATTGTTAATGGAAGCAAGCCTTTTAATTCCAAGGTTTGAACAGGTATTATTGTGTATATTGCAGTCTTCTGAAGGAGTACTATCTTTTAATGTAGCAACTATATCTTGATGTTAAATTTAGTTTCTATGTTCTGATATCCAAATCTACTAGAAATGCTGTAATGTGACTTGAAACCGAAGTTAAAAATTCCTCTGTAGGTATATATGTTTGGACCATAGAAGAAAATTTATGTATTACTTGCGTAAGCCTTGCATAATTTACTAATTAGTGAATAGGATTAGGTTAAGTAGGAGAAAGGTTTTTTTTTGACATATTGGCCTCTTCGTCAATGTTTGTTGAAAAATAAAGCGCCTGCCCAGAGAATATGAGCTTTGTCATTTCCATGATATAACTTATGACAAAGTGAGCTCCTAAATGTACTCCTTACTTAAAAAGATGGGCTCAAATAGTGTGGTTTTTATTATTTTGCAGCCTTTAATTGATGTGTCGGTTGGATTCGGATTTTTGTTATGAATATTTAAGAAATGTTGTATTGTTGATGGTATGAGCTGAAAGAAAAAGTGTTTGATATAGCAGGTATATATTGGAATCAAATACAGAAGGTGGAAATACAACATCAGACATTTTTATTCCAGATAATTTGTTAAGCCGACAATTTCATCTCAAGAAATAGCCAGCAGAAAGCAGAGCCAGAGTTGAGCACAGATCTACTTCATAGCAAGAACCTTCTGCCAAGCTGGCCTCGCCATGATATCTGCACTCCAAGCGCTCACGTGCGGGCGCGAATCAAACAGTGCTTTAGCTCGTGTTCCCATCAAATAGGTCATGGTTGGGAGATGGTGGAGATCCGCCAGAGTGAAGCAATCGCCACCCAAGTACTTAGACTGGGACAATCGAGCTTCGTACACATCAAGAACCTTAGCCAGCTCAGGTTCTTGCTCTTCAACGACACCATCATCAGTAACCATACCTAGTAACGGCTTAACAAAGAGCTCCCAGGTTAACTTGAAGGCTGGAGGTTCGTACTTCTGAGACTCCACCTCTGACCACACTGATACAATTGCCATCTTTTTGGGATCCTTGCTGATCAATGGAGTTCCATTGTCACTGTAAGCATGTGCGATGTACTGATTGATAGCCCTCGATTCTGCACACACAAATCATTACTAGGCCATTCACATGCTTCAATCGGATCATACATGTAAAGTAAATTCAAGAAAAGATTGATTTACCGAAGAGCTTCAGATCTCCATCCTCAAATGCTGGGACTTGACCAAATGGCTGCACAAGGTTTGTTCAGTTATTCGATTAATGACTTCTGAAAAAAAAGTAGTAATTTTTTTTTGCCAGGGTTTGTTTAGGCTTACATTGAGGGATAGAAATGGCTCCTTCTTGTGCGCACCATTGGCCATGTCAACGGGGATGAGCTCGAAATCAAGCTCTTTCTCGTACAGACAAGCAAAAACTCTCTTTGCTGCAGTCGACATGACGACGCCGTGGACCTTGATTGCCATTTTGGACTGGTTTTCGAAGAAAATTGACCATGAAATAAATTGCTTGGAGAAGGTAGATATGGAGCAGGTATTTATAGTATATTTCTGTGTAATTAAAGTAGTAAAAGTTTGACTTTTGAGCGGAAAATCGGCGCTTCATTGCATATAGATATTTCTTGTGTGGGGTCGATTATCAAATAGTGGAGTACTTATTTGTTTCGTAAGAAAAATAAATAAATAAATAAATAAATAAAATATGTAATGGGATGCAATTTTACTGGGGTTGGGTCCCTTCCCTTGTAGAGCCAGATCTAATTATAAAACCGTTTTTTTTTTTTTTTTAAATCTATACAACCGGACCTTCCGATTGAAATGGGTCAAATTTTTTAAAATTCGGGTAAGACTTTCTTCCCATTAATTAGATCTTCTTCAGCGTGAATTGGCGTCGCTCGGTTCGACCCTCCAATTTCGTCCTCCGGTGGGAGCTTGTGGCAGACCTGCTCTGCAGTTCCCTTTCAGCGGACGTTGGGGAAGTTGAGGCGCCGCGCAGCCTTATCGTAGCCGTAGGCGATGGATTCCGCCGTGTCGAAGTTGCCCAACCACTGCCGCATCTGGATCTGAGGGAGTCAAATCTCCGCCAAGCATCTCACGCCACCTGTTCTGCCTAACACCCATGTACGACTTCTTCTTACTTGGGCTGAAAAGCTTTGTTCGTAACCTAAATCTCGAGTTGGGTAAACTAGTGAGCTCTTCGCCGCCGTAGATAGTGCGGTTTTCGTCGGAGAATTTCCGCCGCAAATCTCCCTATTTCAGGTACAGAGACGAGCCCAATGGCTGGAAAATAGGGTTCGTTATGGTGTGCTAAGAGAGGATGGAGTCCGAGGTATTTGAATGGGTGGATATTATGATTTGCTAGTGAGAGGGGGATTGTCCATGAATTAAGGTGGGTTGAGCAACAGAGCAACGAAGGAAGAGAGATAAGAGTTGAGAACACTAAATTTTATGCAATTGGTTGTAGCTAGTGCTGATTTTGACGAGCTGCAGCGAGGAAATAAGAATGGCTATTGGTGGGACAACCATCTTATCTTCTGGGAAACTTTGTAGGAACAGGGTTGAGATACTTGGTACTAATGCCTACAGATTCAAGTATGTTGTTGTGAACAAGTTTGCTTGTTCTAAAGGTTCTGGATTCCTCATGCTTACCATGTTCTGCACAAATTATATGGTTGTTTGGTTTGGTGAAAAAATGATTTTGCAGAAAGGCTATACCATACTCTATTAAGTGATTATAGGTTCCAAGTATGCTCAACAAAAAAGCATCACTTGCATATATGTCCGAGGGTAGCTCTCATCTTTCAGTCAAGGAGCATTTCTTAAACGATTTATAGGTACAATTAGATTTAATCTGTTTAATTATTTGAAAAATATCAACACATCGGGTTATTGAAGTGTACTACCGCAGCTATTTTGTCCTTGTTCTGTTGAAAATTTTTTGTATTACTTTTTATGTTGATTTATTTATATATATATCTTATTTTATCAAAATTTTAGGTAACTATTTATAATTAATTGTGTTACTTTTTATAATAATTTAGATTACTATGAACAAACTTATGTATTACTTCATTTATTTATGTTCTATTATATTTGGTTAACTATAATACTCTATAAAAATTTTGTTATTAATTAGTATATTATTTATATTTTTTCATAAGGTTACTCTTTTTTATTAATTAGGGTGCTCTTCTTTATTGATTAAGTTACTCTTTAGAATGAATTGGATTACTATGAACAAATTTTGGATTACTCTTTTATGTTGATTTGTTTATATATTATTCTGTTTGATCAATATTTTTAGGTTACTCTTTTGTATTAACTGAGTTACTCTTTACAATAACTTGAGTTACTTTTTAATTTGAAACTTTGATCTTTTGAAAATTAAAGTACTTTTTTTAGGTTACTCTTTTCCATTAATTGTGTTACTCCTTATAATTATTAAATTAGATTTCTAGACTATATATAATTTTTAAGCGCTCATTAGATTTGAGTAGTTTTTGAGGGAGAAATTAATGGCTTCTTACGGTAACCTGATGATGGACTCCAACCCGGGTGCTTGGTTTTCCGACGTTGAAACCCAAAACTTCACTAAGGCACTACACACCTCATTCGCCGCTACAGATTTTGAGCAATAGAAATGGAGATGGAGATGGAGTGGAGGTGGGCGGCGCTACCTGGTAGTGGTAGGGAAGACGTGCGTGATTGCGCCATTAAAGAGGAAAAAAGGAAAGAGAGGTTTACTGTGAGAATTTTTATCAGGATCCGATTTGAAAAAGAATATGTTACTGTGGGGATTTAGGATCCGGTTCTACCAAATATTTGGTAGGACCGGTCCTACTGTAGTCTTTCTCAAAATTAATTTAGTATTCATAGATATATACTAGATTAAAATGTATTTATTTTAATTAATAAGAATATTATTTTTATTGAATATAGTATTTCAGTTGAAAATAAAAAAATATTTTTCCTTTGACTAAGAAAATAAATTTTCAATTTTAAAAATTTAGGGGATTCAATTCAAATAATAAGATATTTCTTTCTGGGTTGAATAGAATCTGGGGAGATTTTGCCATTTTACTTGTAGATACTAGTATATTATAGGGTTGTTAAAGTTGGGTTCATTTATTAATTCATTTGGTAAATTTGGTAAAAATCATGTCTTGTAAAGATGTGTAGAAAATAATATCATCATTTCACACCTAATAGTCTATTTATTCATTTGGTATAATTAACATATGATTCCAATCCATTAGAAATGCTATACTGTGACTAGAAATGTTAGATAAGTGCTTCAGTCTGTGTTTTAAGTTAAGAGGAAAATTTGTGCAAAATGAGGAACCGTAGTTAAAATTTTCTTGGTGGGTAGACATGTTTGGACCATTGAAGAAAATATTTATTCCCTGCATAAGCTGCCTATGTCCGCTGCTTAATATTGGTGAGTATATGGAAATTCTTGCACAATTTACTAATTAATGATTAGGATTAGGTTAAGTAGAAGAATCTCTTGACGTATTGGCTTCTTCGTTAATGATGGTTGGAAAAAAACAGAGAATATATAATAAATAATGACTAAGTGGGCTCCTAAATGAACTCATGATTTTAATGGGAACAAAAAAAAAGTGATTTTGATGCTCTTCCAGCCTTTAATTGATGTTTTGGTTTGATTTGATTCTACTTTTGAATATTTAATAAATGTCATGTTGTTTTGTGCTGAAAGGAAAAAGTGTGTTTGATACTGATTAACTAACATCAGGTAAATATTGGAATCAAATACAGAAGGTGGACTTTCTTATTCCAGATAATATGTTATGCTGACAATTTTATCTCATGAAGCAGTCAGCAGAATGCAGGGCCAGATCTACATTTTCATGGCAACAACCTTCTGCCAAGCTGGCCTCGCCATGATATCTGCGCTCCAAGCGCTCACATGGGGGCGCGAATCGAACAGTGCTTTGGCTCGTGTTCCCATCAAATAGCTCATGGTTGGGAGATGGTGGAGATCCACCAAAGTGAAGCTATCGCCACCCAAGTACTTGGACTTGGCCAGTCGAGCTTCATACACATCAAGAACCTTAGCCAGCTCAGGTTCTTGCTCTTCAACGACACCATCATCAGTAACCATACCTAGTAACGGCTTAATACAGAGCTCCCAGGTTAACTTGAAGGCTGGAGGTTCGTACTTCTGAGACTCCACCTCTGACCACACTGATACAATTGCCATCTTTTTGGGATCCTTGCTGATCAATGGAGTTCCATTGTCACTGTAAGCATGTGCTATGTACTGATTTATAGCCCTCGATTCTGCGCACACATATCATTACAGAATTACTAGGCCATTCACGTGGTTCAATCGGATTACCCAAGCAAATTCAAGAAAAGTTTTGAGTTTACCAAAGAGCTTCAGATCTCCATCTTCAAATGCTGGGACTTGGCCAAATGGCTGCACAAGGTTCGTTTGGTTATTCAATAATGACCTGTGATTAGAAAGTTATGGAAATTTTTTTACTAAAGTTCGTTTGTGCTTACACTGAGGGAAAGAAATGGATCCATCTTATGCTCACCGCTGGCCATGTCAACAGGAACGAGCTCAAAATCGAGCTCTTTCTCATAAAGACAAGCAAAAACTCTCTTAGCTGCAGTTGACATGATGACTCCGTGGACCTTGATTGTCATTTTGAGTGGTGTTTGAAGAAAATTGAATGATGAAATTGCTTGGTGAAGATGATATGGAGCAGGTATTTATAGTAGATTTCTCTCTAAGTAGATGTAAATGGTTTGACTATTGGTGGAAGAATCGCTTTTAGGAATGGTGGATCATTACACGTGTGCTCATGTCATTATTGTTATATGTATTTTATATGAGCAAATCCCTTATGAAATCATCTCATGGACAATTTTATATTTTCTTAAATAGTTTTCACTTTTCGCGCAAAGATATTACCACTTTATGAAATGTTCATGAAATAATTCAATTTTACATATATCACTTTTTATTAAGAATATTGTCACTTGGTATCCATCTCCTTCTCCCGGAATTCATTGTGTGAGATGGTCTCACGTAATTATTTTTTTACATATATTTATCTTTTTCTAACTCAGTTATACGAACCGATACCACAAAGTAATTCCTTTGTAGTAGAACTTATAAGAGCTCCTAAAAGTACTCGTTCCTTTAAAAGATGGGATCAAAGAAGGTTGTTTTAA